>RJWH01000278.1:664735-993028 GCA_004363575.1 Solenodon paradoxus | reverse complement strand
CAACCCCCAGGCTGGCGCCATCCGCGTCGCTTTCCCTGTGCTGGCTGCCCTCGCTTCCTTTGCGCCCCTCTTTGGGGCTCCGAGCCATCCCGCGGCCTTGCCCTCGACCTTTCTTGTAGCGGGCTGGCATCCTGAGAGGCGAGGAACGGCGTCGTGGCGCCTCCGCTTTGGCCTCCGGGGCGCCGCAGGTCCCCCCACACCTCCCTGGTAGAGTGTAGGACAAAGGGAGGAGCAGGCTCCTAGGGCTTTACTCACCCACGCACTGCGTCCTCCTTTAAACAAAGCGTGGCCAAGACCCCATTGTCATTTAAATAAATTATTTCCCCGTCCCCAAACATTCCCCACTTAGCTTTTCCCACCATGAATAGTATTCCTGAGGCAGCAACTTAAGGGAGTTTGTTGACCTCATCCGCCCAGTGTTAACAAATGGCTACACAATGACATTATTTCAGTCAAAAGGGGTGTGCTATGCATGTGGTTCACCTCGAGAAAGCAAGCACATTCAGCGACTTGTTGGTTCTAGACTGTTCTTTCGGGTGGGCGGCACTGAGGTGGGAGGGAGAATGAGAAATAGTATCTGTTGCAGGTGTCCCAAAATTAGGTTACTTGGAACTGGATGTAGACGTTTTAATAGGCACAAGGTGCCAGAGGTTTCAGCCAAAACTGGAAGTTTTACCTCAGTAAAGATCCCAGAACCAAGCCCAGATATTAAAATACTTTCCATCTAAGAACCAGAATTGCAGGTATGTTCATTTTAATCCCTATTTCAGTATCTTAGCCCAGGGCAAAGAAAGATCCAGAAACTGACTGAAGGTCAGGAATTAGGTCCATTGTGACCTAAGATTGTTTTGCGTTGAACATATCATTCAGTCCCTATCATTTCTATCAGGACAAGGAAACAGACCATAGACAAAAAGCTTAAACATAAAGATATTTTTAAATTACCCTATTTGGAAAGTTAGGAGTCTGAAATTTTAAATTTTTCATGAGTGAAACAGTGTATCTTATTAAACTTGGAAATCTTTACCAAGTATATCGGCAGCTTGTTTTCTAGCTTAATTTTTGACTTTTAGTATAACATTGGCACCTTCTGAAGAGCGTATAAGCATGTATGTGAGAACTCATATCTGTGATTTTGCTTTCACATTTCACTTTCCAAGCTACTTATTGCTAATTAGCAGGTGTCAGTTTATCCAGTGAAGGAACTGTGGTCAATAAATTCTTTTTTTTCCTGACAAAATGATTTTGTTCACATTTATTAGTAAGACCACACCTAACAAAATGAATCATTCCAGGGTCACAAGAAAGGGCCAATGGGTAAATAGTACAAAATGATCAGTGATGGAGCCATTCCTACCTTCTATTTGAGGAGAAAAAAGAAAAATACTATTGATATTAGGTCCCTGAAAATTTTTACAATCCTGACAGAATTGAATATGTTTATACAAAAATGTCTGTAAAACGATCTAAATATTTTTTAATTACACTTGAGTTTCTGTGGCACCGGGAATTTCTTTTCTTCCTGAGAAATGTGTGCACTTACAAAACATAAATGCTTGCTAATATACAGATTCACAATATAATGAATTTTTAATGCATGACTGTTACCTAATTCTGGCCAATAGGATCTGAGACATCTACAGCAATACTTCCAGGAAATGTTATCTCCCATAAAATTGGCTCACAGAATTAACACTCCTTTCTTTTTCAGTGACTATGGTCCTATATGCATATGACCCTTAAAATGACTCTAGCCAACGTGTGACCATGACAGGAGACATCTCCAGCACAGCCAAGATGACAGAGTGAAAAAGATACTGAGCTCTCTTAGTCTTTAAGGAGATTATCCAGGCTAAGAATTAACCCTAGAACTGCCCTGTTTGCAGACTTTCCAATATATGTGATAATGTGTCATAATTTAAGTTCTTTTAATTATGTATTGTTTCTTGCAATAAAAGGTTCTCTGCTGCTGGTAGTCAGTCTCCAGGATAGCCCCCAATGATCCTCACCTCCTGGTACTCATGTCTTTGTATAGTCTCCCCCTTCATTGAATCGGGGCTTACTTTAATAGCCTATGGCAGAAATATAAAGTGTAACTTCCAGGACATGTTTATAAAGGTACTACAACTTCTGCCTTGACCTCTCTTGGATGATTTGCACTGGGAAAAGTCAGCTGCTATCTCAGAAGACATTCAGTCAGGCTTGTGGAGAAGCCCTCTTGGAGAGGAACCAACTGACCAGCACCATATTGCTATAATGTGTGTGAGTGACCTTGGAAACAGATCATTCAGCCCCAGCCAGGCCATCAGATGACTACAGATCCATTGACAGTTGACTGCAACCTTATAAGAAACTCCAAGCCAAACACAATACTGAACTACTCTTAAATTTTCTGATTCATAGGAACTTTGAGAGTTTTAGTCACCAAATTTGGGAATAATCTATTACACAGAAATTGCTACCCAAGAGAGTATTCTTTAGCCCCAGAAAAGCATGCCAAAGGCTTCAGGACACTTAGAGTCAATACTCTGCTTTGGACTTGGGAGCTATCTTGCTAAGATAAATACAACCCTTTACTTGTTGAAAATCTATTAATAAACATAATTCCAAGAATAAAATGCACAAAATGATCAGAAGATTTTACTGAGGCACCTGGGAGAGAGTAATGCTAAGAAAAAATGTGTAGTTAGAAGAAAATGAAGGATGTGGTCTGAAGGGAGGTGGAGATGGCAGGGACAAATAGACATTTCACTATTTCTCCATAATGCCAGTGTCCGTACTTCAAATTTAAATAACACTGTCTGGACAACACTGTCAGGCTATGCACATAGCATTGGGTCATATTAATTAGGTGAAGTAAAGTCATTAGAATCAATTCTCATGCTTGTGGTTTTCAGAAGACTGGGCTCAAGAAAAATCTGTCCTTTTCTGTCATCAAGCCATTGCACCAGTTATTAAAATTTATTATGTGCTAGGCTTTGAAGAATAAAGTTAAATGTACTAATTTGACAAGTGTCTGTCGAACTCTTCTAGATATCAGGCACTGTCTGGGCATGGTAGATTCGGTGATGAGCAAAACAAAAGACTTTTCCTAGTGTAGTTAACATTCCAGAAAGGGACTTATTTGGGAAGGAAGATGCAGGAAGTGGGAGGAGACCAATAAGTAAATAAACAGATGATTAATATGTTTTCATGTTATGAAAAAAATGAAATAAAAATAAAGTAAGACGATAAGGTAATGGAGATTGTGTGCAAGGGGCAACATTTTACTGGGAAACTCCAGGAAGATTTTTTTTTTTTTTTGAGGCTGTAATATTTTAGCTGAGACCTAAGTGATGAGCAGATGACCACACAAGAATATAAGCAGAGATTTCTAGACAGAAGAAACGATAAACACAGTGGGTGGATAAGGGATATGGGTCTCATTGATTGCAATTAGCAGTTATTAGAGAACTTAAAGTAAGGGAAATAATTTAGCCCTTTAAACACGTGATTTATTCCAGCTCAGAGAAAATCTTTCTGATACCTAGGTGGAGAAGGGATTATTATGAACACCAAGAATGGAAAAGATGAGTTAGGCTATGGCTCCTGTGGTAATCCAGGAGAGAGGTGATGGTCCCTGGGACACAGGACCAGAGCAGTAGAGATAGTGAGAAGTGACAGGATTCTGAATATATTTGCAAGAACCCATTAGAGTTGTTGATGATTGGATATTTAAAGATGACTCCCTGGTCTCAGGCCTGAATTACCTCATGAATGGAGGTGATATTCTAAATTGTACAGATTAAGAGCAGTGGTTGCTAGGGAAATCAACAGTTCTGATTTGGCTAGTATAGAATGAGATAAATGATCTGTAGACATATTGATAATGTTTTCTCTTGGTCCTAGGAAAATTCAATAATAATGTATTATCAAGCATTGTTCTAGGTGCTGGAGCCAATGGTTATCAAAGTGGAATCTCTGTCCTCAAAGAGCTTATATTCCAGAGGGGTGGACAAACAAGCAAATAAATAAATTTATTTAATATAATATCAAGTGATAATAGATACTATAACAACAACAAAAAACATTTAACTTATCCACATACTCTAAAAAAAGCCTTCTTTTTACAATTGACTAGCCTGAGTGTAATTAGCCACCTGCTACCCTGAAAAGACACTAACATAAAAATTGAGTACATAAACACACAAAAAGAAATTCCAGGAAAAGATATGTAAGAAGTACTAAATTCAAAGTGGAAAGAGACCCGTTTCAAATGGAAGCATCAAATAAAAAAGAATTAATAAAAGCTGTGGTATTAAAGCTGGGCCTCAAAGGAAAGACTGACAAGATATATACTAACAAGCAAAGAGGAGGAGATATGAGAACATTCCAAACAAAGGGAACAGTTTAAATGGGAAATGGTTTGTATTAAAGACATCTATTTTGGCAAAATCACAGGCTATATTCAGGGGAATGTACTAGTTCTCTATGGCCAAGTAACTACATATTTACACATAATCAAAATGTGAATTTTACAAAATAATACTTAGCATTTCTATATATGGGATACTGACTTTTTAATTCTATTTGTTCTAATACATTAGAGAAAAAAAAGGTATCAGTAATCCTCTGAATTTATCACTCTCCACCACTGGGTCCTATTCTGCAATTTGAAAAATGTTTTTCTAAAACAGCTTAAAAATCCAAGCAAAATGGTAGGGCACTTTTGACCAGTGGACATCTGATGGTATTTTCCCAGAATTTAGGTAAGGGCATCATCTCCCATATATTCTATCCCAAAACATGAGAGAAAAAAAATGCAAGCAGTTGGAAACCAGTTGAATTAGCAGCTATGCCTCCTATTGGACCTTGAAAATAAATCAAACTGGCAATGAAAATACAAATGTGTCAACACCTCCCCTTCTTTTTTGTCATTTATTGTTTAGGTTCTTATTATAAAACAGCAATCTGAACAGGAATACAGCCTTTTCTGCCGACACACAAACACACACACACTCACTAGATGAGTAGAGGTCTAGTTGTGCGTTACTTACCAACTCGAAGGACTTCCAAAGCACCTCTTACTTGGACTGGGAACTCACCTGGATGATAGAGTACTTTAAGACCGTTTGATTTTTGTCAGTCGAAATCTGATATAAAGAAAGGTTAGGAGTCCTCTAACCCACCAAGATTGCTCTCCTGCCAAGAAGGTTTTATTAATGTAATGTTTGTGGAAGAAAGATTTTTTTTCCCAGCCTAGATTGCGTGTCAAAAACCAAACAGCCTCAGGGGAATCCACAGTCTCCCCAAGACAAGACTACAAACTTCAACAATTTTGAGTACAAGACAGCACAGGTTTTAGAAAGCCCTGCACCAAATGGTTTAGAATGCAGTACCTGCACAGAGGGGGAGGAAATTGAGGGATCAGGGGTAAGGAAGCTTTCCTGAGGCTCAATTTGCAAACCTTGAGTGGTGGTTAAGGGAAGTTAGTCACTAAAGCAAGGAAAAGTATTGTTTAGGCGAGACTGGTCTGACCAGTAGAAGGGGTGGGGCACAGAGGAAAGTAAATGGGAAATCGGGACCTCCCTTGTCAATCACGAACACCGGTGCAGGCCGAGGGCACCCGCAGCCTCACGTGCCACGGAAACAGACAGTTGTACAGATTTCCTCAGGAAAACATTGAAAGCAAAAATTGTGATCACACCCAACCCTTTCCTCAAAGCCCTGCCCAAACTCTCCCACGTCTCCCAGAGGAAAAGAGCACTAGGTCAAACTAGTTTGTTTATTCATTCATTCAACAAACATTTTTCTCTCCTAAAGGGCCTTTGTTTCCAGTAAGGCTCAGACTTCTCCTGCCTTTCCACAGCAGTGAGTATTCCACGGCAAAGGGGCCCCCTAGTTGCCTGGCTCAGCAAGACCTCATCACCGATGGAAGGGAAGGACCAGTTCAGGAGACAGGCTCCCAGACCCGCATTCCAACGGAGGCAGCGCCTTTGTAAACACAAGGAAAGGAAGGCGAGGAGGGCGAGAAGTGTTCTCAAATCGGAGGTGGTGTGGTGGAATGAGTGCAATATGTCTATAAAGGGAAAACTGGAGGCCCCTAAACCCACAGGGGCTTCCTTTAAAAGGTCTGGCTTCCTAGTCAGGATGTAGTCTTTTCCCCTAGTAGGTTTTCCATGTCCATCCACAAAGGATGGACCCAAAACAGCTACGAAGAGACCTATTCAGCCTAGTTTGAAGAGTAAAAGCAGGTCTAGTTGAAGAAAGAACAAGAACAGAAAGAGACCCAGAAGACAACTTTGCTGCTTTGGCCCAACTTTGCGAGAGAAAACCCCAGTGTAAATCACAAAAATAACAGGCAGGAAAGCATTGGGTGGGCGGGATGCGTCCCCAAAAAGCCTTTAACAGAAAGTAAAGACTTGTAAGTCCAGCGGAAGGGGAATTTGAAGGCTCTGTAAAGACAACCGCACAGGCGGGCACCAGTCCGCTGAAAACAGATCAAGCGAAGCATCAGATGTCTTTCCAGAATTGCCCCGAGGCTGCAGAGAGTGGGGTTTGCCTTTGCCGGAAGATGGGGGGCGCCCGAGGGCGTCACTGGGCTGCGCGGTCCTCCGCGGGGGGAGGGGTACCAGTGGGAGGAGGCGGTGCCTAAGGGCCGGGCGGGCCGGGGGAGGAGCCCAGGTAGTGTTGATACACAAAGAGAAGGCACCGGGAGGCCCGGCCCCGCCCACTGACGCGTCCTCCGGGGCGCCTAAAACCCGCTGCTCACCCGGCTGCTCCAGAGTTGTGCGACGCCGCCGTCCTGGAGCGTTTTCTTCGCGCTGCGTCCGGCATCCTGACCACGCGTTCCTGCACACTTGTGCTTTTCCCTTGAGACGGTGGACGCCGGACGACTGGGGCGACAACTTAACCTTTCCTTTTTTGTTAAAATTTGTTTTTCCGCCTTTTTTTTTGTTGTTGTTGTAAATGTTATTGTTTTTCACGGTTTTTGTTTGACTGAGAAAAATCCACTGAAGGCTTTAGCGTGACATTTCCGGGTTGCCGGGGCGGAGACCACCGAGGTACGGCGCGCGGGGGCCGTCTGCAAAGGGCGCGAGAGGCGCGGGACGCGGGCCGGGCGGGGGTGGGGGAGGGGCGTCCGGGAGGGGCCGCGGCGAGCGGCTGTCGCGGGGTCGTTTCCGCCCGGAGTGGGCGTTTTCGGTCGGTGAGGCTGGTCTCTGACCCCGGCCCACTCCGGGGTCTCCCTCCTCCTCCGGGCGGGGGCCGGGGCCGCGGGCCGGTGGGGAGCTGAACCGCATCCTCCCGTTAGGGGGAGGGGAGCCAGTCCGGCCCGCGGTTCCGCTGCGGCAAGTCTTATGACTGATTTGCCTTAATAAAAATATTAGATCCAAGGAGCCAGGAATTTGAAGGTGGCTAAGGGACCTTTGTTAGAGCAGAGGGCACGATTGAGTTTAGGGCTCGGAAACGTTTGACAATCGGCGATCGATATTGCATCAGTTTCCTTAACGGGCAAAGGAGGGGCCAGCCGGGCGAAGCGCTCGCGAGCCAAATGCTTGTAGACGGGTGTGCTCGAGGGCACGGGCGTGCGCGTGTAAACAAACACTGGGTGCCTATGCGCGCCCGGGAACAGGCGTTCTCTTTCGGGAGGGGTGGATTCTGTCAGCTCTTTCCATTCCCTTTGAGTCTGCTGTGCCGCAGAGGCATTTCCCCATCTGGGGACTCCGGGCGCGAAAGGACAGGTTACGCTGCATTGCTGTTCCACATGCTAGAAACCGAGAGCTCTGCGCCGAGGCTGCATGCACACCTAGCCAATGCCTGGGTGGTAGGTGAGCCCTGCGTGCCTTTGCACGACCACGAGGCAGGGGGGAAAACGAAACAGAAACCCCCGAGCCTCTCCCCTTAGATTTGGGGTGATACAGAGGACGAGAAAGTAAAATCCGCTGAAGAGGGGCCTCGGGATCTGGAGGGCGCGGACCTCCGCGGGCGCCGCGCCACGGTGGGAGCATCTTTGTTCTCCGCGGCTCAGCCGTCTGTACTTTTCCGCCCCTCGGCGCGCCCCCGCCCCTCGCGCTCGGCTGGTACTTTTCCACTCGCCTGGCCGGGGATGAATCAGCCGCGCTGCGCCGCCTCGCGGCGTCACGTGACCACGGCGGGCGGGCGCTGCGGTCCTGATGCGCCGCCTCTACCTTCGCAGGCAACCGCGCGGGCCAGAACAGCCAAGGACAAAAGGAATCCAGCCTTACTCCCTGCACCTGATTCCTCCCGGTGTCCAGTATGAAGAAAGCCGAAATGGGAAGGTTCAATATTTCCCCAGACGAGGACAGCAGCAGTTACAGTTCTAACAGTGACTTCAACTACTCCTACCCCACCAAACAAGCTGCCCTGAAAAGGTGGGAGAAGTCTGCTTTTTAAGCAACGACAACGCACGTCGAGGGCTCTTTATCTAGGACTCTGCTACAGTTTGTTTAATTTACTGTAGCATTTGGAGAGAGTATGTGGTCCCTGAAAGATCATCTGGTGGTTTTATTGCAATGACAGCGTGTCCTGTGAAAGTCTTCATACTCGTTCCTTTAAGGAACAGTGTGACAACTACCGGGGAGCGGGAAGGGGGCGTCCCTGTTTCGTGTTAACGAATTCTTTTGTATATTTCCATCCAACTTAGGTTTTGGGGTTTTGTTTTGTTTTTTCAGCCATTATGCAGATGTAGATCCCGAAAACCAGAACTTTTTACTCGAATCGAATTTGGGAAAGAAGAAGTATGAAACAGACTTTGTAAGTCAAAAACAATTTGTGTATCTGTGGCTTTATGGAGTAAAAGAATAGTTTTACTTATAGATTTCAAATCTGACTTGCCCAAAGCTGGTTTTCTCCATTTAATTATTGTTATATGTTTGGTTATCGTTTTCCCTCTATGTAGCATCCAGGTACTACTTCCTTTGGAATGTCAGTATTTAATCTGAGCAATGCGATTGTGGGCAGTGGAATCCTTGGGCTTTCTTATGCCATGGCTAATACTGGAATTGCTCTTTTTATGTAAGTATGTGTAAGTAGTGAGTCTGCCATGCAGGGCTGTTAATATAATGATACAACATAAATTTTGGCTCCAGAGACTGAATTTACAATTGAAGTAGTTGAATTAAGAATTTGCCTTAAATTTTTAAATAATATGATGAATCCAAAAATCTCTCTTCTACTGCATGATGTCAAGAAAGCCAGTTAAAAGTTTTGTTCTGACAAAATAGGAAATATGTATAAGTAGTACCTTAAATTAGTTTGGTAAATTCATATAATCCACGGTCCTTTATATGCATAAGAGAAAGTTACTTTTGGTCTACATATATAGGGTGCGGTGGTGTTTGTCTAACCAGGAACATGTTTAAGAAAAGGGAGTCAATTTTCTGGGCACTGGAAAGCAACCAGTATGCCTTTTTAAATACCTGTGTGGTTGTCACATGCCATAGCAAGAAATTAACATTTTAGTAGATGCCTGATATTAAGTGCCCAGTTAGTTACATCTTTGCTTTCCAGCATAAATACCTCAACAGAATTTTGGAGATATAGAAGACTTTGGAGCAGGGGCTCTTTAACTAACTGTCTTGGGGTTTGCTGACCCTTGGAGAATATAATAAAGTATGAACTTTATTTCCAGGGTGGGGGAAATATAACCTTGAAAATACATTGTCTTCAATGTTTGTATCATAGACATTTAAGCTTGTATAGACTCCTAGCTAAGGAAATTTCTGTGGAAGATAGTATGACTTATTGAGTAGATGAAGTATCACACACATATATAGAATGGAATTGCCATTTGTTTCTTAGTCAACTGAATGGTATCTCCTACTCGAATTATTTCTCCAGCAGACTAGATTGTTCATGAAAAGAAAAGTAAATCTTTGCAAAAGCTCTGCTTTATGGTAAAATTCCACACTGAGGTTAAGACTGACTTTGAGCATTGGAACCTAGGATTCAGTCTATTTGGGTGAAGCACCAGGAATTTACCTAGATAGGCCCCTAGCCTTTCCAAGGTATTAGTGGGGAGCTTAAATGTCATATTTAAAATATTCGAAACCCTTCCTAACTCTTAGCATAAAAACTCAAGGTAGTTTTTAAGTGTTACCAATGTGATCATAGTAAATTGGCACCTTTGTTTCATAAGTGAAGTAAAATTCTGATATTACCCTTGTATTTAGAAATTCTACTTTTTAATAGGATATATGTGTTTGGTGATTAACCATTTTAATAAATGATGAAACATTACCACTAGTGATACAGTGAGTTTTTAATTCATTATTTTACAAGCTATATTAAATAGGCCAAAAGCGTTTGGTTGGGGGAAAAAAACAAACCAATTTTGTAACAATTGATTCAGTAGTTGAATCAATCTTAAGATTGAAAATGACCTCAATAGTTGTGAAGCACATGCATCCCTCCTTATTTCAATAGTAAGAACTAAATTTCTCAACATACTTGGAAAATTGTTTTTGATTAAAACAACACTGTCTTGCTAAGTGACAGCTAATGGTATCATGCTCCACCTCAGGCTAGATCACATAAAACTTTGGCATTCAGATGGCAGCTTAATGCCTCCACTTATGTTTAACAGATACCATTTTTCTCTGCCGGACCTTGCGTGGTACTGTTGTATCCAGTTTGCCTGTACAGAATGGAAGAAAAATGTAATTGTTTTGTTTGCAAGGTTTTCTTTGAGTTTTCCTGATGTGGATATTTTGATATTTCTTTTAGGAAAGAATATCTGTATTTTTCTTGACTTGTTTCGGGGGAGGAAAGTGAAACTGGAATGACAGAACCTGTGACTAAGGAAATGGAACCTTTGTCCTATTTTTTTCCCCCATTTCCTCCAAAAAGGATTAAGGGAAGAAACAGCCTAGTCAGACTGATAGCCTACTTGTTTTAGCACAGTTTGTTTGTGACAGTGCTAGACTTCTATTTTGTTTTCTACACCAAGGGTGTATAGTACAGTTGGTTACTTCTCTGATGCGTACCCCATTGTTGGTAAAGTTTATAGTGCTTGACAATTAAAATGCTAAGAGTTCTCGTCTTTGTAGTCTCATCCTTGTATCCGTAATAGTTCAAGTGGTTGAATAATACTAGCTTTATAACTTAACACTGCGAAATATATGTGTCTCCTGGCACCTTTCCTTCAGTATGTGGCCTCTTTTTTAAACAGAATGATTACCTGGGACATGCTAAAAGATTTGAGTACAAGGTGAAAAATATTGAAACACTAGCCAGTAAAGTAAACACCTGTTTTTTGAGGGCATTCCATCTAGCACAAGAAATAGTAGGACAAGTACATTCAAATAACAGCCACAAAAATTGTCTTCAAATATAACTATGCTTGCTTACAACCTGTTGCCTTTTCCTTCTCTCCTCAGAATCCTCTTGACGTTTGTGTCAATATTTTCCCTGTATTCTGTTCATCTCCTTTTGAAGACTGCCAATGAAGGAGGTATAGTAGTATTCTTGATCATTCTCTTATTCCTGTCAGGATTTTCTTCTTAAAAAATACTTACTTCATGTTTCTGTGTTCTTCAAATTATAGGGTCTTTATTATATGAACAATTGGGACATAAGGCATTTGGATTGGTTGGAAAGCTTGCCGCCTCTGGATCAATTACAATGCAGAATATTGGAGGTAAAAAAATTTTTAAGGTGATTTTGGGTAGACTTTACTCTTTAGTGGTGACACGTTACTTTTGGTGTCACGTGCCACATTTTGCACTTGTAATGGTATAATTTTGTTTTCCTCCAGCTATGTCAAGCTACCTCTTCATAGTGAAATATGAGTTACCTTTGGTGATCCAGGCATTAATGAACATTGAAGATACAACTGGGTAGGTGCTAAGTAAGGTTACTCATGAGAAAGAATTGATTTGAACTTTTGAGAATGAAAGGCCAAAAGTGATAGCTGTAACTATTTCTAACCTGGGTATATGAAAAACAGGTTTTTTAGAATTTACCTTTTCTCTATATTTACTCTTAAGTAGTTAAAGCTTAACATATACCCAAACTTAAGTTAAAACTGGAGCTTTATATTACACAAAAAATAATTCCTATCTAATTTTGTAAGTTTGAGGTTCTTAAACCTTAAACTGTTTAAAATATTAGAAAACCTATGTCCATATTATAGAAACCTCACCCTTCTAGCAAAGTTTCATCCCCAGTGGACTGACAGGTTTTTAACAGGGGAATAATCATTTGTCTCTTAACTTATATGTAATTCATCTCAAAAAGAAAAAAAAGAAAGATTTGGTTATCTTTGTGGCTTTAGGAATTTAATAACTTAAATATTTTCTTGGGGTCTTTGCTGTAGTAAGTGGACTTGAACTCCTAGGGCAGTTAGAATTTGAAAATTGTGATTTAAAAGAAGGTATAGTTGTTTATCTGAAAAAGAAAAGACATCACGTCGTTAGAACTCTTAGGAAACATGTATAATAAGTTCTCTAAGTTCAGAAGAGATCTTCTGACTAGTTTTGGAGTCAAGGTGGGTTAAGATGTCACCAACATGCTATTGACAACCTGGAATAAGTCCTTGTTTGGGGGATTGGGCTTTGTTGGTTTTGTTGGGCTTTATTTTTATATATAAGTATAAGAAATTTCATCACTGAAATGTTGAAAACATATGAAAAACTTATTTTAAATTGTTTTCTTTAGCGTTAAAAATTGCAAACTAAAAGCTAAGACAAAGTTGATGTAGTTTTTCTAAAAATGTTTCAAGATAAGATTACTGGCTTAACAGTGCAGCTTTGTTCCCTACATTAGTATCAATCCCTTAAGCATTTTATGTTATGAATCAGCTGGCAGTCTTCCCAGAGCAAACAGTGGGACAAAAGTTATACTGTTCATGCCCCATTTCTAACCTGAGTGAATCTAGTACACAAAGTTGGAAGTTTAGTCCCTGTCTAGGCTTTTTGAATAAGCTATACTTTTTCCAAACCTGCCTTTTTTGTGTATATATTTATAGTGTTTCTATCAAATAGATCTCATGAGAAGATATGCATACTGTTCCAAAGATAGTTGTGTTTGGTTTTGACCTTGTTTTCCTTCTCTTTAATTCAGATTATGGTATCTGAACGGTGACTATTTGGTTCTGCTGGTGTCATTGGTGCTCATTCTTCCTTTGTCACTGCTGAGAAATTTAGGTGAGCAAACTATTTCTAATAACAGCTGAAACCAGCCAGGTCGCTTTCTGTTCACAGAGATGAATGAGAGCATAAAAGACCCTAAAAGCACACCTTTGGGGATTGCAGTATGCAATATGGTCTCCTAAAATTGTATTGACACGTATGACATCTGTGCTTTATACCTAAAGCCCATACTTCTGTAATACTTTAGTTAATAGCAAATAAGTTGAAGTAATATATGTGTCTTTATACATAAGAACTAGAAGTTTTAACATATCCATGGTAAAATTACCTTAAGTAGAATTGAAAAATATTTACAGGAGAAAATATGCTTGTCCTAAACCTATTTCATTAAATTAATATTTTTCCCCCTCTAATAGGATACTTGGGATATACCAGTGGCCTTTCTTTATTGTGTATGATGTTCTTTCTTATTGTGGTAGGTATTCTTTTTCTTTAAAGCTTGAGATATTTTTAAAAGCTCTGACATATTACTCAGTTAAACAAATGCAAAATAATATTTTCAGGTGATTTGCAAGAAATTTCAGATTCCTTGTCCTCTGGAAGCTGCTTTGATAATTAACGAAACTGCAAACAACACCTTCACACAGCCAACAGCTTTTGCACCTCACGTGACATTTAACATGACTGATGAATCTTGCAGACCACATTATTTTATCTTCAACTCACAGGTAACTAAAGTATCTTCATTTCCGCATAGGAAATTTTCGGGCAAGAAAAATTGAGAAACTGCTTGCTAGAAATGTTATAATAATTTCCAAGATAAAGTAAGGGGGTAATAATAGCTGTTAACTAGAAAACCCGATTTAGGGTAATTATTGAACTGAAAAAGAAAACATTGGTTTATATCTTAAAATAAGATGTGAAATATTCTTGACATTAATCATTGATACATGTAGACCTGAACACAGAAGATTGGAAGCTAATAATGCATGGGAAACTTTTAGATTTTATTCCAAGATAAATATAATATACAAGTTGCAGAATTATGATAAATTGTGAAACTTACATCGGAATACTAAGTAAACTAAATTATTACTTTTTTTTTGTAGACTGTCTATGCTGTGCCAATTCTGACGTTTTCATTTGTCTGTCATCCTGCTATTCTTCCCATTTATGAAGAGCTGAAAGGGTAAATACCTGTTTTAAAGAAATTTATTAGGGAAATTGGAAAAATGATTAATACCACTATAACTACTACTAAAATATTTTTCCCTTTGAATTTTTAGCCGTAGCCGTAGAAGAATGATGAATGTGTCCAAGATTTCATTTTTCGCCATGTTTCTCATGTACCTGCTTGCTGCCCTCTTCGGATACCTGACATTTTATGGTGAATAATGTCTGCTTTACCCCAGAAACCACTCAGTGAAATGAAATTGTGTCAAATGTATAGTTCCATCAATAAGTCAATATTTTTTAAGTCTGTTTTGGTATTTTCATTGATCATGAGAAGCTAAATTAGTATCTCCTATAGTACATTTAATCAGTAATTTCTAGAATCCCGTTTCAAAATAAAACAGTCATTGAATGGCATTTTTGTATGATGAGTTTGTATCTTAGTTCATCCTACCTGTGTCTCCTCCCATCCCCCCTAAATTTTACAGCATCCACATGAACTGTAAGCCAAGCCACAGGATTCAGCTGTTTAACTCCTGTTGTTTTTGAATGGGATCATGTGGTTAAATATCTACTTTGTATTTAGAAGAATTTCCCTTCAATGCTATTTTAATTGCACTGGCTCTAATTCCAAATTAATCTTATTAGCCTCTTAGTTTACAGTCAGTTTTTTGAGTAGCTAATAACTTTGGTGCAAATTATACCATAAATTAGATTATCTGTCTAATCTTCAGAGAAAATGGCAGACTTAACATTTCTTTTTCTCTTCCCCATAGAACATGTTGAGTCAGAATTGCTTCATACTTACTCTTCTGTCCTGGGAACTGATATCCTTCTTCTCACTGTTCGTTTGGCTGTGTTAGTGGCTGTCACCCTGACTGTGCCAGTGGTCATTTTCCCAGTAAGTAATCACCTCCGCTTTGGGTAGGCATGAGTTTTAAAATACAGACGAATTCATGAGATTTTTATCTTTTGGGAGAAAGGAAGCACTGCTAGAGTGATACCAAGTTGATGTTAGTTTGAGAACGGGCTTTCTAAATACACTGTTGATTTTCAAAACTTCTTGTAGCATTTCTTTGATCACTGAAAATAATAAAATGGTCTTTCAATGTTTAGAAAACATAAGAAGAGAGCACAATGTCAGTCAGTATTTAGTTTCTTGTTTTAGGTCTTCTTTTTCCTCCCATTAAATAGAGCTGGAATTTGTATTTTTGCAGATCCGGAGTTCCATAACTCACTTGTTGTGTCCAGCAAAAGATTTCAGTTGGTGGCGTCATAGTTTCATTACAGTGTCTATCTTGGCATTTACCAACTTGCTTGTCATCTTTGTCCCAACTATTAGAGATATCTTTGGTTTCATTGGTAAGTTTTAGAAAGTATCAGTTGATTCAAATATTAAGGACTTTAAGGTATAAAAAATAAGTGACAAATGATATTGAATTCTCAAGAAATGGTAAATTTTTTTTTCTAGGTGCATCTGCAGCTGCTATGTTGATTTTTATTCTTCCATCTGCCTTTTACATCAAGTTAGTGAAGAAGGAACCCATGAAGTCTGTACAAAAGATTGGGGTGAGTGAAAGATTGTGACTATAAAAGAATAACAACTTCATGTCCCAAATTTCCTCAACTGATTTTAATTTTAGTTTCTTTACCTGTCATTTGTTGTAGTCTGATGTTTTAAGTTCCTAGTTCACGAGTGGAAGAATGGGGCAAACAAAGTGAAAGAGTTTGTCCTCTAATAATGCATAAGTTAGTTGCAAGAAAGTTAGATAGGAACAGAACAGTGGAAAGATACACTGACTCAGCTTTCAAATGTTTAACCAGTATTTGTTGGTTTGCCCACTGTGTGACAGGCACTTAATGATCAATGGGTATAAAAGGGGAAAAAAGATAGAGCATTTAGTCCGACACAAAACCATCTTCAAAGCAAAGCTCTAGGGGACTATTCATGCTGGAGATATTTAAGAAAAATACCACTTTTCATTTGCTGCTTTCCACTACATTCTAGTCTGATTAAAGCACTAAAATTGTTTATAATAAAAATAGTAACTTCCATCTTTTTTTTACTCAGTACAGATAGTAGCAGTAATTTGAAAGGGTAGGATTGGGCATGTATGTACTTATTATCTCTTAGAAGGACCTCTGGCTTTAATTCATACTACATTTTTTGATGATGTAGATTTGCTTTACTGACTCATAAATTTTTGCTTTAAAAAATATAAGAACCATAGTCTGGACTCTTAGTATCTGAAATGGTTTATTCAACAAAGAAAATAATTTGCCTTTCATTTGAAACAAAGGAGTGAAAAAGTGAAGTTTTGGAAAGTTTTCAAAGATAGTTATTTTGTACCATAGATAATCCCTCAGTGAAGACAATTTAAGTATCTTTAGCAAAGTAAATTACGATTCTGTAAAATATTACCAGGGTAATCTTAATGCTTAACAGTAAGTCCATTTTTCAAAGAAGGAGGAATGTTTGGTGTCTGTTTTGTTGCTTACTGATCAGTTTCCTTTGTGTGCTCATTGCAGGCTGTCTTCTTCCTGCTGAGTGGCATAGTGGTGATGACTGGAAGCATGGCCTTAATTGTCTTGGATTGGGTTCACAATGCCTCTGGAGGTGGCCATTAACTGGCACCACTAAAACTTCCATAGTCCGTTTGATGCCAGTGTTGAGTCAACTCAACTACTATGAAATTTCAGCTAATATTTTCAGTTTCACTTCCTTTTGAAGTGCAGATTCCTCGATGGTTCTTCTAAGTGCAGAATAAGTGAACTCTTTTTGTTTGTTTTTTATTTTAAGAAACTTCTGTATGATAGAAATGGATGTTAACAGCAAAACCACGAGTCTCGGGTTATCGGAAGTGACAATTTTATTCCATTCCAGAGAATGGACGAACTCTTCAACTTTTATCAAGCCACATGTTTGGCTGTGTCATTGTTTAACTTGGATATTTTATGATTTTACTTGAATGTGCCTAATGGAACCAACCATTCGATGTGAGAAACAATTCTTCTTGATTTACAGCAAAGTATTGAGAAAAACACTTTTTTTTGTACCAAAAAAATATTTAAAGACCTCAGAAGCACTATTTTACTTTTAAGAAATTGCTTTTTTTGAACTTTGTCCAAAAATGGTTGTCAATAAATTCCATAAAAAAATTTCATTGGTATTTAAAGACAAATGTTAGTATTATGAAAATTATTTGCCTTTTTGTAGGCATAATAAGCCAAATACTTTTTTTATCCAAAATAATTTTTAGAGAAAAAGATGTAAAGAAAAATTGTACCGTGAATAGGAGTATAGTTTGTTTCATTCAAACTTCATTATTATTACTCAAAGGAGAATTGGTTATTGCAATACCAAATCGGATGAACTCTGTTGATTACTTTTCTTCTGTCCCCATAATTTGGTTGTATTCAGACTGAAATGTTTATGGTTTTAGCCTGTTAGAATGGGAGAGAATGCAGAAATTTCTGTGGGAAGTAAAATTACTAATTTTGAGGTACCAAATAGTGCAATTGGGTAAAACAGGGTTTATTCAGTTGCATCTGTCTCCAGAGTTGTATTGAAAGCTCTGGAGGGGTTTTTGGGCCAGCCCTTTTTTTGATAATTGCTTCCAGCAGTGGAAAATGGGTATTTGATGGCTGTAGGCCAGAACTGTTGTATCTGCAGTACAGCCTTTCAGAATGCTCGTCTACTACTGGAAGTGTGAATTACTTGACAATGTATGGCTTAGTCGTGTTCATGTTTTGTCTACAATAGAGGTCTAATCCACAGGTTACACCGGTGTTTGGTATAAGTTCTCTTCATTGAGGCCACTGGGTTTCTCATGCAGTAAGCTTTTTAAAAACTCAATTTGCACTGGATTGTCATCTCATTCTTGTACAACATAGAATTTGTTTACATCTAACATGGTTAGCTAGGGGAAAACAGTGCAACCTGAGTGTAAGTAGTTGGTCCAACTGCATGTTTGCCCTTCCATTTCAATCCCAGTTAGAGTGAAAAAGTTACTTGGCTTTAAGAGCACATTTATTGTATGTTACGGTGTATGGTGAATATATTAAATAATGTGGTACTTTGCTCATCAGGCATAATGTCTAAAATTACATAATTCCATTAGTGGTTGAGGGAAGCAAATAATGGAATCATCAATTGGTCATCTGGCTCTAAGTTTTCTCTGAACTAAACAGTTTTAGTTTCAGGCAAGGGCCAGAAATGTGGCAGACATGGTTTTTGTTATGCATTCTTGTATTATATGTGATGACTAAATTACAGAAAAGATATGTCTGTAATTAAAGACCCTTGTGGAACTGGAAGACGTCTTGTAGTGCTACATTGGGTGAAACCAATGGTCTACTTCTGTTTGTTTCTACAAAAATAGTCATTTGGGACCATCTAGAAAGGCAGTGAGATGATGGATTCTACAGCACTGCTTTCATTTAATTGGGCTTTCGGCACTCCCTTCGAATCCAGAGCCTCACCTCTAGTTCAGATCAAGAATTGGCACTTCTGTTCGATTTCCTGGAAAGAATTGCTTATCTTCTACCTAAGAATCGCCAGGGAATACCAAGAGTTGTTTTCTACAGTTTACATCCTTTCATATGGAAAAAAACACCATGGTAACCAGGAAGGAATGGATGAAAGAATACTCTGCAGCAAATTTTTGCGGTGAGGCTCCTCCAATCCTCTTTGGCTGAGATTCAGAATCAACTGCCAAGGGTGAAGTCCATTGCATGATTTTCTTGGAGCTATCTCGTCTGCCTTGAGGTTCCTAAACAGTGAATTCCCATTAATGAGCAGTCTTCAGTATTAAAACCACTGTCTTGTCACCTCATTTTGCATTACTGTCTTCCGTGGATGTTTCAGTTATAACTGTAATGTTATTTATAGAACAGCATTAATCCATTAAAGCTAACCTATTTTTCAATATTTATGATAATCTATGTACATACATCGTCTTGTCCATATGTATTTGTAAATAGAGTGTATATAATGTCAGGTTTGGGATTTGGGTTCAAGTGTACATATATTCCTCTAAGTTTTCTTAACTGCATTTTGATGAGTTCATATTATGTATATCTAAGAATTGTCTCCAAAGTATCTGTACAGAGATTTCAATATAAACAAATTGACAAATTATGTAAACTAAAAATTTGAAAACTTGTTTAAATTGTATTTGCAATAAACAGACCAGTTGAATATCACATTTTTTCATGAAAACTTGGTGCAAGTTCAGATCTCTTAACTTTTAAATAAGGTCTTATAAATTTTCAAAATGCAGTAGTTAGCAAAATGTGATCTAGTGTAATGAAATCAAATGTGATTAGTGTAATTTAAAGACCTTTGATCAGAAGCTTGGATTAACTGTATATAGTGTAAGTAACCACCACTGTACTAGAGGCCAACAATTTCAGTATGATTAGTTGGCAAATAGTGCTACACCGTTTCAATGAAACAATGTATGTTTGTTTTAACTAAACTAAAATAAATACATGCTTAATCCTGAGGAGCAATGTTTTCTTTGAGGTAACCGGTAATAAACAGCACTTAGATCTTAATAGGTATTCTTCATATATTGTTAGCCATTATAAGAATGATCAGGAAACACTTTAAAAGTACAAAGTGAGACTGAATGGAAAAACAGACTAAGACATCTCAAGGACCCAGACTTGGGCCTTACTCTAAGTAGGCCAATAATTGTGCAGCTGGGATCACCTGGGTACGTTTTTTTTTAAAATGCAGCCTCCTAGAATACATTATTGCACGGATCTGGAGTGCAGCTCAGGGTGCTTCCCTCCCCAAAACACACACACACAAAACTACTCTTTCACAGTTAAGAGGCAATGAAACAGACCTGGAAGAAAGTAGGTCCAGCTTTTGAACTACTCAGGAAAAGAAGCCTGGGGTAGAATTAGACAAGCTGCTCGGAGTAGGTAAGTTTCTGAGTTGACATTACACATGAGGGTTACTAAGATACAGCTGGTTCAGGTGTGACCTGCTTAAAGCCATAAAGTTTAGGGCTTGTAAAATTCACAAAGCTAAAACAAAAAGGAAAATACCTTAGAATGGCAGGTGTTCTTGGGAGTAGTTCCAAAGACAAGCAACTTTCTGCAAGAAACTAGTCCAGTTACAAAGGATAGTCAAGTGGGAAGGAATTGTGATTAGGAGGTGCCACAGACTTTGCAACAAATTTGAATGGAACCACAAAAGGCTAGTGGAGTTCTCAAATTATTCGTGGGAGAAGCTTTAACTAAACACCTGCCATGTGCAACTGACATGCTCCTGGGAAAGCTCGGGCTCTGTGTCAGACCCCAGCTTTAACAATCCTTTTTCAGTTTTAAGTCATTAAATGCCAAAATGAACCAGAGTGCCAATTCATTGGAAATTAGAAATACATTTGGCGGGGGTGGGGGTTGTAGATCCACTGGGGAGATGAGAACTGGGTTCTTTAATCTGGGAACCAGCAATTCCCAAGAGATTTCCAGTAAGCCTAAGGGATATTCTAAGAATGTTTCCAACTAAAGAACGAGAACTGTTTGCCTTGGAAATACTCTTACCCAAAGAAGTGGCTTAAAGTTACTGATAACAAAGTAGGAAATCACTGAAATTAATTTATGCAAAAATGGTGGCAGAGAGAAAGAGCTTAAAGACTGGGGCACCTCAGAAAAGTTAGTTGAACCGGCTGTCAAAATATCACACACTAAATTTGTTTTAGAGATCTCAATGACAGATGTGTGAGACTTCACTATAGAGTATCTGCAGTTAGATTCTGAGCAATTTCCTCATCTCCAGATAAACTTTGGTTAATAAGGGGCCCTGATCTCTAATCTAGCCAGGCGGGCAAGGTGGCACAGCACAAACGCAGCTGCCAGGACCCACCCCTGTGATAGGGAGAATATTTCTTAGAGCAGTGAGATGGTCACAAATGGAAGTTGAGTCACCAATTAGTCCCATTTTCAGCACCGAAAGTTCTGCATCCTAAGAAACCCCTCAGTCCTAGGCAAACTGGGAAAGTTGATCATGCTACTTAGGAAGACTTGTGCATACCACATACACGTATGCACAATGTCTCGTTAAGCAGTATAGAAATAGCAACTAACTTATTTGAATTTTCTTTTCTCTAAAGACTTCCAGGTTGAACATCAGTCTTTTATGACTGTCCCAATTCAATGGATTATATACCTTCCTCAAATCACATTGATCCTGATCTCCTTAAAAAACTATATGCTTCATAAGAACAGACATCTGCCTTTTCATTAATTTATCTCCAACACTCACAACAGTATCCAGTAAATGGTACATAGTTACTCAACTATTAAATGAATAATTTTGCCCTTCATTTACAATAGCTCAGTTGAAGTGAGGCTCAAACTTTTCAGCAAGGATTTATTAAATTTTGCAAAAAAAAAAAAAAAAAAAAAGGCAGCAAGTACATAAAATTAAATATTCTGACTTAGAAGATACAGTTTATTCCTTTTCAGCCAGAGGCCTTCAACAGGAAGGCTCCTTGTCAGTCTAAGCTCTGCCTGCAGGTGGAAGAAGCCATCTTTAACCTCTACCACATGATTTTCATGGCAGTGAAATCCTTTTCCAAATATGGCCAAATGTGTTGGTCCCTGGATATTGTGAGGAAAAGCAAACAACACAGCAAATCCGGTTGCTTGCTGCTTGAGAATGTGACCCTTAGAATGTTCTTTATCTTGAGATGGATGATTTCATTATATGCGCCTGGAACAATGAACCGTATAACATTGGCTTTTCAGTTTGCTTTACACAAAGGCCAAGATGAATGATGTGTCTGTGGTGTCATTACTTGGGGTCCTGAGTTTTGGCTGTCAAGGCTGATTGCAGAGCAGGCTATGTCTGTATGGCCGCCAGCACCACCCCATGAAAGCCTGGGACCTTGAGACTCCTTTGCACTACACTTAGGCAGAGAAACGCTACACATGTCCCTGGAGTTCACTGCTAGCAAAAAAGAACCTTTCTGTGTGGCCTTGGACTAAGAAGATCTCAGAAGCTTGTGTGGGTCCCCTCTGGAGACTCCTGTTCCATGTCTTTTTCTTATTGCTTTTTTTCCCTCTATATCCTTTACTGTAATACATCTTAGTTGTGAGTATAAATAGCTATTGAGTCTTGGGAGCCCTTCCAGTGAATTATCAAACGGAACATGTATAGTCTCTTTGGTTTTGGTTTTTTTTTTTCTCTACACCATCAGTTTGCAAACCTCAGTATCTCTTTTTGTGGAAGAACTTACTCATGATGAAAGCTCTAAAGCATTCTTGAACAGGCTTTTACTCAATTTTGCCTGGGAGGTATGGTTTTGGGAGGAATAGAAAACAAAGGATGTTTCTGAGGGTTTCTTTTTTTAAAAGGAAAAGTATAGGCAGGAATAAAGCAAGTAGACAGGCAGGAAGAGAGAGGAGGGATAAACATGTATTTTATTTAGTTATTCATCTTGGTGGTGTTCTGGCCCTGGGTCTCAAACCCTAGTCTTTGGGATGTATGTGGACTATGCCGCAGTGCCCTTACCCACTAGGCCACAGGGAGCACGCAAAAGAGATTTTTGCATCACACGTTCCACTGTGGGCAGATTCGTAAAGTCCCTTTGGCATATTTCTTCTCCCAAGTCCCTCTGGGCTTTGTACTCTTTTCTGCCCTTCTTGTCATACCCTGTTGCCTGTTCACATGAGCAGTTCACCTCTGTCTTCAAATCTGCCTTGTGTTCTTAGCTAGACAAAAAATTTGAAGTTCTAGGACTCACCATCTGAGAGACTATTTAATGACCATTTATTTTTATTTCCATTCTGCTTTTGAAGCCCTCACTTCTCTCACCTTTCCTGTATTCTTTCTAACCACTTACACTACTTTCCCTGAAAGGAGTCCTAGTAATATTAGGTTTATATTATCTAATTACATTAAAGCATCTGACGTCAAGCATAGAGTAGGAAAAAGCAGAGCAATGCTGATTGAAGCGGTCATGATGATGTCCACTGCCTCCCTCTGCTTCGCCCTCCAAACTGGCCCATGAGCTGCTGCCTTAACCTAGGTCAAGCAGTGGAACATGAAAGGCATGGGTCTGGGGTCCTGAAGATGACCCCAAGATAACAAGAAGCCTGTCAACCTGAAACTCAGCTACTCAATTCCCATTTTCTGATAGCAGCCTCTGTCTCTTCTTAGAGACAGAAGGGGGACCTTCACCTCCTGTCTGGAATCCAATCATCTTCTGTGTCCAACCCAACAACCTCGAGAATGACACTAAATCCACACAGAGGTCGTTTCCTTGAATTGCGAGTACATTGCCGAGGAGACAATCAAGTGGAGGTTACACTCCAAGTAACTCTAAGGTGCAGCAGGTAAAACAATCAAAGTGGAAAATAGAATGTTAAATAAGTCATTTCCTGCTCCCTAGTCAGAGATGATGCCATTGGTGAGAATCACTTTTGGTTTCCTGGAAGAAAGTCTAGTCTTTTTAAATAGATAAGGGAAGAAATCATTTAAAAAAACGTTGACCTTGGTTTAACTCTAGTTCTGGAAGTCTTTAATTTAAAGGGACAATCCTCTGAATCATTTGCTTCTCAGGGATTAAGGGAATTATTCCTAGATGAATAATCATTAGAATTATTATAGAATTATTCTAAATGTGTAACTTTAAACTTCCAAATTTATAGAAGTTCTTACTAAACATGTGACAAAATCACACATCAACTTTTAAAATTTGGTTAAATTTTAAAAAGTGAGCTGTCTGGTCAGTAGGCAATAAAAAGGCACCAAATTGATTGAAGATACCTATTTTAAGGATGCAATTCCAGCAAGCAACTGCTTATTTTTCTCCGGGGACAAGCACTCCCTTGAGATTTGCTGAACTTTCTTCCAGTGTCTCCCATCTACTCTACCCTCCCATACACTCATGCTGTCTTCAAAGTCAAAAATAAGCTATATTTCTTTTTTTATTTCCTTTCATTTCTTCATGTTTTTCCCCCTTTAAAGTGACTGAAAGTCTCAAGAGATGTGGAACTCATGGTTCACAGCCCTTCTGCTCCCGATAGAGGGATTATATTTTTAAACTGGTCCCTAAATAGAAAGATCCAAAGAAGGAAATATGTGGGATATGAAAAGCTCTTCTCAAAATGCAGGAGAGCCTCATAAATTTGAAAACATTCTTTTCTTCTAACATGCTCCAAAAAGAAATCTTCAGGACTTACTGCCTGTATCGGAGGCAGTGAAGCAAGAGAATATTCCTTCTTGCTTGTGGGGGAGAGACTAGTGAATTGCATTCTAAACAACTGCTCTTTCTTCTTCAAAAAAGAAATAAAAGAAACCACAAGCACAGACTAACACACTTACAAGGCAATCACAGATTTGACCACAATTTGCTGAAGAAGAATTAATAATAATAATCGTACCACCTAGTTGTCACTCAGTCACACAGTTTGTGGAAAGCTCTCCTGAGTCTGGGGGAAAGCATGACGCCCTGGCTGTGCAAACAGAAGGTCATGTTTGGGTTTGCCATCCCAGCTGCATGATCACCAGCAAGTTTCTGAACCAGTCCTTGCCTCAGCTGATTAACTTTGTAATAAAATTTAAAGTAACTCACATCGGGGACAACAATGAGAGCACTTGCAACAATCCCTGCAAGTCGGTGCTTTTGGTCACAATCCAGATTTTACTGAGGAAGAAACTGAGGCTGGCAGGTTCAGCCTCAGTCTTAAGAGGTAAATGATTTACATAGAAAGTGAAAATGATGAAGATGAGATCCGAGTCACAGACCCAATTCCATTCTGTTATTCGATTTACTTTTAAAGTAAGGATGAATAGGAATTACTTAAAAAAAAAAAAAAAGGAAAGAAAGGTGCAGGAAGGAATAAAGGTGAGCAGAGACAGGCAACTGAAAGAGGAGAAAGAGGTACTTTATTTTTCTTTTTCATCTTGGTTGTTTCCCCCATCCCGGGGCTGTGAACTGGGGTTCCTGGGATATATGTGGACTATACCTATTAAAAGCAGCTGACCAAACCACTACTCCACCAGGGTGCACCAGCTCATTGTTAGATGTTTTGTTCCCAGAAAATACTTTTCACACTATAGATCCCATGGTGCAATATTATCCAACACTGAACTTTTGGTCATTTTAGTAATAAAAACTAAATAGAAAAAAAGCAAGGGTGATTGTACGCCCTGGTGACCTAGGGGGTTAGTCCACATACATCCAAGGTCTTTGGTACAAGACCTGGGGCTGGGGAAACAACAAAGATGAACGACTGTTAAAAAATAAAAGAAGGTATGTCTTTCTCCTCTTTCTGTCTGTCTGCCTGCTCACCTTCATTCCTGCCTGCGACTTTTCTTTAAAAAAAAAAAAAAGGAAGGGTTAGACTATCACTTACATATCATTTTTATAAGGTTTAACCCAACTAAAATGAAACTATCTTGACTGACATATTTATATATTTGATACAGTAATTAAAGAAAGAAGGAAGGGAATGATATTCATGACATTCAAGATAATGGTTGCTCTTGAAAGGAGAAAAAGGGAGTGAGAGGGAGAACATACAAGCCAAATGGAAGCTGCTGTCAATGTTCAAGGACTCAGTGTCCTAGGGAAAAGCTGGAGAATTTTATAGAAAAAAAGATGGCCTTTAAGGACCAATGGTGGATATTCCATGAACCTCACTGATTGATCCAATGATGTACTTCTGAGGTCCATTGAAAGGTCATGTTTATACATGAAATTGCCTATTTCCTATCATTTTTCACCTATAAAAGTAGAAATTTCATACGACTTGATCTAATATGTGACCAGTCAATACAGGTTTCTCTATTTACCCTTCTCTAGCTCTCTGATTAGATGAGGTTCCCCCATGAGCCCACAGCACCTGCACTTTCCAGGATCCCCAGGACTAGGCTGCAAGGGGGATGAGTACCTTCCATCCCAATACCCATTACTGATCTCTATTGAAGTGACAGGTTTATCTAGGATGCTGAATAATTGTTGAATCAATGATCACTCAGAATCTCAAGTGCAGTGCAAAGGAGAAGAAAAAGATTACACTGGCTTCATAAGAAGCTAACGGGGTCTAGGCACAGAGCGGTGTGTCAGAAAAGCTTTCAGGTCTCAATTGGTTGTCTCCCACTCATCCTGCCTCTTGTAATAAGGGGACTTGTATTTCTGCTTTGATGTTTCCTCTGTGATGCTGAAAGTCCTCTGAAGACCTTCCTGCAATCCACGCCCCCTGCTGGCATTCCCTTTCTGTCTTCCACCTCATTCCTGGACTGTCTTTGACCTCTGCAGTGATTCTCTGACAGTAGCTTCCTTGGCTTTCAATCCCATTTCTGGCACCTGTGCTACATACCCTGAGTGACAGGCCCTTCCTATAGCTCTTGGGGTACACCATTCTCAGATACTTTCAGACCACCGGTATTTCTAAAATGCACCCTTGGATTCCAACCTTGCCCCTCTCCAACCCATTCCCAATATAGCAGACTGATTTTTCCATAGAACAAGTGTGATCACATCGGTTTCTCCTTTACCTTACATTGGCTCCCTTGCACTGTCAGCATCGAGTCATAAATTTTGTGGTCCTTGGTGATGGGACCTTTCCCATCTCCCAGCTCTGTGTCACAGCAATCACACACCTCTCAGCTATATCACAATCCAAAGACTTATTCCCAGAACCCAGCACACTCTTGCATCTTCATGCCTTTGGTTTCACATTGTTTTATGCTTGGAATTTTGTTCTTCTGCTGGATTATCCATTTTTAAAAATCAATACTTAGACCAAGCACACCCCCAGTCATCCATGTACCTGTGCTCTCTCTGAGCACGTGACCAACTCTTCTCTAAGATAGCATCTCAAGGTTCACCTGGCCCACTAGACTGAGGTTCCCTAAGGTTGGAGACTGTGATCTTTATCCCTGCACCCCAGCACCTACAGCTTCTGGAATAGGTGCTATATTGATCTTTGCTGTGTTACTCAATGGAACAGCCTCATTTCAGACCAAGCCTTCAGCTGGGTTTTGGCCTAATCCTTAGCAGTGCCTCCAGGTTCCAGGGACATTATATGTCAGATCCTGAGATAAACATCAAACATCAAAAGATGCAGAGAGTGTTTCCTTTCTTTAAGGAGTTCACAATCAAGTCAGAGGGAAAAGGCAAGAGTGAACTACAATTTAACATTTGAAGTGCTATCATAAAGTGGTGCAGGAAATAAGAGAAAAATGATTTAGTGTCAAGCAGACTAAGACCTGACTACATACCTGGATCAGAATTCCTAGCTGTGTGACCTTGACAATATTATTTTTCTAAGCCTGAGTTTGCATCTCTGTAATGAGGAAAATAGTATATAACAGCTAGAGAAGGCATGATCATTGGAAGTAGAGATTACTATGCTAAAATATACATAACATAATATTTTATATCATTTTAACCATTTATAAGTGTAGAATTCAGGGTCATTACATACATGCACAAAATAACCGTTTGGAAGCTCCAATCTGTAGCAATTCTGAAATCATGCTAAGTCAATCTGAGAAGGGCTGTCTACCCTGAGATGAGATAAGTCCCTTTATTAGGCTCTAATATCGTGCCCTGCATGACACCCCTTAAACCACTGTCTCTATAGTCCTTGAATAAACCCACTGTATGAATCCACCTTCTCTGATATCTGTTTCAGTCTTACAGAAGTGGGAATTAGTGAATATGTCTTCCTTAGAGGTTAGGTGGATTAGCCCACATCCTATTCCTAGAAAGTTGAAGTCAAGGGCTGTTTTAAATCCTGAGCAGTCAATTTCTATTTTTATAGGTTAACAGTCCTTTTAGCGGTTTAACACTCAAAAATTGACTGATATTCTCACCTGATTCTGGTCAGTTTCATATGCCAAAGGCCACACTCACAGTGCTTTTCTAGATACAGTTAACTTAAAAAATTCAAGTTTATTTTCAATACACCATACGACTAAGCCATTTAAAGTATATTACTCACCAGTTTTTAGTATGTTCAGAATTGTTAACTATCACCACTAATTCGCAGAACATTTCCATTAACCTTCAAAGAAAACCCATACCCATTAGCTGTCTCTGTATTTCTCCCCCACTTTCTCTCACCCCACCCTGTTCTAGCCCATCAAAAGTCAAATTAAAAAATCTACTTTCTGTCTCCTGGACTTAACCTATTCTAGACACTTCATACCAGTTGAATCATACAATATATGGTTCTTGATGGCAGACTGCATAATGTTTACAAGGGTCATCCATGTTGAAGCATTAATCTGGGCTTAACTTCTTTTTATTGATGGATAATATTCCATGTATGGATGTCGATCAGGTGCTAGATATTCAGCTTACTTCCACATTTTGGCTACTATGAATAATGCTGCTATAAATATTACATACGATTTTATGAATGGACAAATTTTTATTTTTCTTACTCCTATTCCTTCTGTCCACTTGAAAAAATACAACAGGTGTCAACTTAATCCATCCAGAGATTTCAGCAGTATGTCCAGTGGCTGTACCTTGATTTGCTCCTCTCTACAAGACTATTTTAATCACTTTGTCATTAGAGAATTTCTCAGTACTACTTTTTACTGTTTGGGGGACAGAAATGGTTCTTTTGCAGCTCCCTTAATTCTCACCTTTCTAGACATTTCTTATAATACCTTGCCGAACATAATCATCAGTAACCCACACAGGCTGTTCACATTGTAAGACGAGAAGAGGCAGGCAGGAAGACAGGAGGGAAAAGCACTACATTTATTTTATTTAGCTGTTCACCTTGGTTGTTCCCCACTCCAGTCCTGGGTTTTGAACCCAGGACCTTGGGATGTGTGTGGACTGCATCCAGGGTGGGCCAGACCGCTGGGCTACAGGGCGTACCCAACTTTCTATTTCAAACCTCTTCTCATAAGGCTGCAGATTATTAGGAGCTTGATGTCTTGCTATGTTCTGGATATACATCCTAATATCCTGTAGCAATACTTTTTTGTCACCTGCTGCCAGACCTTGAGTCAGTTATATGGAAATTTAATTAAAACAAATTTCTGTTGCACCCAAGATAGGCTAGTTTATGCTCTGATAAAAGCAAAGCAAAAAAACCCAGAATCTAAGCAATCTAATCTTAAAAAAAAAAAAAGCTTATTTCTTGCTTATGCTTACATGTCCAATGTGGTTACTGTGGTTCACATGAGACAGTAAAAATAGTGGACTTTAAAAATCCGCATTATCATTTATCACATTGGAATAAAGGACACAGATTAAGCATCACAAAGTTAACAGGAAACTATTTTCCCCAAGGACACACTGCAGCTGTAAAGTGTCATAACAGCTCCTGTGGTTAAGTGACTACCGTGTTCTACTCACTGAGAAGCTTTGTTCTCCAAAATCGGAGACTATCAGAAATTTAAACGGTTTGATTTAAATTGGTTTTAAATTATATCAGTAAGAAGAAAACAACTACTCTTACCTTGGGGATTGGGGAGCGTCTAAGTTACTTTGACACAGAGATTCGACAGCCTAGATACAGAGCTCTCGATAAGAGGTAAGCACACAATCTTCCACATCTACTTCAACTTTCTTTTTTTCTAAGGAAACAAGGCCCTGGGTCTTCTTTGCAGTTGAATGTGGTATTGACCACTTTACAAGGGCTTGTTTTTGTAGGGTCTATCAAAACACTGATTTATTTAAATGTCACCTAAACTCCATGCTTTTCCAGAATTCTGTCTATCCTATTCTAACTCTGTCTTTCCCTCTGTTTGGTATATGTCTCACATTTTTTCTAGCATGTTGTGTCCCACATAGCAGAGGTTGATAAGTCTAATTTTGTCTATCAAAAAGTTTGATTTTCATGTTTGAGCTATGACAGGGTTTTTAACTCTATATATGCCTTTAAAAAGAATAATTTTATTATTCCTTTTGTTTACATTGCTACATTCACTTAGGATATTGAAATCACATCTCAGCTTGTGAGTATTTCACAACATACCCACCAACAGGCTTCTAGTGTCCTTGACATTGGAAGATCTGTATTTTGTATAATGAAATAATTATAGGTTCTAATCAGGCCCTGTGTTAGTGATAAACTATCTTAGCTTTCCGAAGATTACTCTTTTCTGGGATAAATAAAGCCAGCTAATCTATATAACACAAGCCCTTGCTCATAAACTCAATTGGATTTAGACAGAATGATACTTATAGTCCTAAATGCTTCAGACAACTTGGGTACCAGGCTGTCTCTAAAAATTTTACTGGTGCATAGCCAGGCTGCCCAGAGAATCCCTTTCTGACTCTGTCCCTCTAAGACACTAATACTCCGGGTAGAGGAAAGTCCTACATTAGGTATTAGGTAGTTGCCACCTCTCAATAATATTTCAAGAATAAAATAGAAATAAATGAATTGCTAATATGAAATCTGTTCCCCTTTCCACCCATCAATGTAGTTGTCCTTAGAGAATAAGGTAGAAGTTGAACCAGGAAGTTTAGGGTTAGGGAATCAAGCAAAGACAGAGAAAAGGATAGGATCTCAGCCTCGTCCCAGCAAGGAACAGCTTTGTCCTACCAAGAAACAGATGTGGATAGGATTAAAGGAACTAACAGGGAAGATGAAGCATCTGGGGCAAGCAGAGCAGGAAGTCCTTATTACCATTTGATCTGAAAAGGCAAAGGGAAAGAAATGCAGAGTCTATTGAGAGTTGGAGACATGAGCCAGGACCACCTGACAGGAGATATGACTGTGGAGAAACAAAGCTACAGCCTGAATCACAAGGAGGGAAGGAAGTAAGGGGAGGAGAGAGAGACCAGAAGAATAAATATCTCCATCTTTTTTCTTTCATCTTTAGATCTAACCTCTGGTGCTTCCCACTGACCAAATCCAACTGAACTCCAAAAAGCAAGAAAACCCAGGAGATGCATTGCTGAATGTCAATGCCCAGAGTCTCAGTTTAGGATGGAGAAGAACAGATAATGGGCTAAGGCTGGAGCGGGGGACCAAATGGTGACAAGCCAGCATAGTGGGATAGGAAACAAAGGGGAAGGTAGACTTGGGGACATATATCTGAGATAAAAGCTATCGTCTGTGGCTGTTGCATGGTGCAACATTTGCCTTGTCTGGGTTAGTGTTTCTCAAGTTCATCTGGCTGTGTTGGAGAGCATTACATGTTCTCTTGGACTTTCCTAAGCTGGGAGGTGAACTCCCATTTCTTCGGGTCCAGTCTTCTCAACAAACCAGCTCTAGCAAGAGCTGAGCAACATTTTATCAGAGTGTAGCGTCTCTTCGAACATTGAGATATAATGAACATACAACAAAATGATTCTTTTAAAGTATACAATTTAGTGTTTTTTAGTATATTCATAAGATTGTATAATCATAACTACTATTTCATTTTAGAATATTTTCATCACTCTAAAAAGAAATCCCATATCCACTATCTGTCACTTCTCATTTCTTCCTCCCCTTAGTGCTAGGCAACTATTAACAGACTCTCTGTCTCTATAAATTTGCCCCTATTTTGGACATATATAAAGGAAATCCTATAATATGTGATCTTTGGTGACTGATTTCTCTCACTAAGCATATTTTCAATGTCTATACATGTTGTACAGGTATCAATATTTCATTTTTTTTATGGCTAAATACTATTACACTCTATGGATATGTTACATTTTATTCATTCGTCAACTGATTCAATTCATCAACTGATGGATGTCTGAGTTGCTTCTATTTTTTAATTATTATGATCAATGCTGCTGTATCTGTATGCAAGTTTTTGTGCAGCCAAGTTTTCAGTTCACTTGGATATACACCTAGTAGTGGAATAGCTGGGTCATATAATAATTCTATTTTTAAATTTTGTAGAGCTGTTAAACTGCTTTCCAAACTGTACCATATTAAACTTCTATCAGTACAGTTTCAACTTCTCCATATGGTCAACAACACTTTTTGTTGTCTGTGCTTTTTGTTATTATCATTCTTCTCGTATGTTTTTGATAATGCACGTGGGTTTCTACTACCAGATTATTGAGGACACGCTCTGGGATATAATAGGAATATGAATCTTGTTGGAATAAATGTATCAAGGAAAGGTTAGAGTCAAGATCGTTGCACATAGAATGGGGATCATTGTCTTGGTATGGTGATGAAGTTGGTGACTTCGATATTTTGTCTTCCAATTTGGGGTGCATTCAGGGGGTATATGTGCTGGGATCTGAGTCGCAGTACCTCTCATTTAGATATTCTCAGTCAATTGTTTTGTGTTTTGTAGTCTGTGAACTACTGGAAGTTCTAAAAATTCTCATGAATTATTCATGGTTTTTCCCAGATATTATCCAGGTGCTGGAGGAATTCTGATGCTGAGAAGTTGAGAGAAGCCATGGGAGAAGAATAGATAATTGATGTGGAAGCAGATATACAGTGAAGAGTGATATCTTGTTTGCAAATACCACAGTGTCTGAGTACTAAGGGTAGCCCATTATCCAGAATGTCTAGAATAGAAATATCTACACGTTTAGGTCCAGGTTAATCTACTCTATAAATTTGCAGGTATTGAGGCGTTACTTGAGAGATTGGACATTTTTCCCCAAAATTGTCCTGCAAAACAGATATTAAAGAGATTGAATATATGGAGAGATAAAGTATGTTTTGATAAGCAAAACAGAGGTAGTGAGGACAAAAGCAAATAGGATTATGGTATGGGAAAATAGTGCTCACTTTGGGAGAGGACAGATGTTAGAATGGTATAGAGAAGCACTGCTGAAAATGAGGAATTCCAAGGTATCAGAAACAGGTGCAGAATTCCTTGGTTCTTGACCAGATGTCATGAGGGACTAATCATTGGATGGGTCATTTCAAGAGGCCAGCAAGAGTAAAATTTCAGAATTAAAAAAAAATCTATCATAAAGACTATTGGGCAAGGTGGGACAGGCCTGTATTCAGATATCTCTAGTCAGGAAGGACAGGCTATCCCAGGAAATTGGGATCTCTTGGCCTTTTGCTTATATTTGAGTCCTCAGGTATTGCTGGGCAGGGCTTCTTGGGTGATATCAGCTGAGAAGAAGGCTGTTTGAACCCAGGAAGGATAAATTAATCTCATTTGACTTTAAAGAGGGTACAAAGGATTGATCCTGTCTCTATTTCTCTTTTTTATGTTTGTTTTATTCTGGAGGCTATATTCTTAGAAGAGCTAGCAGTGGATTAGCTCATTGACTGTAATAGATCATTTCTGATTGTTGGCAGGCTAAGAATATTTGTATTCTTATTTCTAATATATTTTAAAGATTAGAATTTATTTTTCTCAGTAAATGTAATTAGATACATGATTCAAGTAAGCTTTTAATCTAACAGCCTGATGTATTTTTATCCCGCTTTGGAGGAATTTCTCTATGGATAATTCAGGAATAATGCCTAGCCCCAAAATGTCAGTCTTAAATAAGATTAAAAACATTGCATTACTTCAAGCCTGTAATATTATTTCAACCTAATTCTTTACTTTAGCATATTGATGACATTGTTCATTTTAATACTTAATGAAGATCAAACAAAAAAGCAATCAAAAATTCAAATTTGTTAGAGTAGGCTTTATAATTGCTTGCTAGTTTCTAAAAAAAAAATCTAATGCTTAAATAAATAATAAAACAAGACTCATAATACTTGTAGAGGGGTGGAATTTAGAACTTCATTAGTCATCTGTTTAATTCTTCATGTCACATGTGTAACATTGTTTTGGCATCACTCTTAATAATAAGAATTCTTCAAACTCTCCAGAATATTCAGATGTTCAGAAAATAAACTATTTCAGAAATTACAACTAGTGAATGTGAACAGAGAGGGCAAATATTTCCATAATTCTCCAAGAGGGTTTGAGCAAATTTTTTGTTAGTATTCCCTTTTCCTGGAAAATTTTGATTTCTAAGGTAAAGATGTTCTGAGAAAAAAAATGACTATGTAAATAAGCTTTATGTAAACTTCAGGTTATTTATTAAAATGTTGTAAGTCTTCCATGGTGAAATTACATATAGACATGATAAAAAGAAAATGACAATAGTTAAATCAGAACTTAGTTGTGTTTTTTCTTTAAATAGGAAAAATGTATACCTTTTATTGATATATAACTCACACTCCATAAAATTCGACCTTTTAAAGTATACAACTTGGAAGGTTTTAAGTATATATTCACAGAATTAAATATGCTAAGCATAAACATTTACATACACATATAAAATAAAAATACAAAAAATAGATCCTGTGACATTGTTATAGCTCATTTTTTTTTTCTGTTCATCAGGTGATGGACCTTGAGTTGTGCCAACTTTTTAACTATTATGAATATTGTTGCTATGAGCATTCATGTACAAGTCTTTGCTCGTATGTTTCCATCCGCCATGGTTTAAACACACATTTGGATAGGTTTTGACATGTGTGCTTTCTTATCGGTCCCTTCTTCTAAGAGAAAAGATACTTTATAATCTTTAACTGTCTTACTTTCTCTCTTTAAGCTTGAGAAAGAGGGAAAGTGAGGTAGGAAATAGGGAAGGTGACCTGGAGACCCAAACTCTCCTTTCCTGATGCAAAGTAAAGGGATGGGTTCACCAAAGTTATCTTGTAATTGCATGTTTCCTTTTTTCTTTAAAAAAAAAACAAACAAGTACACTAAGAAAACAAACACATATACATAAGCCTATGAATATGCGTGTATCTATGTGTAAAAGTTCTATCCAAAAGGCAAAAAGAAAGAATATTTTCAGTGTAAAAATCTATACTCTAAAAAGTATCTGTAAATAGTATACTGTTTATCTCTTTTGTATAGCTGATCTCCAGGTCTTTTAGGAGAAACTGATTTTGCACCACTAGGTCTCAAAAGACTATTTTTCCTTGCTCTAAGAAGTCATGTGCTCACTTAAGGTCTACTTTGTGATTATAGAGTAAACTCAAATGAAATAGGTTTTTACCTGTTGCCTTTTTTCTAAATTTAATCGAAAAATCATTTTTATTTTTACAAAATCCATTACAAATGCTCATCTTGTTGATATCATCTAATCATCTATCAAGCAATGCTCTACACATAATTCCTACTTCACACTGCAAAATGAACTGGCTGCTTTATACCTGTATAGTCAACTCATCACCAAGCAGAATGAAAAAGAAGAAATCCCTCATCATCCTGCTAGGTTTTCTCAGTATCATAGCATGCATTGGCTCTTACTGATGTCAGGAATTATACATTGCATCAATTATCAATGTATTTGTCTTTAATCCTCACAAAATATCCCAAAGGTCACTTATTATCCCAATTTCACAAATGAATATGCTGAGACTTTGAGGGGCTGTATACCCAAGGTCACATAGGTAGCTTTTTGTGGCGTTCGGATGCAAATCCAATCTTTCTGACTTTTTTCTGACTCCAGAGCCTGCAATTTTATTCATTTTATCGCCTTCATATGTTATGAATCTGATGAGGGCAAAGAAATACATAACAAAATTTTCATTATTTAGAACTCAGCTATTTGATAAAATCCTTCACATAGCACAGAGCTGAGAATCAGAAAAGTAACAAAAATGACCAGTACGTAGTCAAAATAGATTTTATGAACTCCATACACTAAAGACACACACATTGCTTATAGGATAATTACTCAAGTTCTCTTGCAGAGATTTGTGTGTGTGCTGAAATATACATGACATAAAATTTACCATCATGGCCATTTTTAAGTTTAAGTACATTCATATTACTGTGCAACCTTCACCATCTCCAGAACTACTTTCATTTTGCAAAACTGAAACTCTGTACCCAAGACCTTCGAAAACACTACTGTACTTCCTGTTTCCATTTGGCAGCTCTTAAGTGCCTCATGCAAGTGGAACCACACACTATCATTTTGTGACCAGTTCATTCAATTAGCATACTTTCAAAGTTCATCCGTATTATATCATGTGTCAGAATTTCCTTCCTGTTTAAGGTTGAAAAATATTCTATTGTTCCCAAATCCCATTATTTCCTCTTATCCACTCATCTGTCAATGGAAACTTGGTTTGCTTCCATGTTTTAGCTATTGTGCACAATATTGCTATGAACATGAGGATACAAATATCTCTCTAGGACCCTGCTTTCAATTCTTTTGTACATAAACCCAGACATGGGTTGCTGGATCATACTGAAATTCTGTTTTTGCTTTAGTTTTGAGGAACTGTCATCCTCTTTTCCACAGTGGCTACAGCATTTTATGTTCCCATTAACAGTACACAAAGGCTCTAATTTTTCCACATCTTCTCCAACACTTGTTGTTTCCTTTTTTGAATAATAGTTATTGTAACAGGTGTGAAATGGTATTTCATTATAGTTTCGACTTACATTTCCCTAGTGATTTGTTGTTAGGCAGCGTTTCATGTGCTTTTTGGTCACTTGTATGTCTTCTTGGGAGAAATGCTTGGTCAGTTTCTTTGAATGTTTTTTAATCTGATGGTTATATACTTTGTGATTTTCTTGGAGATTGTACTTAACATCTCTTTCTTTTTTATTGTTTTTATCTCTAGTGTTCTTTCTTTTAGCCTGCAGGAGTTACTTGAGCCTTTCTTGCAGAGCAAATCTAATTATAACAAACTCCCCAGATCTTATTAACTAGGAATGACTTAATTTCCCCTTCACTTTTGGCAGACATTTTTGCTGGATATAAGATTCTTGGTTTTCTTTTAGCATTTTGAATATATCAGTACAGTACTCTCTGGCTTCCAAAGTCTCTGATGAGAAATCTGCTCATGATCTTATTGAAGAGCCTTTGTATGTGATGTTTCATTTTTCTCTTGCTTCTTTCGAGTCTCCCTTTTTCCCCCCCAATAGATTGATTATAATGTGTCTTAGTTTGGGTCTCTGGCTTCATCCTACTTGGAGTGATTGATCTTCTTGATGTCGACATTCCTGTCCTCATCAAATCTGAGAAGTTTTGGCTATTATTTCTTCAAATATTATCTCTACTTCTTGCTCTTCTCCTTCTGGGATTCCCAAAATGTACATGTTGGTCTGCTTGATGGTGTCCACAGTTTCCTTAAGTTCTCTCTGCAGACTTTCTTCTGCAGACTTTCTAATTTTTATTTCCATATCTCCAAGATCACTAATTTTTCTGTCTGCTCACGTCTTTCTTTGAACCCCACTTAGGAATTTTTCCTTTCAGCTGTTGTACTTTGAGCATTTCAATTTCTTTTTGGTTTCTTTTTAGGTTTTCTATCTTTTTATTGATATTTTAACTTTGTGCATGATTTTCTTGACTCCTTCCACATCTTTCCTCAGTTCTTTAAGCATCTTTTAGACAGTTTAAAGAGTTTTGTAACAGATCTGCCATCGAGACATTTTCAGGGATAATATCTGTTGACTCATTTTTTGACTCTGACTAGGCCTTACTTTCTTGTTTCTTTTTATGCCTTCTGAGTTTTCTAAATGGAAACTGTATGTTTGAATCCAATAATGTAGTGATTCTCCCCCTTTTTTGAAGTTTGCTGGTTTTGTCTCTGCTGATTGGTTTTATCTGTTGTTTTGTTATGCCAAGGATAAGTTCTAAGGAGTAAATTTAAAATCTGTTCAGATCTTTTCTGAGCCTACACCTTTTAATGAGCATATGTAGCTACTTTCTAATGTAACCCCATATGTGCAGTTACTTGTGAGTGTCTTAGTCTTGGATATCTGACTTCTGGAATGGGAAAAAAGAGGAAAATGAAGAGTTAAAAAGGCATGACCATTTAAATCTTCTGAGGTCATTTCCGTTGGTTGGGGAAAGGCTTACATGAATAAGAAGGGGTCCAACAGAAATGACAGCCTGCCTCTTTCTCTGTACCTCTGTGATCAAAAGCAATACTCCATAATCAAAGCACAGATTCCCAGTATTTTGAAGACAGGGTCTTTATTGTATATCTTGGCTTCTATAAGCTTAATACAAACTTCTACTGACATGAATACACTCCTGTCTGCTATGGGCCTGGAGGTGGGAGCAAGGTAGCTGCTACTGTCCTCAAAATCGAAATTGACCAAAATCAACTTTACTAAGCCTTCCCCCTTGCAAGGTTTCAACAGACTTCAGAGTTCCAAAACATTTCCATCAAACAGATTCTGCCAAAGTTACTAGTCTCTAGGTGGGGAGGTGCATTTCTGGTGCTTCCGATTCTTCCATCTTCCCAGAATCCTCCTCTCAGAGATTTATTGTTGTTGTGATTTTACCCACAGTTATGATAATATTGAGCATTTAGTTTTCAAGGCCATAGTAGATCAGAAACAAAAGTTCAGAAAGAGGAAGTTAGGCTGCTACACACAGGGTCCCAGTCTGACACACTGTCGTGGCACCAGATCATTGCCATTCCGTCCTTCAGGTCTGCTGCTTAGGCCATCAGTGCGCCAGTGACACTGTGCCTCTGCTGCCCACAGAGCACTGTCTGCCCCACGCAGACCTCTCTCCCTCCCCAGGCCGTGGGAGGCTCTTGCTTGTCCTGACCAGCTATTTCAGAGAAAGGCTGACAGAGCAGAGCTGTTGTACTCCAGGTGACTTATGTTTCAGTACTAACTCCTGCCAGTTGTTGAGTGTGAGCCATTCTGTCAAACTATATTTTTAGTAAAGAGAATTTTTCCTCAAAGGCCCAACTGCTTCTTCCTGAACTTTAATGCTTCTTTTTTCAGTTTCATTACTAAAATTATCTATGCCGACTGAGGCCCATTTGTGAACTGAATACTAATTCGTTTTAAGCTCTTGGATCAACACAAATCAGGAGATATCACTGGGCATCCAGCCTACACCTTCCATGGGAGTTAAATTTCTGGAACTTTCTAATACAATCAGGAAGTTAGTCTACACAGATCATAAAAGTGATCTAGGGTGCAGCACATTCTAACTCCCCATACCAGTCTATCAGCAAAAGTACTCTTTCATCAGCATTAGTTTCTCGTCATATTTGTGGGCGCACACACAAATTAACTTTGACACTCAGTCCTGATGATGGTGTAGTAAAATTGTTGCTCTCACAAACTGATAAATTGGAATATGTTGGGGGAACTAATATAGCAAAATGTATCAAGAATCATAAAAATGTTCATTGACACAGTGATTCCTTTAAAGTACATATAGTCTCAAGAGATCATCTAAAATGTGTGAAAAACCATGTCCTGTACTATTGATAATGCCAAAAAAAATAAGATGAATGGCAAATAAAGATATTATAGTACATGTGTCATATGGAATCCTATATTGATATTAAAATAATTAATACAAAGTCTCTGCAACAACATATGTATAGCTCAATAGTTACGCTTTACTAAGTGTTTACTATGTGTTAGGCCATATGTTAACTATTATTTCATTTCTGTCTCAAAATAATTCTGTGAAGTAAGTCCTGCCCCCATTTGAAGCTTATTTGGAAATTCTTCTTTCAATTCCTCTTCCCTCTTCAGTCATCTCTCCCAGCTGACTTCCCTTTTCCACTGAACATGAGGGAACTCCTTAAAGAAGCGCCTTGTTGACTCTGGAGGGTGGGTTTTGAACCATTATCCTAAACTGCCTTGTATTTAATATGGTATTATACAGAAATTAAAAAAATCAAATTATCAAATTATTATAGCCACTGGAATTTAAGCTTTGAAGATGTTGCCTCTAGGGAAAAACTAGGAAGGGAGTACACAGAATGGATTAACAGTATATCTAGGACAGTAGAATTTTAGGGGGACTAATTTTTACCCAGTTTTCCCTGTCATAAAGTTTAATTATTCGTACAATATAGGCACAACTATTTGGAAGTCCCCAAAATGGAAACAACTGGATTCTTGAGTGATGGACCACACTTTTCTTGTCAAACATTCTTAATGGTCATTACCATGTTGTTTTCAGAATTTCTTAAAAGATGCTCTGCCATAACAAAATGAAACTGCTCTGATTATGAAAGTAATGATGAACTTTTAAGCTGTAGATTTTAGGGACAGAAATAAGGTCACACAAACTCATCAAGAAAGTATTTTGCAGGTTTCAGTGTTAGGTACACAGGCTTACTTGGTCTTTCTGACACCTGAAAGGTAGAACTCAAGTTTCTGAAAGGAGTTCAGAAAGCCTGTTTCCATGGAGTTTCAATGCGGCCTCAGCTCTGCTGTATTACTGTCTAGTCTGCGTGCCCCAGAGAAGGATTACTAGGACACTTCATATATGAATTGTCCAATCCCATTGTGCACAGCTGGAGTCCCAGCGGCAGCCTGCAGCTGGTTGAGTCCCGGGAGTGATCATCACTAAAAAATGCTGAAGAGGAAGACTCTTCGGAAGTTTCTTCCTTCACCACTACCCTCTCTTCCTCTCCCTCTGGGCTGACTTCTCCACTTAATAACAAAAGCAGTTCTACTCAGTGCTGCTAAACTACCAACAGCTGCTGAAAGTTAAGAAGCCTCACTGCTTCCTGCCTAAGGCTTTCCAAACACACCAATAACATGGCAACTGCAGAAATCTTGGGGCCTCATACTGCCCCCACCAGGCCCAACCATCAGCAGGTACTGCAGCTTTAGTTCAGAATTAAACACCTCACCCCGTCCCCAAAAGAGACTCGAAGTGTCACTTTGCTTTTCAAAAAGTATAATTTTGTCTGATAATAAAAATAGTGTGAGGAGGAAAAATAAAAGATGAAAATGAAATTAAAGAAGAAATAAAATCGCCTTGTCCTTTCACGTAGAAATGCCTAATAATATCGGAATACATTCCTGCCTTTAAAAAATATTTGATACATCGAAAACATATTTTTGTATACTTTAAAAGTTTCCCACTTGAGACTTGTACTACCTACACTATTGTGTTTCTAACCTTATCTTTCGTTAACATTACTTGCATCTTCCCCTCTTATTAACTATGCAGCAAAATGTGTTTTTAATGCACTTTATTATCATAATTCCGGAGCCGTTCCATACCGTTTTGCTGTGATATTGGCACCCTCTGACTCTTCTTCCTATATTCCTTGACGCTGCTGAATCCTCATGAGCATTTAACACTCCCTGGCTTCAGTGAAAATTAAGCACAGGAAGAGGAAAAGCAGGCCATCTGTGCAGGAAGGTAAACCAGTGTCAATTAAATGGGGTGTGAAAAAAAGGCACTTATGCTCTTTAAATACACGCTACTTGAGAGAAATGCTCACCTATGTACAGAGCTAATCAAACACACAGGCTTCAGGTGAGTGACCGCTTCTGAGTGTTTCTCCAAAGAGTAAAAGCAATCCCATTTTTCAAAAACTAATCTCTGCGAGTTCTCACGGATCCAGGAAATCTTGATGCATTCTTAAACCTTTCCAGGACAATGGTAAACCCACAACAAAGCAAGGCTCTCTCTGCCGCCCAGGGGCCGTTTTCCTCCAGGCTCCATTCCCCAGCTCTGAGCTAACTGGGGTTTTGTCTGTGGTCCAGCATGTTTGCTCCCACACTGCCACTTCCTCCTCACTGACGGGTCTCGGCATCCCCCTTTCTTTCCTATTTCTCCTGTCACACCTGTCCTCCTTGTCTTCACTGCCGGGCATTTGAATTCTGTCTGTGGAGACCTGCACAAGTCACTTCTCTTCTCTGTACCCCACCCAAGCTTCAGTCTGACAAGTGGGGGTAACAGTACTCACAGGACTGCTGCGAGGAGGATGTGTGTGACTTCCTGCAGAACGCTTTTAGAAGAGTACCCGTGCAGTGGAGGGAGTTGGTTTTTATTTTATTCTTTTTTTTCTTCCCTTCCTTTTTTGATCCTTTTGGCTTTGATATTTATTATATATATATATATATATATATATGCATGCATAATATGTGTGTCTGTATGTATATATATATACATATATTCACGTCATGGTGGAGTAGAGGTTCGGGGCTGTCCACATACACCCCAAGAACACGGGTTTGTGTGCTTGGGCAGGGGGCAACAACCACAATGAACTACTAAATAAAATAAAAGTGCTTTTCCTCCTCTCTCTTCCTGCCTGCCTGCCTCTGCTCACCTTCATTCCTGCTGCACCTTTTCTTTAAAAACAAAATTTAGTATAGTTCCTGGTACACAGTGAACACTGGGTAGCTTTTTCTATTATAATTTTTACTGAAAGAGCTTCCTAAATGTTTTCTCTGCTTTCTGTCTCATGCCCCCCCTCACATCACTCACCCCCACACCCCACCCCAAGAATAGAGTTCCCTTTGTGCCCCTGGAGAGTTTCCTGTGTGCCAACCCTGGCCGAAGACCTTTACGTGGTTTATTTCTATCCCTAACAACAATGTTCACACTAGAAATTACCTTCTACTTTACGGATGGAAAAACCGAGGTATAGAAAACTTCCAGTCCATCCTCTACAACTGTTTTAAAAAATAGCAGTGTTTTTTTTAAGTCCCATTATTTCTTTGCTGTGATGTTCACAAGATAGTCTGCTAACTGCCTCCACATTGCTTTAGCTTCCCAGTCATGGGTACTGGGTTAGCGCCTAGTCACTTGCTCTCACTGTAATCCAATATGGTACTGCGTTCTCAGTTCTAGTCCTGAAGCTACTTTAGATTCTGCTCATGCAGCTTTCTTTCTTCATTACCATTTTATCATAAGGCAAAGGTTTAAATATTCATTCTCTTCTGAAAGTGCAGTGAAGTGTTCTATCTCTGTCCTTCTTGGAGTTCATCCCTGAATTTACGTACAATACATGCACCTTGAAAAAAATCAATAATGCGATGTGCCCTGATGAAGCAGCAGTTGGGCATAGTCTTCAGCGTCCCAAGGTCCCAGGCTCCAGGTGTTTTGGGGCCAGCAGGAACAACCAAGATGAACAAATAATAAAATAAGTAGAACACTTCTTCCTCCTCTTTATTCCTGTCTACCTGCCTCTGCTTGCCCTCATTCCTACCTGCAACTTTCCTTAAACACACACACACACACACACACACACACACACACACTCACACACCCCAATGCCTGCAATCAAGTACAAAATAATTGGCATATGTTGGTGGAATTTTGGAACAAAACATTATTATTTTAAGATCTTTTCATTCGCTGATAAAGATGCTTAATGTATTTGCAGGTAGCTGTGATTATTTAGTACAACACTTCTCTGATTTCATTGGACAGAGGAATCACCTGGGGATCTGGTTAAAAGTGTAGTCTAATTCTGTAGGTCATCCGTGGGGTCTGAGAGTCTGCATTTCTAATAAGCTCTCAGGTGATACCAATGCTGTGGGTTCTTCTTAAGTAGTAATGACAGAGCAGATAGTCTCAAAGGAAAAAATGAAAGATTAATTGAGGACTATAGAAAAATATTAACTGATGATGAGATAGAGAAACAAAAATAATCTACAGAAGACAAATATTTATTAAGGAACAGAGAGACCCAAATTTTAAGAGTTTTGAGGTAGAGATCTGACTGGGTACCTCTCTCCTCTTTCTCTTGGACCCTAGCCCTGTGCCAGCTTGTATCCCTCAGCCATGTAACCCTGTTTTCCTGTACTCCTCCTGATCACTCCCATACCCCACATCCACCAGTGCTTTAGAATTTAGAGTTCATTTTAGCGTTTCACTTAGAGTTCTTTAGGGTTCAGCACCTTTTAAGGGTACCTGTGCAAAGTGTTTAGGAAGGTGTGATTGGTTAAGGGGAGAGGAAAAAAAGGCCAGGGGTTGGAATTACAGAATTGATGAGCGTTTTTGTATTCTCTGGGAATATGCCTAAGCGTGGGATTGCTGTAGCAAGTGACAGTTCCATCTTCTTTTTCTTTTTTTGAGGAATTGTCGTACTGTTTTCCAAATACTATTTTCTATCAACTTATATCCCCACCAACAGTGTAGGAATGTCTGCACTTCAGTGTTCACTGCAGCACAATTCACAATAGCTAGGACAGGGAAACAACCTAAATGACTGTTAACAGATGACAAGGTAAAAACATTGTGATATATATGTATATATATGGCATATATAATATATATATATACTCTATATATCATCTATATATGTGATATAATATATATTCAATTAAATTCTATGCTGCTATTTAAAAAAGAGGAAATTATGCCTTTTGCAACAACCTGGATGGAAATGGAAGGGATCGTGCTAAGCAGAGCAAAGTAAGAAAGAAAAGAAGAAGTACAAGATGATGACATACAAGTGGACTATAAAGAAACAATATAAACACAACATAATTCACAGAACACAAGACTGGCTAAGAGCAGGGTGGGAGGGGATGGGAACAAGGGAACTAAAGAACTAATATAGTGGCGATAAATGGCACTGCAACTCTGGTTACAGGGTAGTGTGAAATGCACACAGACCAAGGTGTGGATTCAATATCCTATCCTATAAATTATACAGCAACATGAACAACTGAATTAATAATAAAAGTAAAAAGAATAAGAGCATTTGGAGGAACAGTCTAGCGGTCCAGAGACATACCCTCTCCAAACAAATCTGGGACACATATTTTGACAACGGATAGCCAGGTGAGCACAGATCATACATTTGAAATGCTGGAGTGCAGGGTATATTGTCAACACACACAGGCACGATGGAGGCCTTCTGCTGAGGAACAGAAGAAAAGGCCGCTCAGGGCTGCGCTGGCAGTGGTGATGGTGCTGGCTGCAGAGAGAATGGAGCAGAAGGTGCTGTCAGATAGCTGTCGTGTGACAGAGGGAAGGGAAGCTCCGGGTGGCGAAGAACGGCGAGGATAAAAAGAATGACCTGAAAAGGAAGTCGCTAACCTCGAGAGGCTAGGCGATCATTATTAGGGATGCGAGGGAGCAAGCCTCGGAGGCCCAGCTGCAGTGCCGTTTTCTGTGATGTTTTGGAGATCTAGCGGGTCCCCTGTGCAGCTGACACACTCAAGGCAAGTCTGGTAGGTTGGGAAGCCTTTCTCCTTCCTCCTTACTGATTTATCGATTGATTTTTAATTAAGTAGCACTGGTTTACAGCACTGTGTACGTTTCAGGTGTACATTTTCAAACTCCCTCTATCTTTCCTATTTAAAAAATGGCCCCTCCGCCCCCGCCCCCGCCTTTCTCCAATTACAGCGGGCAAGTTTCTTCCCGGAGGAAAGCCAGAGGCGGTCAGGATACCTGGTGATTACATTTTCTAGACCAAAAATAGAAGCCCTGCTTTGAGGCATGTGAAAAGGGGGCAGAGCAGCTGGTGTTGGTTGTATGTCTCCCAGATAGGCCTGCATCTGTGACCTAACAGCTTCACAGGATCCACGGGTAGTGTGGCAGGAGTGAGCCCTGCCCAGATGCTGCCCACGACCTGGGTAGATGAGGAGGGGGACGGGTGCAAGCCACAAAGCAGGCATTTTCTGCTCGTCTTTTAAAGCTTCAGGAAGTTTCATACCTGACATTATCAGTCAATAACTTTTATTTTGTACTTTATTGAGGACTCATTGTTGAAATTCACTGAAACCAAGGACTGGACACAAGAGAATTCCTAAAGGAGAACACAGTGGGAGGCAGGAGTGGCAGAAAGAAGGAAAAGAAGTTGATAAGGAAAGTGAGAAGGGCACCAGGGGTAAGTAACCCTTGTCCTGCGCTGGCTGTCCCACAGGCTGTTCATGCCTCTTGTCTTCTCTTGCCTGTAGATTCTGTTACAGAAGTCCACTCTCTTTCCCAGGGGAACTCAGTGGGGCCTAAATGCATTTCTGGTCCCTCCAGCCCACCCCTGGAAAGGGACTGCAGCAGCTTAAACCATTGGCCACATTGGCCACTGGTTGGTGCATGGGTGTGTGTATGTGTGTGTGTGTGTGTGTGTGCATGCACGCGCGCGCACATTCTAGTGTCTCACGCTATGTCTGAGCGGGGAGGTGCATTTTATAACTTCAGCTGATCTTCAGGAGCACATGCCTTTAACAACACTCCCCATCTCCCACCCCAGAGATGGTGACACTGGCTAATATGTGCATTGTTCCCCCTAGACAGGAAGGTTCTAGAGAGTTTACATATAGTATTTCACTTGACCTTCGCAAGAGCACTATGAGTAGGAAAAGTGATCATCTCTGCTTTGCAGACAGGGGACTGGAGGGACAAAGTGGTGAAGAAAGTGTCCCAAGGTCATGCAGCCGGCACTAGCCAGAGATTAAGTTGGAACTCAGCTATCTGGGTCCAGAGATCATTTTCTTAAACCACTATTCTGTATTCTCTTTCATTCTGAGTATAAAACAGAATGAAATAAGTGTTCAAGTAAAGAACATTCTTAAGAAGAGTGAATAAGTTGTAAACATAAAGTGTCAGGCTCGCAGTGTTTGTTTATCACATAATCCACACACAACAATCCTATGAGATAGTTTTATTATTCCTGTTTTACAAGTGAAGATACTCAAAAGAAAAAAAACGTTAAGAAACTTGTGCACATATGCATTTTCATATGTACCAAACTAGAATTTGGGGATATTTAGTAGTGAAACCCAAGTTATAATGAAGACCCTATGTGAAAAGAAAGAATGAATGACATCAAACTTACTATCAGTCAACAATTGAGAAATTCCTCTCTTACACTGAATTTTTGCTCACCTTACATTACATGCTTTTTATTTTTGTCTCCATTAGAAAAAATGAGTCCTATGTCTATGTCAGAATGTCCTCCTTGCATCTCCAAAAACCCATATAGCAACACAAGTTATATCTCTTAGTTTTACCTATAAAATAGGAATGTCAACAAATATAATGCAGATGATTAAAATTTAAGTATATACAGAATTCTTATTTATGCTTATGTAAATGTAAATGTAATTTACATTATCAGTAAAATGTTTAAGTTACCTAAACATGGATATCTTAGCTGTGGTTAGCACAATACAGTTTTTATTTTTAAAAACAGAATTTCAGGTGCAAATTAATTTCCTATACATCAATTTAGGGAAAATTTCTATCTTCAGACTGTACATTACTCAATGTATTCATATATGCATTATATGTTATCAAAATTTTACTCTTTACAAATATAGGAGAACCACACATTTCTTGTTAAGGCAATGCTTTGGATATTTTATGTGTTTTCACTATAATGGTTTATGGGTATTTAAAGTGATTTATAGGTGTAATGAAAGTCCAATTCTCATGTTCTTCTGTGTTATTGACTTAGTAATGATCCTAAAATATATCTGAAATGATAAGCAGATAAGAATAGCTAAGGAAAACATGAAAAGGCTTGCATCTTAGTTGTAGTATTAAGAAAAACAATAAGGGTCTAATCAATAAATACAGTTATAAAAGCCAAGGATTAGAGTGTTATTAAATACATATTTTAAAATGTAAAAACAGCTAATAAGGAGACACTACAACTGAGGGTAGAGAGAAGCAATTTTCATAAATAATGCTGGAATGACTAGTGATTTAGGATAGATCAATTTAGATTCTTAAGTTTCATTAAACAAATTAAATAATTAAGTGGTAAAGAAATCTAAGTCATAAGAACTAAGGCCAAACTAGTGAATATTATCTCTGCATGAGAAACGATTTTGTAGATCTATGGAAAAAAAAAACAAAACAGTTATCGACACAAACATTTTAAACTTCTGAAGATAAAAAATAAAGGGTAAATAAAAAACTGAAATATAGCCACAATTATGACTTTTAAAATACAGGAAGTACACACAAATGTATTTAAAGACACTAAGATATTAGGGAAAAAATGAGTTAAGCACATGATATACAATTCATAGAAGAAATGAGATTTAATAAATACATTTAAAATTTCAAAAAAAGTAGTAACAAAAGAAATGCTAATTAAACCCAGAAACTCTTTTTCACTTACAAGTTAATAAAAATGAACAAAATTAGAACACTCAAGAATGTTGATGATGCTATGCCTTCACATACTGTATACTCTCAAAAAGTGATTTTGAATTTGTATTTGTATTCTAAAGTGTTTAAATATATTGCTACATTTTAGTCCTGTAATTTCTACCTCTAGAACTTTATTTCATGGAAATAACTGGAGATGGGACAGAAGTATCCATACACATATGTAAAAAAGTGAAAATTTGAGATTAATGAAAATAATTGCAAAAACCATTTGATGGAGTATTTTGTAGTCATTAAAATTTGTTTTTGAAGAATGTTTAATGATACAGTAAAATGATCATAATTAATATCACATAAAAATACAACACTGGACATGATTCTGAGTATAGAAAAGGTATGCACATACACAAAATGAAATGTCCATTAGAGGCTATCATGTCTATAAAAATTATGAATGATTTTGCTTGTCTGCTTTATATTTGATTATCCTTTCCAGCTTTTCTATGGTGAGAAAAAATAACTTTATCGATTGTGTGTGTGTGTGTGTGTGTGTGTGTGTGTGTGTGTGTGTGTTTAAAGACTGATTGGGGTACACCCTGGTGGAGCAACAGCTAAGTCAGTCACCTCTGAAGGACATAAGTCACATACCCCATGGTTCTGGCAGGGAGGCAACTAGTGAGAACAATTAAATGGAAATAAAATAGGAGTGCTTCTTCCTTCTCTCTTAAAGCCTCTCTACCTGTTTGCCTTGATTCCTGTCTGAACCTTTCCTTGGGAAAAAACAAACTGATTTAATAAAAGATTGATTGGGACGTAAAGAACTGGATACAGGTATTACTACTTTGGAGAAACTTGGGCTTTTAAGTGGAAGAAAAATGATCTATAGCTAGAGAGACATATAGAAACAAGGAAACTCGTCTCTTTTTCCCAGATCTTTATTCCTCTCTCTTTCTTATCTCTTACCTTCCCTTTCTTATTTTTTTTTTTTTTTAATGATGGAAGGGATTTGAATACTTTATAGTTGGTAGAGAGAAGAATGAAAAAAAAGTAGCTAAAAAATAAATGCAAGGGCAAGTTTCCAGAGATGAGAGGATTAAATAATGAACAATGTACAAGGAATTACCTCTGGACACATTCATTGAACAAACGAATGAATGAATGAATGCCAAATAGTAAGATAGTTTTCTACCACTATGTTCCTCTTCAAAACTGAAGTAGAAAGGTCAGCATTTTTCTTTTTGGATCAAAGTAATAATATTGAATATTGAGAAAGTACTATTGAATTTGTAGTTCATATCTTAACTACAGGATTTTGTCTAAATATTAATTGTTATAAACAGAGCAAGGAGGAACAGAGCAAATGAACTTGTAACTTTTTTTAAGCACAAAATTAGATTCCATTTACAAATGTTCACTTCATATAAAGAATGTGACTTGGACAATGCTGGCACTTATCTAGACAGAAGTTAAAAACCAAACTTACAGTTAAGGAAGGACAATTTTTAGGTATCAGAGGCATGGAATTTTCCAGATAATTCACATAAACTAGAAAGCTGTTAGGCTAAGTACTTTTTTTTTTCTTAAAGGAAAGTTACAGGCAGGAATGAAGGTGAGCAGAGGCAGGGAGAGAGAGAGGAGGAAGAAGTTATTTTCTTTCAGTTGTTTATCTTGGCTGTTCACCCCAGTCTAGGATGTGACCCCGGGTCCTTGGGAGCATGTGGACTGAGCCAAAGGCAGCTGATGTAGCTGCTGCTCCACCAGGATATGCCAAGTGTATTACTTTTAAACACAGGCTAAGGGCATCTTTTTACTTGTAAAAATGACAGTCGGCACTTGCCCTTGATATTTTTAAATTGTAATGAAGATACTTCATTCTAAGCTTCAAAAAATTGCTATTTCATTTGTATATATAGGCACCAAAACTTTAAAAACTTAGCTACATATGAATTTGATGTTTTTGTTATATTCTTTGCCTCTTTAAGATTTGAAATTTAAATATAAAAGAATCAGATGAACTTAATTATATAGATATTCTACATACTCATTCACATATTCATTAATCTGACATATGGTTACCGAGCTTCTATTATATCTTAGTTCAATTCAGTCAGTTAAAAATATGGTATTTGCCCTTGTGAAGCTTGCAGACTATTGGGAAAGTTAGTCTTGAATAAATACTCTCAATGCACGTAGGCATATAAGCTAGTTTGTATATCAGAAATGACCACCCTGAGCAAGGACCTTCTAAGCTGCAATGGAGAGAGATAAGGAAGCCAAGAGTGGACAGAAGGAATCCAGTTAGGAGGTCTAGAGGAAGGGCGAGGTGAAGTGCAGGAGAAAACGTTGGAACTCTTCAGATGAATAGATGAATGATGGCCCTCCCTCAGCTCACACATCAGGTGGCCCCATCCCTTGTAAGGTTTCTTGAGAAGGGGAGGGGGCGTGGGGATGGGTGGAAGGGGTGGAGGGGTGAGGGGCTGGGGGGGTGGCATGGCACAGGGGCAATTTGTTAATTTGTCCTCATTGCATATGGTGATGTACTGCATTTCTGTGTGAGTTTACTGAGTGAATTTATGAATTATATTATCTATTTGATGTACTTGTCCATCCTGGACAAGCTGATTTAAAAGATTCCTCTACAGAAACCTCAGGTTAAAAAATAATAACACAAGCATAAAGAGATAAGAAAAGAGTAGAGCTGATGCTTTTATCCCTAGTAAGAGCTCCTTGATCAGGCACAGTGCAAGCTGAAGCAATGAGCAGCTAATCAAATGTGACAGGAAGTTGCCAAAACAAATTTAGAATTATCAAGTAGGATTCATGGGTTCGCTTCCATGGTTGTCATTATGACCCTCATCTAAGTGTCCATCTGTAGACCAAAAGTGAAAAAAAGTCTTTGTAAATTAATGGATGGGGTTGAGACACAGTAACTTGATTTGGTCAAGGGCAGCCAATAGTGTGCCATCTTCACTGGGGCCATGTGTCTCTGTGAGGGTTTTTCCACCTATGACAGACATTAAAGAGTCAAAATAAATCAAATGTGGAATGAGACTTGTGAATTGCTGTATTACAGTGTTAAAGTTTTAAAAATAAGGTATATTGAATTAAATTTAGCTTACATTGTTTTAATAAAATTAGAATATATTTTAGTAATATTAACTAAGAAACGTAAATTCCTACTCTTTGATTTTTGTGTGAGTGTTTATAATGTACACAATAGAACAGCGCTGCATTTATTGACAAATATAGAACATACACGTTATGCTGGGTAAGTAGAGTCAGGATGTTTTCAGAATGAGGCACATCATCAAAACCTTTTGGAGAGAATTTTCCCAGGCCTGAGTTAACGGAGACGTATGCCTGTTACGACTGTGAGGATGGAGCAAAAGGAACAGATGCCAGAAATATTTAGGGGGTGAAGTCATAGGACTAAGGGCTAGTTCTTTGAAAATGAACATTGGATCATGTCCATCACCCCCTCTTCCATTAAGCCCTTGTCATGAAGGGAATAAAATTGAAACAAGGCTTTGACTCTCAGGGAAGCCATCCCTGATTTCCAGGCCCGTGCTCTGAGTTCTTTTTCTCAGAGCACTCTTCTCCTCTGTAATTTGTACAATTGCTGGTAAGATTATTGGAAGAATGTTGGTCTCTCACTCTAACCCCAAATTCCATGGAAGAATGCCTGGAACTTAACTGTTCGTTCAAAGAAAGAATTGATTCGCTCTGAAGACTGAAGGAGATACTCCCCTACTTCTAGTTTGAGCAATTGTGTTCATGGTGGCCTTATTTTCCTAGATGGAGTCTATGGGAGGAGAAGAGAGTTTGGGTTGGGAAGAAAATTATGAGTTAAATTTTGGACATGTTACATTTGAAACAAAAACTTTGGGCATTTTATTTTAGAAGTATATGAATATAAATGTGCATAAATACATATCAATAAAAGATCATTAGTTTTAAATCTCTTGTTACAATTATCCCCTTTGTGATTATAAAATAGCATTGTGTGATTAAAATAAAACTGAATAAACAGTCTTAAAATGGAGTACACTGAAAATTACTGGGTATTTCTTATTTTAAGAACAATCATTTAGAATGGAAACTCATTTTAGTAAAAGCATGTTACTCTACTCAAGTAATGAATAGGATTCTTCCCTTTAACGACTGCCAGTAGTAAAAACAAAAACAAAAACAAAACCCCTCACTAACATTTTCAGCAGAAGTGACAAAAAAACATATTTCTCCCCAGCAAGATTTTACTATTAAATAATGTCCCATGAGAGTCTTCAGCATCCTGAGAGGAACCAGCCCACTCTTGACCTGAGAGTGCTCATGCTGTGCATTCGTGACTAGTTTCAGATACGCTTGCCTTCTGATTTTATCATTCTCTTTTTCTCATCTATATACACACTTTGCTTCATGCCTTTCACCATTTTACTGCTATCACTTTTGTTTCTCCTGCTCTCAGATGAAGAGTCTTTTTCAGGCTATTTTGCCTTTGGACATTCAGGCTACTATGAAAGTTGAATGATCGTTCTGGATCAGGGCTAATAGTCAGCTCTGTGCCCTGTTTCCTGTTTCTTTAAGGGCTTATTTTGGATTTGTGGCTCTCCTCAAGCCTAGTCTCCTGAGTATTTAATTTGGACCTGTCGTTTATGAAGTTATGTTATTGTTGCTTTAAACACGCTTTTTACTTTTACTTCCTGCTTCCAAAGCCCCCTTATCTTCTGTGTTATTGGTAAACATCTTGGTCCATTATTTTATTTTTAGTGTACAGATTCCCAGAAGTGATACCAATGGGGTATAAATTTCTCCTATTTATATTGACAAACTATTTTTCCAGTAACAATTATTATTTATTGAATATTTAAAGTAAGTGCTTACAAGTATTAACATACCTATCTCACATAACCACGTGGCAGCAAGCTAGGAAGATACACTCACAGTTAAATATTTGACCTGCAAAAAGGTGCATACATGTCAGGTAAATTAGACTTTAAACTTCCAGGACAGATCACTGGCTTTGGTTCATTAGTTTAGCTAAAATGAATGAGACTGTACTGTCATTCAATCACAATATCCAATGAACCCTATGCCCAGTCCACTAACAGATTAAGAAAAAAAAACAAAAACGTGATCCTATGAAGCTAAGTCAGGCCAAAATCAGAGACAACAGATGTGTTTTAAGAGACCTACTCTGGAATTTTAATTTTAATTCAGTTTACAGTCAGTGGGGATTGACACTTTCCTGTCAGTCAGTTAGGAATCTGTTCAGGAAGAGAGTTCATCACTATACTAGAAGAGGTGACAATAGCTCCTGACACCCTGCTGCAAAGGGGGGTTGGGACATACTATGTCTTATATCTGTGGAAGGATGACCGAGACAGCTGGAACTCCTTTCGTTGCAAATTTTCTTCTTGTTGAGGTTGCGTAACTAACTGGTAGTGCCAAAATATTGTCATTATGGATGAGCTTCAAGGAACATCAAGGATGGAAAAAGGGTTAATCAGGCAAAGTATTGTGATGACATCAATCAAAAGAAAAAAAAAAGCCCTTATTTTAAAGACCCTATGTTGCTTTCAGGTAGACCCTACAAATAGGAATAAAACACCAATTCAGAATAAATAATCTTGTTTTTTAATGAGGCAAGATCTGTTCAGATTTGGTTGCACGACTTCTGCTACAAGTAGGGAATGTGCAGCACACTTACTCTGATCCTCACCAGGTGACTCTCCAATTTTTCATTATTTAAGTTCAGGCTGTCCTATCACAGTCCTTCCTAGATTAAAAAGGTACATGTATTCAGAAGACAGTTTTGATCCTATTACTCAAAATTCATACACAAGATGTCACTAGTATCTGGTCAGTTTTACTTGGAAAGCCTGAAACACACACATGGCAGAAATGCGTTTTCCCTGTAAGCACGCAGCGGGTGTGACCCTTCTACCTGTCCTACCAGACAACCCAGATTGGGAGTGAGTGCAATCCAGGTGAGTGCAGGGCAAAATTGAGAGGAGAGCAAATGTGGCTTAAGTTCAGACTGAATCTTCTCTGGGGTGTGACTGATCTTTCTTCACAATGTTGCCCTTTTTTCCTGGAGCCACACAAAAATGCCAACGGAGCCACTAGAAATCTCCCAGGGGACTTGAGGTTATTCGATTCTCCTTTCACAGTACAGATTCCCTCTCTACTCTTATTTTCAGAGCTGACATAGATTTTTTTCTTTAAGTTTCATAGGGTAGCCTGCAATAAAGTCAGTTGATGTGTACTGACTATCATAGTACCATTTTGGGAAATCTACTCAATTGGGAAGTTCCACAAATCACATTAGATACTATCAATAATGCCCTCGGAGCTCACAAATCCAGTACAGAGGAAATGGATTCCCTGGACTCTCTTGTAACAGGGCAATGGCATATGACCTGGCACCAGTCCTACCTCCCAGTCCTCCAAAGATGACTGTAAGGACATGGGGGAACATTTTAGAGTCAGGCCCCACTTTGGAGTCAGCTCTGAAATCAAGATCTAGATGTGCTAGTTCAAGCTGTGAGACTTGGGATAAATTCCTGAACATCTGAAGCAAGGGTTAGGATGGTCTGTATTGCTTAGGGATGTTGTGAAGATAAAATAAGAGACCATTTATAGTGCTTTACCTGTTTACCTGTTGCTCATCTCTCAGCAGGCACAGTGAACTGGGGAGTCGCTGTCATGACACCTCTTGACCCCTACTGAGACCACAGCAATTGGGTTTTAGTGCCCAGCTAGCTACTGAAAGGTAGTTTTGCCCACAAGCATTTCTAGAGAAAAACATATAGACACTCTTTTAGAATGAACTCTGTAGCTTCTCTCCTTTCCTTCCAATTCTCCATATGGTGACAGGCCTTCTTTTCAGCCTCCATGTTGTTTACATGTCAGTTCCAGGTCTCTAGGTAGTCAACTAAAATCCACATGAAGAGTCTTCCAAACTCTAGGCTAAGGAGTGTCTAACTGCACATAGTTGTGTCTTCATGGCTAAGACTGACTACAGAAATTGAGTTCAGACCTTAACAGGAATTACCTCCCTCATATCCCTCTTCTCCATTTCTGTCTTAAAGTGAACAAAGCCAATTCATGAAAAGTCAATGCAGAAAGCCAAATACTTTCTGGTTTATTCCAAGAGGAAAATAGTTGAGTGCTTGAAAGGATAAGGTAATATTTATATGTTAAGTGCTTTAAAAAATTGAATCTCTAATTAATTCAATTAAAAAAAAAATACTAGGCTACTGCAGTCTTTCTGGTGCATTGAAAGAAGCAAGGGAGTTAAAACTGTCATCTGGAGAAGACTGAGAATGCTTTCCAAGCAAAGTCTGGTGAAAACACACTGCTTTAAATATGTCAACAAGCTTATGAAGCTGTGCTCAATTTACCTGCTTTACCTATTCAGATTTCATACCTTATTATATATATATATATATATATTTCATACCTTTATTTTACTATGATGAGGACATGATTAACCTTTCTTTGTGCAAATCATAAAAACAGGATTAGGACAAAAGAGGGAGGAGTAAATGTTAGAGGCAGAATTTGAATGTACGTTTGTCTGAACCAGTCTAATCATTATTTTGCCCCTTCTGTTGCACTGACCTTTCAGGTGTTTCACGCTTACGCAAGAGCATTGTTGAACTAATGACTGTTTACTGCCTTTTGACGGGAATAATAATTTTAGGCAGTTATCAGGAGTTTGAAAAATCTGTTTATTGGAGGCGAAAGAAACAAACAAACGCAGCAGCCACTCCATTACAGTGACTACTCAACCTATCGCTAGAAACCCCCCAGGAAGAGTAACTTTTGAATTAAGAGTCACCATCCCTTTCCGGTTTTGAAGGTACCCGGAGACTGAACCATTCCTCTCAATAAAAAGCTCGAGTTTCCACCCGGCAAATTCGCGCTGTAAATGACAGTCTAATCGGCTGCCGCTCAGGTGGGATTTCCTGTCGCCATTTAAAGGAAACACAGCTCCCCTGCAAGGAAGTGCCCAGGCAGTTAAGGGGACTGCGCCTGAAACAAAGAGTGGGCCCAAGCCTGGGAACCGGGCCCACCGCCCGCTGGTCCTCCCCGTGCCCCCGCTCGGCGTCCGGGATCCGGAGACTCCAAGAGCCCGGGAACGCGGGGCCGCATCACGTGGGCTCCGGCTCCAGGCGAGGGCTGGCTCCGCGTCTTCGAGCCTAGGCAGGTGCGCGTCCGCGACCGTGCAAATCCTTGGGGTGGCGCCACACCGGTCACTCCAACGGAGCTCCACGGCGGAGATCTCGGGGAGGGCTGGCGGCCGCCGCAGGTGCAGGATCCGGAAAGGGGAGGCTCCGCCCACTGCGGGCTCGGGACAAAGGGCTTGCAAAAGTGGCCGCGCACCCCGCTGCCCCGCCGCTCTGGCCCGCCTCGCGCTAGCCCGGGCTGCCTCGGTGCTGTCTCCGGAGCCCACACACCGCTCCGTGGCGGCTCGGCCATCCTCACGCTGCGCTCCCCGCAGCGCAACGCCCCGAGCGCCTGCGGCCCGGCTGGGCCCCGGCGTACCGCACAATGTCCTCGGGCCGGCGGAGCACAGCCCTCCTCTCCTCTGCCAGCACTGTCGTAACCGCCCCCACCTTTGGTCCGCCGGGTTCCCGGTCTCCGCCGCCCCGCTCCAGGAGGCCGCAGGACAGGTGTCCCAGCTCCGCGCAGCCTCAGCTCCCGTCTGCGCGCCGGACACACGCGCAGCCGCACCCCCTCCCTGACGCCTCGTGAGACGCGCGGTCTCCGCCAGCCGCGGTCGCGGCTTCCTCAGTGAGGGGGAGGCTGCAAGGCGCGGCCGCCCGCAGAGGCACCATGTGACAGGCACTTCTCTGTGACTCGCAGCTTTGGTTGAAGAGCGGGCGCGCGGGAGGGGAGGCGACGGCGCGAGGGCAGCGGAGGAATGGCTTGACTTCCCCTGTTAATCACCGCGAGCCATGGAGGCACAAGGGCGACGCGCCCCCCGGTAGCATGGCTAAGATTCCAGACCCTCTGCGCCCGAGCGTGTCGCTGTAAGTGCAAGGCTGGCGAGCGAGTGGGGGTGGGGGTTGGTGGCGGTGGGAGATTCCGAGGCCGGAAAAGGAGGAGGAGAGCCCGGGAAGTGCGGGCTCGGGCAGCCTCGCCGCTCTGCCTGAAGGTCGCTGGGAACCGTCGCCCTTCACCTCCCTCGGAAATCCGCCCCGCCAAGCCTGCCCGCCCAGCCCTAACTGACGGAAGCCGCCTTTGCCCGGCCCGGCAGCCAGACCGTGACACAAAGGGCATCCCACGGCCGGGGGAAGATCCCGGAAGGGCGGACACCCTTGTCTTTACTGCCCGAGGTCAGGCGACGTTCCATTCCCCGGGGGTACCGAGACGGCGGCGGCGGGAAGGAAAGGGGTGTTTTAATGTGAGAGGAGGGCTCGTCGAAGTCAGCCGTGCGTCCGTGAAAGGCAGGCGTGCGCGCCTGTGCGGGATGCGTTCCTATTCGCTTTTAGGAAAAGTCCAGTTGGCCGGTTCTTCTGAATGTGCGCGGCCGCGTAAAGACACGCAGCCCCGACCGCACATCTCGCCTTTGCGTGGGTTGGAGCTGACTTTTGCATTTGTTTTCCCTGTGGCACCAGATCTGGTTAAATTTGCCCGGGGTCAAGGACCACGCGAGTCTGCGGGCAGAGCTCAGCTGACGCGAGGGCGCCACTGCCTATCCGAGGACTGTTTGAGGCCCGGACCTTCGCGGGGATGTCCTGGCCCCTCAGGACCCGGAGGAGAACACGGGCTGTCCCCGGGTGTGTGCGCGCGACCGGCTAGGTGTCGGGGACCGGCCGCTGGGGCGGCACGGAGCCACCGGCGCAAGTCCGCAGGCGGTTGCCGCGCCTTTCTCGAGCCCTGCCCCTCTCTGAGTAACGGAGACGAGGATGCGGAGGGAAATGACCGAAGGAGGGTGGCGACGATTCACTGTCCTTTCCGGTCCTGAAGAAGCTCTTTCCAAAATGAAAAGGGGGAGAAAAGGCCAAGTGCAGTTCAGAGAGCAGGAGTCCGCTGGAGCCGGCAAACAAAAGGCCGGGTGAGGACTAAGCAGGCCTCCACTCCACCTTCTTCCCCAACACCGCACGTCGCCCGCGCCCCGAAACGTTGCTGCAAACGGCCTTTACACGCACTCGCTGGTTCCGTGCTGGTGGGAAAGCTCCCCTGGGCCCTCCTGCGCGCCTCGGGATGGCCTTCATTCCCTGATCTGCCCCCCACCCCGTCGGGTTCCTCAGCACGTACTGGGATCGCACGGGTTCCCCGCCGGCCGCGCGCCGCCCCGGGGTTTGGGCGGAATGGTGGTCAGAGAAGGTGCAAGTGCGTATGGCTGCAAAAGGAATTTCGCGGTAACAGCGTCTGGACGCTTCCAGGCTCCTTTCACAGGCCGCCTTCCACTCGGGAAGGGAGCGTGACCATCTGGAGTCCTTTGTGTCTGGCTCCGTGGCGCGGCCGCGACCTTTTCTTTTTTTTCTTTTTTAAATAACACCATTTCCTCCGTGGAAACCTAACAGGCGCCAGGATCGCGTACTTTTCTCTGACCACTCTAGGCGGATGTATTTAGCGAGAGTGAAAAAAACCCTGCCTGGAGGAATTGATATTTATTTTCCTTTGAAAGGTTTGACAGCCCTGCAGTAGGTTTCGCCTTTTTTTTTTTTTTTTTTTTTTTTTTTAATATAAGGGGTAGGAGAGAATAAGTGGTTTGTCGACTGCAGGGCCCAGCAAGGCTGTAATTTGTCACCTGGGTAGAAGAAACTGGGAGGCAACTCGTGCTTTTCTGACGTCAGAAGGACAACGGAAATAAAACCTGAGCTAGGTCGCTGGCTGACCTCATTGTTCAACATCTGCAGGGTGGGTATTGCAGAAATGCAGAACAGTCACTTCCGAGCACTATCGGGTGTGGATCCCTCGTACTTGCTTGAGTTCCAATCTAAAAAAGAAAAGGCTTTTACTCTTCAGAGGCACTTCCGTTCTCAGGTCGTCTTAAGCCTAGTGTGATTTGAGGTCTTAACCTTGATGAGATTCATTCGTTTATTTTTTCCAATGGTATTCAATTATTATTTCCTATTAAGAGTTTATTATGTAGCAGGCAACAGCTAACAAGACACTGCATTCTTATGTGGAAAGCAGTAAATACATGAGTTAAAGAGTTTCAGTTGTTAGTGCAATGAGGAAACAAAACAGGGTCATGTGATGGAGGAGAGTACTTGAGAGAAGTGACCCTCAGAAGGGCCTTTGGGAGCATGACATCTATCTTGAAACGCAGTTATCTGATGTCTGGCTATTGCTAGTCTAGTATTTTCCTCCCTCTGAGTGATACTTGAGAGCAAAAAACAGCCTTACTCATTAGTGTCCCTCCAATACCTAGCACAAAGTTTCTTCTTAATAGATGCATGTTGGATTGAGACCTTAGACAAGCTCTCTTACTGACTTCTGTATGATATTGCTGACTATCCTTCCCTGATCTCATTATTTAGCCTCCTCTCCTGAGTTTGAAACTCCTTTTTCTACTGTTGGTTTCTTACCCTTTCCCCACTTCTGAGCAATTACCAGGCCCTTGTAAATTCCCCTTGCACCTCCTCTCCATTCCCACTGCCCAAGTTTAGGTCTCTGTCACCTCATCTACAGAGGACAATTCAAGTACTATTTTGGGATACAGGAACAATGAAGCAGACATGGAGGTGTCCTATGAATGAGCAGTTGCCGGGGAGAATTTGCAAACATAGCACTATAAACTACTTGCTGGTTAAAAGTGAAGTGTCAGTGAGTTGTAACAGCTTCCCATTTGGTTTCCTTCAACCTTGCTCTACTCCCTAGTTCAGTCTCCACATCCCTTCAAGATCTATATTTCTAAATCTTACTTCACATGACCTTGCTTCTGAAACCCTGCACAGATTCCTACTGCCTACAATTAAGTCTTAATTCCTTAGACAGGCACTCAGGACCGTCCAGTCTGACTCACCTTTTCCCATTTCTTTCTCTCTTTTCACTCTCTGACTCTCTGACGCTTTTCTGCCACAATACCTGTGTTGAGTTCAACCTGGATTGCCATTGAAATCCTACCTATTTGTGAAGGCCTACCCCAAAAAAGCATCACTTTTCTGCATTTTTTGTTAAAGGAAAGGTGCAGGCAGGAATGAGGTGAGTGGATAGTGGACAGACAGACTGGAAAAGAGAGGAGGAAGCCTCTTTTTATTTATTTTTATTTAGTTGTTCATCTCGGTTGTGCCACCCTTCCTGAGATATGAACCGGGTTTCTGTGGAATACCTGTGACTTCTTATCAGCCTGAGGCAGCGGACCAAACTGTTACTCCACCAGGGCACATCTTTTCTACCTTTTCAAATAAGTGTTCACTGATCACCTCTTAGCATTTTCTTCAAGATTTGTTTATCTTTCACTTTTTGCGCTATTGTCACTTCCAAGTGATGGAAGATGAAGCCAAGGGCATTGAGTCAAATGTAAATATCAGGTCTCAACTTATCAAACCCAGGGACTTTGGGAAAGTTGTTTAGTGTCTCTAAACCTCAGTTGCTACTTCGTTTTGTTTTGCTTTTCCACTTGTTAAAGGGAGTGATAATGGTAACAGTGGTCGTTGCAGTACCCATCCTATTGAATTATCCTGAAGATTTAATTAAGATAATGAATGTGAACTGCTTGGCATGGTGTTAGCTCTCTCTCCATAGATATTGAATTAAAAGGGACTACAGGTGTCTCATCTATCAGAGGAGGTGGGGAAAGCTGATTAGTAAAGTTCTCCTTACTTCTGAGATTCAATGAATATTTAATCATTTCAAATACTTTTCTGAAAATGATATCTTAATGGGAACTACTAAAATCTTTTTAGTCTCTGGGAGAGCATGCATCTGTGAAAGGTATAGGTGGGGAAGCATGTGTGTGGAGTAAGCACATCTGAATCTTTCTAAAACATTATTCTGTGAATTTCTGGAATTTGCTGCATTATATTATCAGATGTTTAGTAACTGCATGTGTTATGGTCAGTGAGAAGGCACCTAGGTGGCTTTGGAAGCACCAGGTTTGTAGTCACGGAGCCCTGTCCCAAGTGAGATTACAGTGTGTCTGCCAATAAGTAGCCGTGCACACTTGGGCAACTGATTTAATGTTTCTATGCCTCATTTTCTCCTCTCTCTAATGTTAATAATAGTGTTTGACTGCCTCACTCATGGAGTTGTGAATATACAATGAGAACAAGGGCTGAGAAAATCCATGAACAAGTTGGAAGAGCTATTGAAGAAGATAACCATCCCGAGTTAAAAACACATTCTGCAGGCTTAGCGGGTGGATTTACATTAGTGATTCTCAACTTTTCACTTTAGATGTAACTGGAATCTTTTACAAGTTGCCCTGTCTGAACTTTCTCTCTGGAGATTCAGATTTAGCTGGCCTGAAGTGCAGCTCAAATACTGGAATTTCTTAAAAAACAAACAAACAAACAAACAAAGACCCAGAATACTAGGGATGATTATAATATGTAGTCCTCTGGATCTTAAAGTAAGACAAAACCAGAAATCAATCAAAGAATTCCATATGTTGCTTGATAAAGACTGACGTTAGGAAATTGTGAGCCTGATTGACTTTTCTCAATTTGACTAAACCAGCCAGGTGTTGACATCATGGAGTTATTGCCTCAGGTTACAATTTATAACCTGAATTTTCCCAAGCATAGAAGCCTGTCTAGTGATACAGCCAGGGCCACATGAAGATTTAATGTGTGGATCTCAGTTTTCATCTCTTAGGAGTGACGAAGAAGATTGGAAAAGAGAAGCAATGGAAAGGAAAAGGAAAAGGATAGCTATAGCCCCAAATATGGGAGGAAGAAGCTCTGAGTGGGAGAGAGAATAAAACAAAGAGAATAAAATAAATAAATAAAAGGTTTGATTTATTGAACTGGTTTTGGTAAGATTGTAAACTGGTGGCCAAAGAACCAAATGAAGTCTGTGGGTGTATTTTGTGTGGCCTTCACTTTCTTTGAAAATTGTATGGAATTCATTGCCAGCATTTTAATATCAGCATTTCATTTCATTTAAAATCTGGATTTTTGGCATTCCTTGAGGAAAAAAATCATAAGATCTGGCTTATTTTTACTAAAATAGGTGGTACACATGTATGCCAGCTCCTTATGCCCAATCTGCTATGCTCATTCATTTTATCTGGGTCCTAGTTTCATTTGCTTTTAACCTTTAGTCTAAATCTGGAGATCTTAATGCTGTGGCTGCCCATTAGAATCCTCTGGAGAGCATTTCAAGTACCCGTGCTTGGATCCTGTCCTACACCATTTAAATCAGAAAACTGTGTGTTGGGGTTAGAAGGTATATCATTGTTTTCTTCTGAAGTTCACAGGTGATCCCTACGTCCAGTCAGAACTATGGGTCACTGATGTAAACCACCTATTCAGAAACTTGTCCATAAACCCATCTTATCTCTGAAAGTGATTCATTAAAAATAATCTTAGAATCATAAATTCAGGGGATTTAAGAACAGAGAGAGAGAGCACTTTGAGACAGCATCAGTTAATCAGACCTTTCTATTTAAAGGTGAAAAATACAGAGAACCAGAGAGAAGGGAAAAAAAGACGAAAAAAACTCATTCAAGGACTATGTCACTTAGCATTGGGTTATACTGTGTTTTCTTTTCAAAAAAAGATGTGTTTTTAAATGTTTCTTTTTATAATGATCCTCTTTTCACATACCCCTTTCAGGTGCTTTCTTTCTCATTTCTGTCTTTTTTTTCCCCTAGAGTGTTTTGTTGGGAGTTATCTGTCATAGCTTTACTAGGACTTAAAAACAAAGAAACTCTCACTGTTTTTAATTCGGTAGCAGTCCTTGATCACATATATCATTAGAGCAAAAACATACATGTGCAGAGAAAAAGAATTTCCTCAAAGACTGAACTGTTCCAAGCAGTTTTCAATTCCATAGGTTTTTTTTTTTTAGTAATTATTTAAATCTGAATTTTCAGTTGCTGAGAAAGATTTAAATTTTTCTTGGTATTCACACTGCTTAAATATACTCACTCTTCTAATTCAGCTTCATTGGTTAGTTGTTTTTACTATAATATATGGGCCATCCTACATATAGAGTTATAGTTGCTCACATTAACTTACGGAGTTTATCAGTATTCCATCTTAGAGAAATCATAGTAGAAATCTGAAATTGGACAGGTTAACTCCCGGACATCATTGACTGAGCACATTGATCACAGACATTTGAAAGACCAGATGGAGACCTGAACGCAGGAGCAGTGGAGGATCGGTAGGTGTAGGTGTCAGGATGCTGTGAATGTATTATCTATAAACAGATGATCATAGCTTTCTTTTTGAATTGAGTTGTCATCATTATTAACAAATATTTACAATTATGGTGTGCTGGGAAGATTTGTGGTCTCTGGTCTCTGTCCTCAAGGAGTTGCACTTGTAATTAGGGAGCAAGATAACTATATAAAAAGATTATTTAAAAATAAGAGAGCCCTTGCTATAAGCCAGTGAATGGTCTTTACAAGAGCATTGTAGGAATTCATGACAAGTTATTTGTCAGCCACAGGTGAGTTGCTGGAGAAAGTCATTGAAAAGGAGGTTGGTTTGAAGTTAAAAAGAAAAAGAAAAAGCATCTGTGCAAGCTGGGCTGTGGAAGAAATGTATTAAGCAGACATAGGCTTGCTGGGAAGGTGGGGGAATGTGCCCAGGGCCAAGGTAATGGTGTGAACAAAGCAGAAAACTGCCTAAGAGGCGGGAATGGAAAGTTCAGAAGGAATAAGATGGGAGAGAAAACTATAGAGAGAATTCTGAGCAATTTGGACTTTGAACATGAGGTTGGATGTCATCCTATAGACATTAGGAACAGTTATGATTGGCAGTGGGGGAAGAGGAATGTGGTAGACCTGGAATTTGGGGGAAAATCTGTGTCTAGATGTGGGAGAGGATTGGGATCAACAGGTAGCATGGAGGAAAGTGACTGCGGAAAAGTTATGTTGTGGAGTGAAGGAGTGAGAGAAGAGGAAGGGACATTGTGGAGGAATGTCAGTAGGACTTGGTAACTGATTAGATAGGAGGCAGCATTGCAGTCATGCCCTGGTTGCAAGTCTGAGTGATGAGAATGAACCTTATCTTCAGCAGGACTAGAAAAGCTGCGAAGAAGTCATGTGTTCAGTGTGAGGCATGTGGAGTTTAATTAATGGCAAACAGTCACGTGGAGAAGTCCAGCAGGTAGCTGGAGTCTGAAAAGAAATTTATGAAAATTTTTCTGAGTAGGAAGGAACCCGAGAGACCATCTCTGCATCTAGCCTTCTCATTTTACAGATGAAGCATGTGACATGTTAAGTGGCGAGATCATTATCAAGCAGTAGTTGTGAGGCAGATCCAATTTTACAATGGAAAGAAGTTCTAGCTTCATACCATGAAAAAGTCCAGGAAGAACAGATCTGAAAGAAGCCCTTGTTGGTTAAAGCCTGACACTCCAGGCTTGAAAACTTAAGAAGGAAGGAATTGAATTGCGTGGCGGGTGGCGAGCCTCAAAGAGCCACCCGTCCTCTAAGACCTGAAGGAGGAATGGCGCGCTGTGGGGCTGGGAAGGTCTCGAGCTGCGCCCTGAGGAGGATGTGGTGAGGAGCAAGTGGGTGGAGGTCAGAAAACAGTGCTCCCTGATGTGGCAGGAGGTGAAGCGAATTCAGACTGAGAAGAGACCCCTTTGCCCTGATGAGGTGGTAGCAGCAGTAAGGGTTGACGGTAATCAAAGGTTGCAGGAGCCAGGCCAGGCACTGTTGTCAGTGCTGCCCGTGAACTCAATCAGGGACTCTTTCCAGTGACTCTATGAGGTGGTTATTACTTTGTCTCCTTTTTACAGATGAGGAAACTGAGGTGAAGAGAAGTTACCGTGCCTGCCCAGGATCACACGGCTCCCCCATGCGGGGGCCAGAATGTGATTGTGTAGCAGGAGAAATAGTTCAGCAGCTGCTGGCAGTAGAGAGGGTGGGGGTGGGAGTTCAGGGCTCTGGACAAGACAGATTACATTCTGAAGTCAGACTGAGTGTGATTGACAGACGCCAGGAAGCCAGCACCAAGATGGTGACTACACCAGGCCCTAACAGAGCAGAGACCACGCCCTCCCGTTTAACCAGGTGTCTTGGGCAAGAAGAGAGAAAGCACCTTTTCTGCTGAGATTGCTTTCTATCTCCCGGGCCTTCTCACCGCTTGGGTATTTTTACCAAACTTTGCCGATTTTATTATTCCCCATCTCCCATGGACTCCAGGTTTTCCAAGATTTTGAATATCGGTTTTCAGCTTTTGTTTTAATCGAAATATAATTGCCAGATCTTAAGTCCATAGTTTAAGGGGTTTTGACTATCATTTTTAACCTATTTATTCATTTCCCATTTTTATTATTCACAGATATATAAATTTGCCAGTCAGAATCTAGGATTATCACACCAAATTAATGCAATTTAGTGCAAAGCGGGGATACCTGACATATCAGTTAACTTGTTTAGCCTGTTTGAGATATTTTGAAATACAGAACAGCTCGTAGATCCATATTAATATCAGCTCAGTGACCCAGGGACCTCAAGTGAGTAACCAGGCTTAGTCCATTCCGGGAAGAAGGGCAGGGAGGATAGGATCATCACTGGCCTTAGGCTTAACATTTCCTCAAATTCAAACAATATCTAGTGAAACCAAACAATGAATTAAATAAAACAAAAATAAACTTTAGACTATAAAACCAAACTAGTAGTTAATGGGGGAAGAGGTAGGGTAAATCAGATCAAGGGGGTCAATTGTATGGTGAAGGGTACACTTGGACTTTTAGTGGTGACTTTTATGTAATTTATATACAGGTGTTAATTTATAATAATGCACACCTAAAACTTATATACTGTCATAATGTGGCATACATTAATAAAAAAAAAATAAGTAGACAATTAGACCACACACACAAACCACTGACCTAGCTATTAGCTACTATCATCATTGATTCTCAGGATGTGAGCTAAGAGAGACATGATCTTATTCATTCTTCAGATTGAAAAACCAACAGCGATTCCTAACAAATTTTAAAGTTAAATGTAAGTGGATATTTAGTAGTTAGGAATTATTTAATTAGGAAAGGAATTATTGTTATTTTTTGGCTTGCTAGTGATATGGTAGTATTGTTTAAACAAAGAATCCTTACCTTTTATAGCTATGTGCTTAAATATTTACAGGTGATAGGAAATCTGAGATTAGCTTTAAAATAATTGTGGGTGGTGGTGGTGGAGTAAAATTTCAAGATGGGCCTGAATTAATCATTATTGACATTGGGTACAAAAAGTGGGGGCGTCACTATACTATTTTATATGTTTAAAACTTTCCATAATACAAATGTTTTAAAGGGAAGAAAAATTAAGAGTATCAGACAGAGTCCACTTGCGTATAACAGATCTTTCCATGGATATTAAACAAAGGCCATTTAGTGCCATCGGGTACTGGCCTGCTAAGGGAGCCGCTACCCATCCCCGCTGCAGGAAGCAACTGCTCAGTGCAGGTTCAGCAGTCCAGAGCTTGAGCCACATCTGATGACCAGGAATGTATAGTTGACTCACAGCAGTTGACTCAGATGCTTTCCACTACGCAAAACGGATAACCTCCTATGCCCACTGTGTCGGCGTGGTGGAATCAAACCATATCTGGAACCCTAACTGAAAGTTTGGGGGAAATAGATTTTTCAGCTTAATAGTTTTCAACTGAACTGGGAAAGAATTGAGAACAAATACCTGGAGAATCAATCTTCACAAAGCAGATTAGCAATTGAAATTGTTTGTTTGCTTTTTAGTCCCCAAAAGTAGTTTTGGACAATGTTTAAATTACAAAATATTCTTTGGTGTGGTTTTTCCTCTGCAATCTCAATCAGCTTTTATCAAACCTGTTAAAGTATCCTATTACTTAAGAACACATACCTTGCTTCCTCAACTGTAGCTTGGGTCATTCGAATGTCATTTCAGGCTCTTTTGTGCATTTGGCCTCCATGTTTTTACTTGTGCCGTTCTCAGGGCATGTGACGCCTTTCCCAGTTTAAATTCTACCTGTTTTTAGATCCAATTCAAGTTCTATTTCTGTAAACCTTACCTGATTTTTTTAGGCCCCATCTCTCTGCCTTCCCTCCTTCCTTTACTTCCTGCATGTACATATACATGTATATATGTGTGTTTCTGAAATCTTCTGGACTTAATTCTTCGTTCTGCCATATAGTTTGGTTTCCATCATGCAAATGTTTTGTTGTGTACTGTCATTTTATAGGGGGTAGTCTTGCTTGCTTGAATACGCTCTAAGCAATGTAAGACCAGAATATTTTCCTGTTCTTCAATATATGCTATTCTTTGATACATAACACCATGCAGAGTATAGAATAAGTTTATGTATTTTACATTGGTCCTATCAGTAAAAAGTACCAGTAAGCATACCAATATAATAATACTTACTTGAGAGTGCCTCACAAGATTGTAGAAAGGATCAGAAATGTTCCATGATGAGTAAACTGTAATTTGTAATCCGTTATAAACATGAAGAGAGAGTAATTATGGTTGGATTACCATCAAGATCTTCACACAGCAATCCCACTGGCCTTTTAATTAATTGTATAATCTGATAATCTGTCTTTCATCTTCCGTTAAACTATAATTGTTCCTTGAACTCTGTCTACACCTTCTGACACTGCCATGGACTATGTTCTCCTTCACGGAGAAGCCTCAGCTCAGCCTCTGTCTGCACCCGTCCATCTTCTCTCCACCCAGCTGTGTGAATGTCCCCAGTTATGGGTTGGATGTCTATGACATGCCAAGCATTAAACAAGTATTAACAAAAATAGTGTAGGCCCATGTTTACTGATATGACTTGGATATGAGACCATATCTTGTTAGGTGGAAAAGTATGTTTTAAAAATGTTATTGTATGACTTCCATGTTTATAAATATATATGTATTTTTATTTGTGCTCATTCTTTTTATTTAACAGATATTTACTGAGTGCCTACTGTGTGCCAGGCTCTATACCTATGTGCATAGAAAAACCCTGGAAGGTCATACTCGAATATATCGATAGTGATCATCTCTGCTTGCTGAGATAACAGGTAACATTTTACTTTCTACTTGATTCCTCCTCCATTTACAAACTTGTATTTTCTGATTTTTCTAGGAACTAGCAAGTTTCTTAAAAAACAGTTCTATTTTTCTCTTCTTCATATATTACAGTCTCATGCTACATGACATAGTAGATTAAAAGCAATCTAAAGTCCCAATGAGGAATAGAGAAATGAGAATAGGAGGGGAAGTGAGAAAATAGAGAGGTAAAGAAAAGGAAGGAAAGGAAAGAGGTAATACATCAAAATTGTAGCAGTGACCCATTTTCGAGTGGTGGAATTTCTTTTATAGTATTTATCTTCAAGATTCTACAGTATGCGTGTATTATTTTCAGAAGCAGACAAAAACTTCCTTTTTCAAGATTCAGTCTGACTTTTCTATGAAACTATTTCAGATCCCTGAATTTGACCTTTTTCAAGCTTTTGAATTCCTTCATCATCAACCAGTCAATAAATGATAAATGGAGTGGGTAGTATTTCCTTTCTCTCTTTTTTAATAAAATTACAGTACAGTATGAGTTTTAGATGTGAAGGTTTCCTCTTCATTAAATATGATAACACACTGTGCCACCATCAAATTTCTAATAATCCTCCACCTCTGTCCACTGGATGCCCACTGTCCATTGCTCCCACCCTACCCGCTCCCTTCCCCTTTGATAACCTCAGTTCTGTCAGCAGTGTCCACTTGTTTGCTTTGTTTCGTTCTGTCTGTTTGTGTTGTTTCTTTATATTCTGAATATGAGTAAGATCATCCAGCATTTGTTTCTTTCTGACTTCTTTCACTGCACATAATCTCTCCTCTTGTTCCAGAATGCATAGTACTTTCTGAGTGTGGACTCGGTGTTAGTGACAGGTGTTGTTAGTTTTCTTTATTTCCTCCATTTCCAGTTTCCAGAACAAGTTAGCTTTCAATTAGGTTGTTTTATAGCAATAATAATTTATCCTCAAGAAAACAAAAGAGGATGTTAGGACCCAGACAACACACAGTAGAAAGACGATGTGAGGATATGGTGAGAAGGGGACTAACTGAGAGTGACCTCTGCTGAAACAGAGTATGTGCTGCCTTGATCTGGAACTTCTAGCCTCCAGAGCTGTGAAAAAATTAACTTCTGCTTAAGCCAGAAAAGAAACCCAGAAAACAAACCTAATAATTTATTCTCTGTGATAAACTTAATACCTATATTTGCTTAATATTGACATATTTTTAACTTCCTCTGTTCTTTCCATTCTTTTCTTTTTTCCTTTTCTTTAAATAACTAGTTATGTACGTGTGATTTATACATTTGTACACATATCTACATTTGATATGAAAGTTTAAATTCGAATGATAGACTCCAGATCTATTTTTAGTTAACTTTTCCTTTCCTTAGAAAATTTTTGTCTGGTACCCATTTCCAGAAAGAAAAGGACTCCTTAGCTCAGTTTGGAAATGCAATCCACTCAACCAACTTTCTATCAGGCTTGTAGTATCATTTCAGTAGCCTCCGAGCACGTTGTACAGGAGAGAACCAGTGTGGCAAGACTTCTAGAAATGACCTATTTAGCCTGTATGCAGTTTTTACCCATGGGGGCCAGTGGATGAGAGTGGGGTTCAGCCATTTTCATGCACTTCAACTTTTGCAAAGTAAGAAAGGTTGTAAGCATTGATGCTGTGTGAAGGCACTGAATACCAGAGACTCACACCCTGCCTGGAAGCATCTACCTGAGCCTGGCCTTAGAGTTGAGTCCTGAAGCTCTGGTGTCCCTATTCTGACATCCTGCTTTTCAGGAGAGGCCCTATCCTGCAGGAAGAAGAGACTCTTAGAACTTGAGAGAGTTAGAAAGTATTTAAGTTGTGAACACTGTAAAGGCTCCTTTAACCAGGAAAGTTGCATTCTAAATAAGTGACCTTGTGAGTGAAAAGGAATAACATGGCCTAGCAGTGGGGAAGAGAAGTAAAATCCTGAAAAAGTGTCATACTAGGGTGCCTTCTGTGGGGTCCTGTTCATACTATGAATTCACAGAATACTTCTTGGGATAATCTAAGGTACTTAGATGAACACAATGGAGTTTTGACTCTAGGTTACAGCTATTATAAGGAATTCAGGATCAGGCAAAATATCAAAACATCATCCAAGCAGGTTTACCATTAAAGGTAAGAAAAATCTCTTTGACATTCTGCTTAGTTCCTTGGTTCTTATCACCTCACTGGGATGATCCCTGTGTGTGCCTGTACATCTGTGCCCTTGCTTTTAAAGTTGCATTTATCTCTATTACCAGCTGCTTTTTGATTCGTGATGCCGTGTGTCTGAAACTCTTTTTTTTCTCTTCATATATTATTGGTGACCCTTCAGAAATTTAAATCGCAGTTTCCATGTGGGAGAAAATGTGAACTCTACAAATCATTTATGATGAGGAAATATATTTTCAGGTGGATTAACATAAATCCCCTGAGTATGAGTTTTTAATTCCCTAATTCCCTAACATAGAGTGATTTCATTGAAGAGATTGATTTAATCTCTTGGAGTTGATGGATAAACTGTTTGCTAAATTTCAAAGCACAGATTTGGCCTTTGATGCTTGACCTCCGGGTTGGGTAGCTGACCCTTCACAATGCCATTTATTGAGGATTTACAATTTGATTAAACTGGGATTTTTAAATCAGAGGTGCTTTTGTGTCTACACATTCTGTACCCAGCTATATGTGGGTCCCAGGTTATGACACATTCAAATAATGGAATCACTTTTGTTTTAAGCACACTCATAAACAGTCTCTGTTGTCTTCAGGTGATACAACATTCCTATAAATGCAAGCATAAAGATTATGGGACATGACTTTTTTATAATTAAAAATGGAGAGAAATTTATGAAAGGCATAATGTGTAGGTATAAACCTCTATGACTTGATGTATAAAAATGGCTCTAATGCAGAGAGTAGCAAAATGTAAAAGTTGCTTTATCACTAATTATTTTTTCACTTAAAATTATTTTTAATCAGTGGTATTACTCATATTAATTGTTTTTCACTATATTGTGTTTTAGGGGTATCAAGCTTATATTTTTGCTGCTATCCATGTGTAAATACACTCAGAACAGGAGAATCTGGTCTAACTTTTTGACTACAGATACTTTATAAACATGATGCATTTCAAAAGTGGACTCGAATTAACTGAGTTGCAAAACATGACAGTGCCTGAAGATGACAATATTAGCAATGATTCCAATGATTTCACTGAAGTAGAAAATGGTCAAATAAATAGGTGAGTATTTTTCCACTAACATTTTCTATCCGATGAAAGAAATGTCTCTAAAATATTATTCTGGTCTTTAGTTATTCTTGTGAATTATTCATCGCTAAAGCTATGCTCCATTTGAAGATGAAATTTGAATTTCCTATGTGACATCTGTTGGGCATAGTCTGCAATGGCAGATGAAGCCAATAGGAAAGTAATTTATTCACCCTTTCAAATCTTTCAATTGAGTCTAATAAAAATGTAAAAATACATTGGACCCCAACCAGCCCTAACTTTTCAAAAAGCACTGTGCTTATGAATTAGACTATTGGAATTTCACTGCATCCCATACTGAATATATACTATAGTCATTTGACCTTGCCCTCATTTAAATCAAGAAATGGTCAAAGTTGCATTCACCAGTGTTCCTGTGTTAAATTACAAATGCATCATTATACACATCATTTGTAACATGGTTTTTAAATACTAATAACAATAGCTGTGCTCAGATGGCTCTATGAGAAACTGGAAAAGTAATACATGAAACAGAGGAGAAGATACACCATGAGTGAGAGGAGGCAGAGACAGATGGGAGGAGGGTTGACCTAGAGTTCTCAGCTTCAGCAGTGACCTCAGAAAATCTGTACAACCTTTGGTTTCTGTGTTTCTTAGGTTACAGGAGTAGAGCTAAATGTCTCTCTCTCTTTATTTCTCCCTGCCTCCTCGCCTCCCCTCCCTCCCTTTCTCTCTCTCTCTTTCTTTCTTTCATAATTGGGTCATTTTCTGACCTACTGATTTTATAGCCAACATGTGGCTCTCTGAGGGGAAGCTGTCAACTTGGGAGTTAGTGGTGTTGCTTGTTTGGAGTATGAGGCCTCCTAAAGGGTAGGAGAAGAGAGTGGAGTATACGAAACCTCAGTAATGCAACACTTTGGAGGTGGGGGTAGGGTGGGGTGGGGTGGGGATGAGTCGGGTGTGGGGGCAAAACCAAACTGAGATTGGGCAATAGAAACATTATATCAACTTCCCAGGCATCTTGGTAGAAATCATTTCTGACCATCTACCTGGCATTGGGATACAGTGTGTAATCGGAGTCCAACACAGGGCGTGGCTGCCACCACTCTCAGACATCAACAATTTTGGCCTCACCTCTCCTCCTTCTCCCCTTCCTAAAAGTTCTTACAAGTTAAGTCTTCATCCCTCATTATCACACAAGTATTCACAGTGTGAGGCGATTTTTCTTAATTGTCACACTCAAGACTGCAGCTCTCGCCTTTTCTGAGTAATTATTAAAAAAAAATCTACCATTTCTGGAGTAGCAGGTGCTCTACATGTATTACCACTTGTCTTTATTTCATCCTGCAAAACAAGTCTTCTTTTGCAAATAAGGAAACTAATTAAATTCGATTTACAGATAAGGACACTGTAGCTCAAAGAAATAAAAGAACTTGCCTGAGGGCCCAGTCAGGTGTGCCAAGAAGCCCGGTCTTTTTCTTCTGTCCTGCTGCCTCTGATGAGACTGCTGAGGCATTTGTGAAAAAGAGTCTTTTCTAGGTCTGCTAGACTCTGTCGGTGCTGTGTTACACTCTGCACACCTGGAATGTTCTGTAGTCACTGCTGACTTTCACTTTCCTTGAATGGGATTCTAACTACTTCACAAGTAAGACCTTCTGATTTTACAACGAAGCTTCCTTCTCAGAGCACTGAGAACCTTGAAGGCCTGAAAGTGAGAGTCATTTATAATACTCAGTTTAGAATCTCTACTTGCTCTTTACAGAGTTTTACTTACTACAAATATTAACTTCTTGAGGTGATGACCACCTTCAATAGGCGGAAGCAACACCCATTTTCTCCCAGGGAGGATTTGGCTGGGCTGTCGTGAGGACCAGGGTGGATTTCCAGCAGAGATGTGGTCGGAGGACAACTGCTCTCTGTGCCTCCCCTCCTGTCCCAGGAGAGGGCAGAGCTGAAACCTTGTGAGGTACAGTGAGGTTCCTCAGCTGAGGAACCCCCTCTTCCTCAGCACATGGTCATGACCAGCTGAGTCTGGTCATGTAGCTGCACCTGGGCCAAACTCCTTGGGCTTCGTGCCCTCCTCAGGTGAAACAGGTGGTCTGAGGCACCGGGTGATGGCAGCCTTCACTGTACCTCGGTCCAGTCAGCACCCGTCGTCCTCCACATCAAGTGCCAGCTCCCTTCACTGTCACCTGGCTGCCTTGCCTTAGACCACCTGCTCCTGATGTCCAACCTCTCTCCTTCACTGACTTGCTGTGGTAGAGCACATTCTGGGGATCATGCACCCTCAGTACTGTTTTGGGACTTTGTGTGTCCGAAATGCCTTGTAGTCTCTCCCTTCTTGATGGAGAGTTTGCCAGATATAAATCTAGATGAGAAACAGTTCCCTTGCAAAATTGCATTGTTGCCTTCTTGCCTTATGGTTGCTGTTGAGCAGTCAGCAGTCATTCTGATGGGGTTTGTTTCTTAAACGTTCCAGCTTCCTTGTCTGTGGCTTGTCAGATCTCCCCTTGTTCCCAAGGGCTCTGAAATGTCACAGTGGCACACCTGTGTGTGCTAGTTCATGAACCTGGCTTCACTTTTGCTTCTACGTCAATTAAAATTTCCAACAACCTAACACAACATGAATCCAGAAAGGTAAATAAAGATCAGAACATCTCCCAAGCAGGCTTTCTGTGAAGCCTGCACCTCAGTACCGCTCCCTCAGCTCGAATCTCTGCACATCGGTGGGAGGAAGGTAGGCTCAGTGATGTGAATCTATAGAACCACCTCCCATAATAGTGACTTCGAGATAATGGTGCCTCTTTTTTAGGAAGCTGGAGAAAATGTCAAAAACAAATATTGGCCTCTGATACCCGACACCTACCTGATAGCTTCACCTGGAAACTCCCCACTAAGATATTGATAGAAATTGTTAAAATTTACTTAAAGACAGGGCCGTTTAGGCATTAGGATACCTACCCTTACTGCAATTCAATTGTTTTATCTCCTGCCCTAATTTTTGGGTTATAGTTAGAAATCTATACCTAGAACAGCAAAACCTTTTGAAATGTTCACTAGACCAGTGCTGCTGATTTTTAATGTGCATATGAAATACCTGGAAATCTTACTAAAATGCAGATTCTGATTCAGTCAGTCTGGATTGGGGCCTGAGATTCTAATTTCCACCAAGCTCTAGAAGTGAGCTTCTTGAGAGAAGGAACCACCTTAATATTAATTGCTGGTACAGGATAGAGGTTACAAAGTACTCTGTGTGTGTGTGTGTGTGTGTGTGTGTGTGTGTGTGTGTGTGTGAAAGAGAGAGAGGGTGAGGGAGGAAGAGGGAGGGAGGGAGGGAGGGAGAGGGAAGGAGGGAGAGTGGGGGAGGGAGGGGAAGGGAAGGAGAGAGAGAGAGAGAGAGAGAGAGGGAGAGAGAGAGCAGTTAATTTCATGGTTTGATTTGAGGCTTGTATTGAATCCTGTCTGTATCAATAGATCTTGTGTGATATGTGATCTTGTCCTCTGAGCTAAGACAGGGATAATAAGACCTTACTTCATGGTGTTACTGGGGAATATGAATGTAATACTGTTTGTAGCTTAGGAATTCAGACTCTGCAATCAGCCTGTTTAGGCTCAAATGCTGTCTCAACACTGCAGTCATTGGTAACTTAGGTCAAGTTATTTAATTTCTCTAAAACGAAGCTAATAATAATATCAACCACATGTAATTGTTGTGGAGATAGATGAGAAAGTTCAAGTAAAGTACTTGGCATGGTGTCTGGCAATGGTAAGCCTCTTAGTGTGAGAAACATCTGTGCCTTTACAAATGCAACTTCTCTCCTTGGCAGGCACTTCTGTCTTTTCCACCCCAAGGAATAATGATATTGCTTTAGGTTTTGGATGACTGCTGGTTATTGTTGCCTTAAATGTTGTGAAATGCTAGTGGGTTATCCTAGCATTTCAGGGAAAGCTGTAGGAAAAGTCATTTCAGTTCAGCCATTTATCACTTATATTATTCATGCAAAGCACTCATCTAGTGAGAACCTGATTGGCAGAGATGAAAATAGAAGATTTTCTTCTAATTGTGCAACCCTCCTTTATAGGATTGTTGTTGTTGGTCTGTTTTTCAGTGTTAAATAACTGCTCTATGTTGCTTGCCTTCCTTCACACTGATCTTAGTATGTGATACCTGTAGCCTCTTTAATGAGGCTCTGCTGATGGTCATCCCCACAACTGCCACCATTGAGTCTAGTTTGGTTTGGTTTGGTTTGCTGAACAATCAGCTACTTCATAGTTGATCCAACTCTGCTTTACATGTGCACCCTGACCCAGTGAGAACTGCTTTTAAACAATGCTGTGTAGATCCTCCTGGACCTATCAAAGGTGATATAGCCCATTTGACATCTGTCAATTAAAATTTTAACTCAACAGGTCAGTGCTTTTTAACATGCATTTGCATTTTTTTAAATGGCAAGATAACAAAAGCTTGCAGTAATCTATGTGACCCAGTGATTTTCAACTTAACAGAAAAAAAATTGGTTTGATTTTAAAAAATATAGAAATACAAAGATTAAAAATCTAAAGAGAAGAAAAAGCTGAAATTCCTTACAGAGACTAAAGAGGCTTTTTCTAGTACTTTATTCTTACTGAGCTGGATTTCCCTGCAGCCTAAGTGATCCCCTAGTTCTTCAACAGAAGAGGCATATCCCCGTTATGGAGGTGCTGAGTTGCTAATGCCTGCACAGGCACATTTAAGAAGGAGCTGTGGGGCTGGGGTCACTACACTCGGTCTAGGATGAGTTTATTGGCACAGTATGTGCCACAGAAAATGGAGCGAGTAGGTTGGAGCCAGCAAACTCAGTTCAAACTAGAATGTAAGAAAGCTCATGGAAGATGAGGACTTTGAACTATCAGAAGGAATTACAGAGAGGAGAGTATAGGTCTCCCAGACGAGAGAGATTTCCATGACTTGTTTTTTAGTGTCTACTCTCAGAATACACTGATCCCATCTCAGTCCTCGCCCACTCTTGGGAAGATTATTTTGAAGAGCAAGTGGGGCTGATAGGAAAATATTGAGACAAAACCAGGTAAATACTACATGGGATTGTTGGGAGAGGAATTTGTTCTGAAACTTCTTTCACTGAAGGGGTCAGTGAAGACTTTTGGAAACATATTCAGTCTTGCTAAAGAAGTAGACCCCATGAAGCCAAAAACAGGAAGGCACTTGACACAGTATTTTAGTGTGCTTTTTAATGATTGCTCATTAAAACAGTCCTAAAAGTCAGTCTCATATTCTCATTCTGCATTAGACAGTTGGCAACCACTCAGGGACCTTAGCCCTCCTCCCTCAACAGCATGTTTGATCCACCGAATGCCCCTTGGGTCATGGTGCCTGCATCCCTTTTTCTTCTGCCCACCAATTCTCTGCTGCCAATTCTGAAGAGTGATGCCAGGCCTGCAACTTAGATCTGCCATAACAGGCAGTTTATTAGTGTTTTGTTTTATTTGGTTGAAAAAGTTCAGGCTTTTCTCTTCACTCAAAAAAATAATGGAAATTCTCTTTGGAAACCAAGTTCTGTGGAGAGGCAACTGGAGGTCCTGCTGGATAAAGATGTGGTAGACTTGGACTGGAGAGAGTTGGCTATTAAAATCAACCTGATTAGCCTTTTATTTAACAGCGGTACTAAATATGAGTCCATTTTATTTAGGAAACTCCAGCAATCATGTTCCTTTGGGCTGCCTGTGTGAAAAGGAAGACTTTGTTGCTCTGCCCATCTCTAGCCAGATCTGAAAACCTCTATTCTCTGGAAAGATTTAAAATGTTAAGGGCAAAAAAAGAGCCAAACCAATCCTTGGCAGCAATGCTACAAAACTGCCAGGTTGATTGCCAAAGATAAATTGCCTCCATTCAGTCATTGTCTTGCTAAGACTCTGTTGTGTCTCAAGCCTCTGCCCTCAAGTTCCTCTGGCTAAGCCCATCAGCAGTGGTTTTACCTTCTCTGGATTCTTTATTTCATCTTAATTTTGCACGGCCTGAGATTCCTTTTCTGGTGTTAACTGGAATGGTCTCCCCTCAGTTGGAGCAATGGAGATCGAGGGTTTCTTCCATTTTCTTTTAACCCTCAAAGTGACTGGGCAGCTTCTGTCAAAAGCAGACGCTCAAGTGAAGAGGCCGCAGATGGTGATGTGTGTACCCAGTGATAGACTCAGACGAAGTTCAAGTTGTATATTGACTGTCTTTGGTTTATCCTAGCGAAATAACATGAACTTGGAGAAGTATTGCAGGAAGAAGCCAGACCCCTTAATTTAGAGATGAAAAAGTTATTTACTAAATAAATAAACCAACATTGACACTATGTATGTTTTATTGTGAAATAATAGCTTGAAAATATAATGTACTTTATAAAATAGTCCAATTCAAGGGGTTTAATATTTATTAATGAGAAATTGACTGTGGTTTGTTCTTGCCATGACCAAGATAATTACATTTTCAAACCTAAAAACAGCTAAAAAGCATTCCTAGCCTGTCTTGCTGATAAATATAGCAGTTGCCTATGAATTAACTTTTCATTAACAATAACACTTGTTTTTATAATGGGAGATATTTTGAAATTATAAATGTAGACCATAGGTGCACCCCTGGGATCCAGGTGGCTAAAGTATAGACCATGTAAAGCCCATGGACCCAGGTCCAAGATCTGGGGCCAAGGTAGGGGGATGGAATAAGAAAACATAAACTAATAAAAAGTCCTTTAAACAAAGACCATAAAGTTCTAATATTAATCCTGAATATATATGATGGTCCTCAGAATTCCTTCTACAGATTCCACTCAGCCTATCTGAATCTTTACCTACTAACAAGTCCCACCTGCCCCTTGACAAGAACTGATTACTGTCTGTTGCTCTTGCTCTGTGCTTAGCTCTGTACTGATGTATTACACGTTTTCTCTTTCAGTAGCTCTGTGAGATATGAGACTGTGTTACTCCCATTTCACAGATGAGGAAACTCAGAACTAGTGAGGACGTGAACTCAGTTCCCGATCCCATGCCTTCTTAAAGCCCTGCTGTGGGCCCTATCATGGACTCTTTATCTTGCCTCCCCCACCATAATTTCCTAGTCTGAGCTTTCATAGCCTGCCTGCACTACTTATTATGTGCCCCCATGTCTTTGTCATTGCCTGGGATAGTGAGTGCAGGTGCTGAAGGAGTGTTTGATGGCGAAAGAGTTGTTTTCTTTTTTTCAGGGGAGAGGAGATTTCTATTTTATAACTTTGCAATCCAAGAAGGTGAACTCAGAAGGAATCCTGCATTCATTCTCTTAAATTCCAGTTTTCGGTATTCTTGACATTATCTAATTTTCCAGTTAGAGGTTATATAAAAGTTAGCTTACATTCTATACAGTATTTTATTGTAAGAGTATTAAAATGATTAGAAATATATAAGTATTTTGACTAATAGATATTTTTAATTTCATCTCAAGATGAGCACCTACTGTATACATTATTTTGTACTAAGTAGAGTAAGGGGTATAAAGATGAATAAGACCATTGCTAGATGAATGGATAAAGACTTTTTGGGCACACCCCTCTGTGGCTCAGGTGCCTAAGGTGCATGCCCTGTAAAATCTATGGAATTAGGTTATCTATCTGTCTATCTACCTATCTATCTATCTATCTATCTATCTATCTATCTATCTATCTGTTTATCTATATATAGGAGTGCATCCATCTGGCTAAGGCAGATAAGATACAGACCATGTAAAGCCCAGGGTCTTGGGTTTAAGACTTGGGGCTGGAGATGGGATATTAAAAAAAGGAAAGAAAAACTGTGGTAAATATACACAATGGAATAATATTCTGCCATAAAACCATATGAAACCTTGTTATTTGTGAAAGCATGGATAGAACTTGAGGACATTATGCTAAGTGAAGTAAGTCAGACAGAACCAAATACTGTATGATCTCACTTACATAGACTCTACCAAGGGAAAAAACCCAAATGCAATAAATATAAAGACTGTTAGTTGTCAGAGGTGGGGGCTGGGGACTGGGCAAAATGTGTGGGGGGCCATGGTCAAAAAGTACAAACTTCCAACTATGAAATAAGTCCAGGGAATGGAATGTACAGCATGGTAATATAGTTAGTAATACTGTGTTACATATTTGGAAATCGCTAAGAGGGTAGATTTCAAAAGTGTGCATCATGGCATGCACCCTGGTGGCTCAGACACTAAGCTAGCAGCTGGGGTATGAACCTGGGTTCGTGACTTGTGATCAAGGGGAACAACAAAAATAAATAAACGAATCGGTAAAAGTGCTTTCTTCTCCTCTTTCTTCCTTTCTTAAAAATGCTTCTTCTTCCTCTCTAAAAAAAGATGCATATCATAAGAAAAAAAACCCAGCTATATTAGCTATGCATGTTGATAGACGTTAGCTAGACTTCTGGTGGGGATCATTTTGCAAAATATAAAAATATTGAATCATGTTGTACACCTGAAGCTAATACAATGTTATATGTCAAATATGGCTTAGTTTTTTTAAGTGAGACAGAGTATCTGCCCTTGGAGCACTTACAGGTTACTTGGTAAAGTAGGAATGTAGAAAACTAATACTAGCCAGAAAAAAGTAGGAGGGCATTTAGGAAGACTAAACCCTCAGGTAACTGATTGATAACTTTTCATATATGATGCGTTTTGGTAAGTAATAAACCCTTTAGGCATAATAGTAAGTTTCAAATCATTATCATGAAGTTAAATGTGTTATGTCTTTACAGCAAGTTTATTTCTGACCGAGAAAGTCGAAGAAGTCTTACTAATAGCCATTTGGAAAAAAAGAAATGTGATGAATATGTAAGTATGCCTAATTTATTAATCACATAAATTGGGAGATTTTTGTAGCATAATAACGATAATATAACAATCTATAATCACCAGGATATTCCTTGTATTCTGTGTATTTTCTCCTGAAACACATTAAAAATAATTAGATCACTAAAGAAGGATTTCTTGAATTTTTATTCTGTATCATTTAAAGGCTCTGGTGTGAAGAACTTTCTGGGAAAAATTTGCTTAGTGTGAATGTTTGTATCTTTGTACAGATTCCAGGAACAACCTCGTTAGGCATGTCTGTCTTTAATCTGAGCAACGCCATAATGGGCAGTGGGATTTTGGGGCTTGCCTTTGCGCTGGCAAACACGGGAATCCTCCTTTTCCTGTAAGTGTTGATGCTGCAGTATTTTCCATTTTAAAATTGTGTTTTCTGATAGTTTCTGTTCATACCTAAAAGAAATCGGGAATTTTTCTGCATAGTATTTCTTTTCATGTTTTTACTAATTTGGCTAAATTACCTGTGTGAATATATATACTTCTGTGTTATTTGTTTGAATGATTTTCAAGATGTGCCTAATGTTTACAAAGAAAGAGGAAAGAGCAAATCTCTTTATTAATCACAAGTAACTGAAATAAGCATTTGTAAGAAGGATAAAAGCACTTGAAAGTAGCAGGACTCTTTGCCTGTCTCTTTAAATCTCAGCAAAGTGGTTAAAATATTAAGAGGTGTTTAACTCAGCCAGTCACCACTTTGTTATCTGGATTACTGTGGAGCATGTGCTATGTCTAAAGATAATTGCAAATTCATTTACATTAATTTTTCAAAAAGCATAAAAATTGCTTAGTGTTTTGAAGATGAGAGATTAGCATGTACTTTTCCTTTGAGATTCGGTGAAAAGAAAATGAGCAATTTTCTTTTTAAATAAGTTCTTACACATCAAATGGGACTTTCCTGAAGATATATAGAGAGCTTTACAGTTGGAGCAAGTATAGGACAGAACACAGACTTTCTCCCAGAAAAATTCTTACCCTGCCTGATTCCCCTCTCAAACGTCAAAGGAGTATCGGTGGTCCTTTGCCCAGTGAGGCAAGGAGGAAATTCTTTACCCCCAGAATCTTGACCTTAGGCCCGTGACTATACTCAGACACTTCTTGGTCTTCCTCAGTAGTCCTTAGGATAGTTCATTTTGTTAGGAATATCATTTTCTTGGAAGCAGCAACCAGCACAGTTACTAATCCTACCATTTGTGTGTATTCCCTTGGAAAGACTTAGAAAACTGCGATGAAAGTACATTGCTACTCTTTCCATTATCCAGGGATCAGAGATGCTCATCCTTGCTACATCACATTGGTCCAGTGTTTGCAATTCATATTCTTTCTTTTGTGTGTAATCCCACTAGAGGCTTTCTTCCAAGAATTAAAACACCTCTGTTTCGGGCAGGGAATTCAATACATTTTTCTTCATTCTTGTCACTCCAACCAGTTAAACCCGACTCCAGCCTCTTTCTCACTCTGTGTGGATGAATCTTTCTGTGAGGCCTTTCTGCTTATGTATGTCTTGAACCAAATGACATGTTTCTGGATAAAATGACAGAGTTGGACAAACTATGCCTATGGTGTTTTTTCAGGTGTGAAACTCTAAAGATACCGCTGATACCGCTTTTATATCTGCACTTCTGGGTTTCAGTGCATTGACATGAGACTCCTGACTGTTAGAGCCAGTTCTTCTAAAGGATGATGTAGTTCTTAGCAAGTTATCATTTCAAAGCTGGAAATTTGGTCATTTTGGAAATGTGTTTTTTATTGATTTTGTGTGTTATTATATATCAAAGTAATACATTAACGTAGTGCAAAGAGTCAATTCTTTGATGATAGCAAACAAGAACTTTCGTAGCTCTTACTTTGTACCAGCCACTGTTTTACACGGAGTCTCTCCAGTTGTCTGAGGTTGGACATACTATTGTTAGTTCCATGTTTCGCAGATAAGGGAGTGGAGGCAAAGAGAGCAGGCTTATTTTGGTATCTCTCTTTCTCATATTCTGGTGATTCCCTTTACTGATCTTTGCTAGATTCTTTATTTGTAATTCTTTTTTTTTTTTCCTCTTTCTTGATTTAACTTCCTTGTTTTTGTTGCTTAGAAAGATGAAAGAAAATAAAATTTCCAAGCTGTTCCTGTCTGAAAAATGTTTTTATTCTGCCTTCACCTTTGTGAAATTGCTGGCAATAATTTTCCTTCAGAATTTTGAAGGTATTGCTTTATTGCCTTCTAGCTTTTTCTGTTGTGAAATCCCATATGCTTCTGATACCTGGTCTCATATATAGCTAAGGATTTTGTTGGGTTTTTTTTTTCCTGGAAATTGTCCAGTTTCTATGTTTCCAAAGTTCTTCACTTTCACAATGATATCCCTTGTTTTAATCCATTGTGTCAGGCAATTAATTGGTGCCTCTTTTTCTTTTAGAAATACATGGTCTTCAGTTTGGGGAATGTTTCTTACATTGTGTTGATGAATTCCTTCTTCCTCTTGCACGTTTATCTCTGGAGCAGTCACACCAACTTTGGACCTTCCAGACTAGTCCTCTAACTTTCAATTCTTTATTTCCATTTCTATTTTTATTTTTTCAGAGTTTTTCTTTCTTTCTGGGATATGTCATCATTTTCCCCCTAACTCTACTGAATGTTTTAGTCTGTCATTTTTTTATTTATAGAAGCTTTTATAAATTATTTTCAGGTTGCTATTTTATATCTCTTACTTTGTTTCTGTTTTATTTTTTCATTGTCATCTCTGAATATTTTAATGATAGTTTTTCTCTGTAGGGAAATTTTAAACATAAGGTAGAGATAACTTAAAAATTCAGGAGACAATTACAAAGGCAAACCAATGGTTTTTAAATGTAAAGCTAATTCTTCTACCATGCTCTTCATCAGGTATACTTAAGTATGTATACGATAGTATATATTGAACATTTGATTTCCCAAGATTTGATGCTTAATGTTACTCATTTTAAATAAACTAAATATGCATATGTAAACCCTTGCACATAAACAGTAACTATTATATTCATCCACTTGAGTGTGAAATGATCAAGATATCAAAACTTAACAAAACTAGCCTAAAACTCCTGACCCACTTGCTCTCTTAATCTTAAATCAATATTAAACATAATTTATGGAATTACAGGTAAATTTTGAAAGATAATTTATAATGTTCTGCAGAGCAATGATGTCTTTTTCTGTTCATATTGAATCAAGGACAAAATTTTTTTTTTTCAAAGTTAAAAAACTAGTGCTAACACTGTGAGCCATGTTTTCCAATAAGTATAAAGGTACAACTTATCCTTCATTCAGTAAAACACATGAAATGATGAATTATAATGTGAAATAATGACCTATTTTTACAAATGAGATCCTTTTTAAAATGTTCAGTTTCTATGTATGTCTTTGCTATCTAGGAGTCCACTCTCAGAAAGCCAAATGCAACATAGTGCTGATTAAAAAAAAATAAAATTAAAATTAAAAAAAAAACAAAGTGCATTTATTTGGGATCAAAGGATTGAAATTTGGGGTTTAAAGATTCAGGTAGAAAACCTAAAATACCAAGGAGGGATAAAGTTGGAGGGGAGTGGTGTATGAGAGGGAAAAAAAAGGAAGATAAGTGATTAAAGAAAAGATTTGTGATAACCTTAATTGGTTACTGTTTCTCTAGAAAGAATGAAAAAAGAACTGACTGATTCTATCCTGATAAAAGACCATAATTATCAGTTCTCCTGAGCTGGGTGACTTCTCAAACAATTGTTTGCTTCATGGCTTCTTAAAACAATTGCTTTTGGTCCAGTCGAAAGGTCTTTAGACAGGGTCAACTAGACAGGTGATGCAATTTCTCTGAAGTGGCTCTCTGGTTCTGTCTTAAAAATGGCTTCACAAATATCAACTTTTTGTGACAGTGAAAAGATTTCTATGTTTCATTCATCCTATGGCCACACCTATTTAGTAACCCCCAACCTAGAATTTCTGTCAGCAAATCCCAAATGGCATATCATTTCATCCTTAAATATTTCAATATATTTCTCTAAAATAGAGTGGCTGTTAAAGCATAACCATAATGCCATACCTAAAAAGTTAATACTAGTTCCTGAAAATCATTATTCAATCAATATTTAAATTGTTCTAATTATTTCATTTTAGAAAGCAATTGAATCATTCAAATCTCAAATAATGTCCAGATAGTGTAATTGGTTAATATATATATGGTTTTAAATCTCTTTTACTCTAAGCTTCTGCCATTTCTCTCTCTCTCTTTTTTTTTCCCCATCCAATTTATTTGTTCCATGAAACTGGACCATTTGCCCTCTAGAGTTTCCCACGGACTAAATTCTGTTGATTGTGTCACTGTGGAGCAAATTGATTATTTTTTGCTTTAGACTCTTATCTTTCATTTTAGAATCTTTCCTCAGGTGGTTTTTCATCTGCTGTCTTCAAGAATGGGGGTGAACATGGCTAATTTGAGCCTGATACAGAGGAGCGGGGCTCGACGGCAAAGCTCTTCTTGAGACACTGTCAGAAGTCCTTTACTTGGGATCCACTAGTGTCCATTTCTCTAGAATCCCCCTCTTGAACTGTTCAGGTCACACAATCTTCTAAAGCCCTGCCCAAGGGATGTGGGCTACTTTGTCATCTTTCTCGGAACCAGGTGGGAAAAGAGCACTGGAGTGAATATATCTCAGCATGCCTGAATTCATCCGAACCCCAGTTTTCATTACAGTACTTCTTCCTCTGCAAACTGCCTAGTCCCTTAACAAGAGACATATTTTATACTTTCCAGGGAGTCTGTCTTGAGACTTTTGCCAGGATAGGAGAAGTGCACTCACTCAACTCTGTGGAGTAGGTGCCTAGTCTAAGGGGTATCTTTTCATTTCTTGAAAGATGTTCAACAGATTTCTTTATTTTTGCTTCTTTCAACTTCAGAATTCTACCAGGACCTTTTGGGAATACTGCAGTGTAAATTGGATTGCTCTTAATTTTCTCACTGCCAGTCTAAGATTCAGCTCTTTCTTCTTCCCAGCTTCTGAGACGTTTGTTATTGTTGTTTCCTCTCATGTTTTTACTCACCTATCAGTTTTATACGTTAAAAAAAAAAATCTCTTTCCTGGGATTATTGCATTCAATCTACCATTCTGGAATTTGTTTGATTTTCAGTTACACTGGTTCAAGGATCATTCCTCTCCTATCTCATGACTCCTTTTTTGACTGAAGCAAATAATTAAAAATGACTTATAGTAGCAGGAAGATTTCCCTTTCATAAAACTATTTTGGATCAAACTATTGTAGATTATTTGCAAGATGCATGAATAGCAAGCCAATTTTCAGGTTAAGGCTTATAAAGGTACTTGTCAAAGACCCAAACTTTTACAAGGTTTTCACAAAATGTAGAGCTCTCCTACCTCAGAACAAGGACTCACTCTGTGAGTCTTGTAAAACCAGCTGCTTCAACCGCTGCTCCAAGCCAAGAAGCAGTTGGCAGCATCAAGGTATTTCATCTGGTTCAGGGCCCCGTTCCAGACTCATATTGACCAACACAGGAAAGGAATCCAAGTCTGTCCAAGCTTCTTTAGAAAAGTAGCTGGGAAGGCTCCTCCATGTCTCACCGAGGCTGGGTGTGGAGATCTTCAGTGGAGTTGTCTGGAAACTTGCTGGGGTGATTTCTTTTTCTTGGATGAGTTTGGGGCCCAATTTTTTGACCTAGCCAGTTTGTAAATAATCTCTTTGAAATGTTCATCATGAAATAATATTACAATCTGTATACAATAATAATTTAAGTTTTAATCTGGTTGATTATAATTCCTGACCTCTTTAGATCTTGCTTTCCATTTTTTATCTCACTTATTTTGGTTGTGGAGTATGGATCAAAAAGATAAGGTATGTGATATTGAAAAATGTTTTATTGCACTCGTTCTAAGTTCGCAAAAATAATTTATTATTTTTTTAAAAGGAAAGGTTCAGGAAGGAATGAAGGTAGATAGGCAGGCAGGCAGGAGGAGAAAGGAGGAGGGAGGAAGCATCTTTCTTTATTTCTTTTGGTTGTTCACACTAGTTGTTTACCCGTCCCCCACCCGCCCCACCACCCAGGGGTATGTGACTTGCTCCTTTATAGGCGATTGACCTAACCACTGCTCCACTAGGTTGACCCCTCTAAAACAGTTTTTATGGAAGTGGAAAAAACGGTTTGAAAAATGGCATGCAAGAATTTTATTAATTAGTACCAATCCCATAGAGCTGCTATGAGAAGTTAATAAGCGTGTGTGTGTGTGTGTGTGTGTGTGTGTGTGTGTGTGTGTGTGTGTGAGAGAGAGAGAGAGAGAGAGAGAGAGAGAGAGAGGTGAAAAGAGTGCAGTAATATCTGTATATGGTAACAAATACATACTGTCAAAGGTTTATCTTATTGCTAGGTAGATGCTAAATAATAATTAACACTTGTTGATTGATAATTATATGTCACATTATCTCATTTAATCCACACCAAACGTCCCTATGCAGTATTCATCCCCTTTTACAGATGAAGTAAATGAAGTTTAATAATGAATTAGAAAATAGGGTGGGGGAGCTAGGGTTCCAGCTAGGCTTGCTAGATCTTAGAACCTGTGTGATCTAAAACACTATACTGCCATTTATTGGTACATTCTCTAGAAACTAGATGTGCGTTATCAATGTTTAGCATGAGAGAAATTTTATTTTTATCAATGGGTACTTCAAAGTTAATACTTTAACGTTATAATTCACATTGTGAAATCAATCAATATTTCTAAATTATTTACTACTGTTCCATCAAGAACCATTACCTTTATTATAATGAAAATAGTTTTTCAGTATCAAGTATACCAAATTGTAAATCAGAGGTGGTCAAGTTTGTGGTCAAAAAAGAAAAAAAGAATATATGTCTAAAGTATATATTGCAAAATCAAAACCAATAAACCTTCTGAACTGGTCTACATTTGTCATATCAAATTTGAGATTTCCTGCCATCTTCAAAGGCCCTTGAATTTCGTCCCTTCCAAGGATTTAACTATACTTTTTGTTATTAAGAATTAAAAATCAGTTAATAGCAAAATCAAATAATACCAAGTTCATTATTAGGGGATTTTTTTAATACTGTGCTAATTCCATAAAATAGAATATTAGGCTACTTTTTTTAAAAAAATCAAAACAGGCATATTTGGACCAGTATGGAAAATTTTCTCAGGAAAACAAAATTTTCCCATGTGAAAACAAACTGATTAGGTGAACATGAGCATGGTGAGGATTGTGTGTATATACATATCGTGCACAGAATATTGAGAAAGGGTGCACAGGATAACTGCTGACAGTGACTACTTCTGGAGAACGTCTGGGGATGGCATGGGAGGAAAATCAATACTTTTTCCATGATTGCTTTTACTAGGAGATTGTAGGGGGAGAACCTAGTTAGAAAAAAAAAAAAAAAAAAAAAAAGCAAAACAAAACACTTTTAGAGAACTTAGAACCAGTGCAATTCCTTTTGTTCTTCCTAACAGAAATATTGAGAAAAATTTTTTTCAGTGTGACTCTTCAGACCATGAGAGCTAGAATGAACTGTCAATGCTGTATCACCTATTCCAAACTATAATTTCACCCTCATCTTCCTTCAAGTTCTTGTGTCAACCACACCCCGATTCTGCAGAGGCTGTCCACACTATGCCTGTCACCCTGACCTTTCCACCACCCCAGCCCTATTCCAGTCTTGCCTCTGCTTCTGAATCCTGATGGTCTTGTAAGGCCAGGTCAGATCCATCACCTCCAAAAATGTGTCTCTGATCTCCCAGGTGAAGAGAGGTTTGCCCGCCTTTCTCTGTTCAGTATAATTTTTATCTTTTTTATAGTATCACTTCCATTATGTAGGCATGTATTTTACCTTCCCTGTGGAACCCTGAAACTTTCAAGTGAGGAATTAAAGCCTAATTCTTCCTTGTGTAAATCACCCCTCTCCCTTCCACCCGCTCCCTAAACAATATCTAGGCCAGTGATATGTTACATATAGCTGATTCTCAATGATGCATCACTGAAATGAATGAATGAATATATAAGAATTAGATTTTGCAAAACCAAAATCAAGGTTTTAGATAAAAAAATTAAAGAGTCTCTCTACAAACTTATGAGAGGAAAAAAAAATCAACTGCAATATTTAGATTATCCTTAAATTGTAAGTAGAGTGCAGAGCTGTTAATGATAATAATCAAGATTAGCTCAGGACTTACCACCAAGGGTTATTTTACTGGGAATAATACGCCCCTCATTTGAAAATTCAAAATAGTTCAGAGATAGTTAAGAAATACTGTATGGGGTTGTTATTCCATTACTAAAAGGACTTTTGTTATTAAGTTGCTATTTTAAAAAAGGCTAGTAATTGTCATTGTCAGTTTATAGCAATTACTTTCACTCTGTATGGGATATTTCAGTTGTAGGTGAATACATCTCTTGCTCTGTCTTTCTCTTAATATTTACTTTTGTGGGTCATTTATTATTACCTTACCACCATAAAGTTGCAACATAGTATTGTCTATAATTACAGTGCTTAAACAATGAACCGGTAATAGCCGTGACAGTAAAGGTAAACCTAAAAATGGAGCATTTTACAATTGAACCTACATGCAGGATGGACAGAAAGAAAATTAGAACCATGAGCCTTCCATCGGCACGTTGTTGTAAGTCTGTTCCTATATGACAGGTATTTGATCATTACTATATCCCCACAAAAATGGGCTTTTCGTTTTCTCGGTTATTTGTATTTTTAAATAACTATCTCAGCAGAGCTCTCCTAAGCCTTTAAGTATTTTTCAGCACATTCTACCAAATGGAGTGAGAATGCAGTGCAGTTTTGTAGATGCTCTGCATGTTCTTGAACTGTCACCGCTGTTACTTCACGTGTATTCCAAAGTGTCTGAATCACACCCAAGATGATCACTTTGCTCCTAGTGGTATCGGAGATGGTGTGTGTGATAGTTATCGTTACACCTTATCAATGTTAAGTTGTCTTCTCTGTGCGCTCCTAAGTAGGCCGGTCTTTTTGCCTCCCAAGGAAAGATCAAATAGGATCTTGTGATATAAAAACGGGACTGCTCTTCCAGATGATCCCAGGAGGTCCATGTGGTAGAATTACATTCATCTTCTGTCTTGTCAATCACTCACTTGTTTTTAAAATTCTTCAAGTTATAGTCACTGATCCTTAGAAATGATCTGAAGAGAGATCGTTGTCCTTTAGCTGGTGGTAAAAGCCATTGGCATCAGTCTCTTGTTCAGGAATTATAATACTGGAAGGGGGAAAAGAGCACATTCAGGTTTGCCAGCATTTGAAATACATGTAAAAAGGACAGCAGCAGTGCCATTGAACTCGACTGACATTCACTGGAGTAAGAAGCTTTTTGGAAATAGGGAAATGGCAAAGTGGTTAGTGCTAAAAAAGAGTGCCCCTTGTGCAGCAGGAGTTAGCATGAAAGCCTAGGAGGTAAGTTCCGCCCATTGTTTGTAAAAGTTCAGCAGTTATGCTTAGTTGGTGAGTCATCCCAGATGTGTTTGATAAGGGATTCCAAAAAGCCAGTTTTCTCCACCCCGCAGCAGGACTGTGCATGTGTCTGTGTGTGCCTGCGTGTGTGTATGTATGTGCCTGAGAGTGTGCACAGGCTCAAGAGTGTGTACAGAGGTCACTCAGCCCTGTCTAGGCTGAGCTATACCCCATCCCACAGCACTACCCAAGGACAACAGCTCACCTCCATTTTGAAGTACTGCTTCTCTTAGCCTGCAAGAAAGGCGATTTAACTCTAAGGCCTGCATTTTAACAGTATTACTCATGAAGCGTAGAATGCCTTTTTTGGTTCACTTGTCAGGGGTGCAGTAGGCCAGTGTTATTATTGGCACAGCAGGGAAGTACAGTTGAGAAATTTGACTTTCCTGGGTTAACTGGAACTTTTATTACTCAGAGTGATATTGGTTTGGTAGAAGGGACCAGTCACTGTGGCCTCATTTTGTGACCGCGGGCTTCACCTTCCATCAGGCACAGTCTCAGTGATCTACATCTGCACTGGGCTTGGGAATAGACAGCCTACAAACCAGAGCCACCAGCAGCCTTTGTGCGTGTGTGTGGCTTGCTAGCTAAGAAAGGCTTTTACTTTTTTATAAAGACTAAGCCAAAAAAAAAAAAAAAAAAAAAAGAAAGATAGGTATAAGGTATGCTTTTTCTTTTTTTTTTTTTAGAACAACCCTTTAGAACCCGTTTATAACAACCCTATTTATCATCTCCATATTACAGATAAAGAAACAGATTCACAGAGGTTAAGAAGTTTGCCCAGGATGACAATATTGGTTGTGGGAGGGAGAGAGGGAGGAAACAAGTCGGTGCTGTATCCTCTTAACTCACCCGTCTCTCTTTTAATGCTTATCATTGCTAAGAAATCAGAGTAGGAAAGAATGAATGCAGCCTCGATCTGTCATTCCTAATGGAATGGAAGTCCAAAAAACCACATGCCTTTGTCTCAGTGGTTACCTGGAATTTTTCTGCCCCTCACAGTATGATAAAAGGGCACCAGATTAAAAGGTAAGGATCTAGGTTTGAGAACACTGACCAATTGTCCTTGCAGCATGGGAGAAGAGGAATGAAGACATGTTAGCTATCAATGGAGGGGTGTGCCTTAGTGGCTCAGGTACAGGCCATGTAAAGTCCAAGGACCCGGGTTTTGAGATGCAGGCCTGGGTGTGGAGGGGCACACACAAAAAAGAGAGATGCAATGGAACACCCACAAAACCCACAGCCCTCTGCTGATGACAACAGGCAAAAAATAGAAGCGGTGGCAGCGCATGTCTTTCTTACTGGCACAACTTCCTCATCTAAGATCAGACCTCTTACTAGTGTGTTTTACCTCACAGAGCATCAATTAAAAACATACATTTTTCTGTATCTGCAGACTTCTTTTTAGAACTGTATTAAATATTATTTGATGTGGTCAGCAGTGACATGTATCTAGAGGAAACAAAATACTTAACCAACAGTGAGACTTGTTTAAGAGAAGTTTTGCACCAAAGAACTTAGATGTGCCCACAGGAAAGAAATGGAAGGAGTTGTACAAACTATTGATCCCAACCTATTCTCTGCCCCCTCTTTTAAAACCATCTCTTTCATCCCTAAATATTACATATATTCACATGCTCTCAGTGACTAATGTGGTGGCCCTCTGCTCCTCAGAATGTTGAGTCAGTGATAAGTCCACTGAGGGATGAATCAAATGTTTCTGTGATTTTTCATTAATGCTGTGAGCCCTTTAAATGAAGTAGGGACCATATTAATGAGCTTGGAACTTAAATAAATGCAACAATCCCCCTCCTAAGAAAAAAGGTTCAGAAGAATAATGCTATCATTTGAAAGATTCTTTATATTTTTTATCTTAATGCTTTTTATTGTAAAAGTAAGATAGTCATTAATGAACATTTTGAAAACGCATAACATAAATGCAGTGAAGTTGAAAGAAATCACCCAAAATCTCACTATTAAAATACAAACTCTTAACTTTTTGATGCATTTCATTCTAAGTTTTTTGTCTTCTGTGTAGGTCTTACTTCTTTACACTGTTGTTCCTTTGTGGACATTTGACTTGGGTAGAAAAGGACTTTGGAGTCAGGGTTTGCACCAGGGTTTGAGGTCTCTGATGGTCTCTAAATGACCTTAGACAATTACATGACTCTCAGAACTTCAATTTCCTTATCTGCAAAATAGAGATTATTACTAGTACTACTCCTAAGTGAAATATTTTTAAAAGAGTATAGCATGACCTGATACTGAAAGCCCCCAAAAGTTTTTTTCTTCCTTAAGATGAACAAAGTTATTTATTAATAACATCGACTCCCCATTAAAATAGATTAAAACTCTAGGAAATGCACTTGTGTGTAAAAGATAATCTTGAATGTTTCAAAACATTAAAAAAATTCACATGAATTAGGGACTCAGAACAACTTGTCCCTTTCTTCACTTGCCGGTTTGAGCACTCACTGGTCTTTCTGTCTGTCCCCTTTCTCCACCAGCCAGGAGGAGGCTGGTGGGCCAGGAACCACACTATACCAGCCACCTATGCCTTGACATCCACTCTCTGAACTTAACTTTCCTTTGATACTCTTTCTGTCCTTGTCTTTGAACTCCATGGAGAACCTCTAGTGTGTGATTCCTTCCCCGTTCAGCTTAGATGTCATGATCCCTCAGACCCTCTCTTTCCCTCTCCCTAAATTCCCTTTCTCCTCAGGCTGTCTATCACTAGCCTGGAAAACCTCTGAATCTGAGCTCCGTAGCCCCAAATAATGCTTTAAATTCTTGGTCTTCACCTTCAGTTGGGTTCTCCATGCCACCCAGCCCATGTTTTGTTCCAGCTAGTGCTCTACTCTCTTGAGCAGTGTTTTAGAATCTTTGCTCACCAATTACACATATTCCTGTTGGGACGAGTTGGGGGTGGGGTGGAGTTGCTGGGAGAGGTATTGGAGGTAAAAGGTGCATGTGAAAGTGCAAGAGGGTGGAGACCATTTGGCAAGGTAGACGGAAACGACAGGGAAACTACTGGTGGACCAGAAAACAGTACTTTGTTTCCTACATATTATCCACTTGGCCTGAATTGGAATTTAAATTTTTCTTGTACATATTCTGCCTTGACCAGCAGAGTGAGGAGCAGTGCTTGGTGGGAGATGATAATAGATAAAAACAGGATTAGTAATAAAGTTCACCTTTCCAGTGCAGGGAATATAGTCTGCTCATTTAACTAAGTATGATAAAAGTTTTTACTTTTTTTTTTTTTTTTTTTTAAGGGGAAGGAAGCAGGCAGGAACGGAGGTGAGTATGCAGGCAGGCAACAAGAGAAGAGGTTTTGTGTGTTTTTTGAAAATTTATTTGAGTTGTTCATTTTCGTTGTTGCCCCTACCCCAGGTCCCGAACCCAGGTTCTTGGGCTTTACTTGGACTGTTCTGCAGCCAACTGAGCTACCAGGGTACACCTAAAAGTTTTTCCTCTTATCCAGGTTTAGAAGAGGAAGGATAATATAGTGCGGTGAGCTTCAGATCCCTTAGAGAAGGAAAGAGACAAGACAGTTTCTGGGGAGTGGGGAGGGAAGTGTGGAGTTGAAAATAATTTTAAATACGTATCTTGATGGAGTAAGTAATACCCTAATACCCTGAGGAAGTCCACCAAAGGAAGTAGGCGAGACCTCACTCTCACACCATGCCAGCCAGGGTCCACAGGAACGATAATGCCTCAGCTGTAAATGTCCCTTCACTGTGGCTTCACCTGGGCATTGTGGGTCCTCTTTACAAGTCATGGCGCTAGTTCACTAGTTATGAGAAACAGGGAGGCACCTGTGCCACAGGACCAGCGCTGGCAGGTGTAATCCTGGCTTTTCCACCATGGCTCAGCAGCACCAGCTTCCGTGGGAGCTGGTTAGAAATTCAGAATGTCAGCCTCACCCAGACCTACTGGATTAGAAGCTGTATTTTAGTGAGACCTGAAGGTAATTGGTATGCCCACATTAAAGTTCGAGGAAAGTGTCTTTATAGTTTGACGAGGTAAAGTCGTGCTGAGGAGGGCTGGGAAGCTTCTCCCTTCTTTGAGAGGAGTGGGTCCTGGAAGTGTTAAAAGCATCCCTGCCATCGAGTGGTAGGTCCTTTTTTTTCTTGAGGTAACGCCATACTGTTTTTCCAATTTACATTCTCACTAACGATGTAGAAGAGTTTTTTTTCTTTTTCTCCTCATACTGACCGCATAGCTTGGTTTTTAAAATGCAGTCTCATCTGCCTTAAAGTGCAGTGGGTATTTTTTGGAGGTATAATTTATAGGCAATACTGTTGCCAATTAAAAAAATAGGATTTGATATTTTACTCAAATGCAGTTGTAAAATCACCACTACAATCAGGGTATAGGATGTTTCTATCACCTTAAATGTTGTGGTTCCCTTTATTGGTCCAGTTTTCTATTTTACTAGCATATAGTACTTTAAATTTATTACAATGTTACCCACATAACGTGGAAGGGCAAAGAACTACATTCCTGTCAATGTGATTCAAAACAATGACAAATAAGTGCTTTAAAAATAGATGTCTAGCTTTGTTTATTGTTTAAGATATGGGTCAAGTTTTTCTTGTATCAAATAGAGTAAATATAGGTTGGACCATGGTCAGAAGTATTGAAAACACAGAGGGCAGAAATATCACCAGAGAACTAGAAATGGACAAGTTTTATCCTGACTCTCAAAAGCTGTTAAAAAGTAGATCTTAAGCAATATTCTGGAGCAAAATTATTAGTCTGTTTATGTGCATTTGCTGCAGAAAATATCACTCCATAGAGGCCAATGGAGTTTTCCTAAATTAATAGTTGAGGTAAGCTAACTTTTTTTTAGATAAGGGTGGATAAGTAAGTCACAGGACTATACTGGGCAGAGTGTATCTTGATTTTAGCTAGATATTTGACATAGTTGCACATGACTTACAAGTGAAATTTTAATATTTGTAAATTCACTTATTCTGAGCAAAAAACAAACAAACAAAAAAACGTTGACTATGCATTGTGTTTGGATGTAAATAGGAAAATAGGCCATGACTGTGAATTGAATTATCATGACCAGTCTAGTAGTCTAGTAATGGCAAAACCTAACAGAGCAATAAAATAAAGATTTCTCTGGCTACTGGGTGAAGAATGAATCTGAGGAGACAAGAAAAGAGAGAGAAAGTCAAAATGATCACAGTTGCTTGGAAATTAGATGTGTGTGACTTGGATTAGACTGATGGGGAAAAATGTGTATGGATGTACTATGGAGGCAGAGCAGATTGGACACTTACCACTGAATTAGGGATGAGAGAGAGTGGGCGGGAAGTTAAGGTTGACTTCAAGCTTTCTGGCTTGAGCAGCTGCCTGGACGATGAGCCATTTCCACTTGATCTTGTTCTGTTCAAAATTAGTACCACTGACTTGAATGAAGGCACAATCAAGATATGAAGCTTGATATAGTTGTTGATACTAAGTAAGAAGGATCAATGATTAAAAAAAAAATACTGGTGCACCCTCATGGCCTAAATGTTAAGCCCGTGCCTGGGGAGCAGTTCACATATAACCCAAGAACCTGGGTTTGTGGTCCAGGATGTGGGAAACAACTTTAAAACAAACAAGCAAAAAACTAACTGAAATGCTTCTTTCTTCTCTTTCTTCTTTCCTGCCTGCTGCCTGTCTTCTTTCCTCTTTTAAAAAAATTAAAACATTTAAAAAAATATAAGACTGGAAAAAAAATGTGATGGAAATAAATGCAGAGTCCTATACTTAGTTTTAAAAATAAAGTATGTAAGATAGCACCAGCATGACAATCTCTTAGCAGTTCACCCCAGGAATGCAATACAGAAGAAAAGTGTGATATGATAGCCAGAAGAATGAAGGACAGATATGTTGTATAAAAGAAGCATGATGTACAATTCAAATTAATAATCTTACTTAGCTTTGCACTGTTTGGACTAAAACTGGTATGGTAGCATGATGCTTTTCTTGATACCCAGCCTTTTAAAAAGATGGTAAGAAACTGGACATGACTGAAATGTAAACAGCCAGAACTTTCCATCACAGGATGAACAACTGGAAGAATTGGGACTGTTTAATTCAGAAAGCATAGTCTTACAATGAAAAGGCTGTCAGGTGGAAGAGGGTTTAAGCTTCAAGGAGATTCAAGTAGGTTCAGAGGGTAAAATGAGGACAGAAGGGTAGAAGGTGCAGCAGTGGTGTCAGCTCAGCCTCAGACCCCTTGCACAAACTTTCCAAAACCAGAATGAATTGCATAATGTCTTCCAGAAGGTGCTTTGCAGACCTGGGTAACTGTATTGTTTTAGAGCATAGAGGTTTCCTGTCCTGGGAGAAAAGCTGGACACTACTCTCTGAAAGTTTCTTCCTTATCCAGGAGTCTAGAATTCTAAATGTCCTAACAACTCTCTTTTGGGGGCGGGGGAACACGAAATCTAGGATACTGCGCACCACATCTTTTCAACATCCTCATGCTGTTTATATGAGAGTTCTTCAGAGTCCCTGACCACATTCTTCACAAGACAAAATCCCCTGCTACTGCTTTTCCAGGACCATGTCCAGTTATGTGTTCTAGATCCCCTCTTTTCAAGGCTGAATGTGAATCTGAGCTGTCAGCATCTTGAGAGCCCATTGCCTATCGCTGCCTTTTTCAGTGAGCAGCTTTTGCCCTAGGCAGAGTAATACTTATGGTCAGTGGTTACCAGTGTGGAAGCTTACGTGACATACAAATAAAATGAGAAAATGATTCACACATGTTTCTCTTCTAGAAAATCACAATTATGTGTACGAATATCAAATTGGACAAATAGAGTCATGATAATGCTCAAAATAGAAGAAATGTTCAAATAAGTCGTTGCACTCCCTCAAGTCATTTATTCTAGTTCTTTCTTTAAGGTGTTCTGTTTGCAGGTCTCTGACATCTCTGACTGGATCCTCTTACACTATTCTAGGATTGTTCATAGCCACTTAGTTTATTGCTTCCTTCTAAGAATCTAAACAAAGAAGTGTACTTTTCTACATTTTAATCCCATTGATGTTAGATTCTATTATTACCAAAAGCATTCTTAGAATTTTATATACACAATTTGCTTATTACTGACAGGATAGGAAAGGATTTTTGTTTTACATTAATTTTCCATTTTTGAAGGGAAGCTACATTTTGGGAGGGACAGAGAAGAGTTTGCAGGCATTGGATGGTTGAAAGCAAAGATTATGAGACTCACACTATGGGTCCTTTCATCTGGGATGTAAACATGAGAGCTGGAGAGTTGTTTTCATCACTGTGAGAGGACCTCATTCTTTTGTTTTTAGTGTGGGGAAGAAGATTGTTGAATTCTCTGCTAAAATCTTCCCTCATTAATACTCTTTTCCCACTTGAAAAAGAAAAAGGTGACTGGTTTATGAAGAAGTCCTTCCTGTCTGACCAAAGGTGACAGCCCAGTTGAGCATCATCTATAAAGAGATTGAACCCAATAGAATGCAACCATGTGCAAGATTCAAGTAGTCTCAGGGGTTACTATCTGGGGGAATGGGGCAGATGTTTCCTTAGAATGTTTCTTTTGTTAATTAATAGCCAGTTCTCCCAGGCCTAGGGCCTTTGGTAAATTATTATGTAGATGCTGGTAAATTACCCTTTCTGCTAGGCACATCCTTTCTGCAGGTCTTACTCTACTCTTTAGCCTGAGGCCCTGAGGATATCCCTTTTCTCTTCAGGTCAGTCCCAAGAGAGACAGCCTGGCTGGGTACTTGATTACTCCAGAGCAATCCTCTGCCAGTACTAAAATCCCACACATTTACCCCCATACAGAAGTCTCAAAACTTGTTTTTTCATTGGATCATTTGTAAGATGAAAAAAATCATTCCACAATTACGTCCTATATATTTTCTCTAACAGAGCATGCAAAATCATGTTCTATTACATACCTCGAAACTCCTGGGTTGATTGACAAATGCTTGTTCTCAGTTTCTTGTGTCCCTCAAATGGAATAACTAATAAGGGACTTACACTCCTAATCTCCCTCTTGATCAAGTATTTTAGCTAAATTGATATATAGCTGAAAGCACTTCTTTACAATCATATCTCATTCTAAATTCCTGTTTATTAATTGGTCGGTTTGACCTTCACCCAGAGTGTTTGGTGTGGGGGTTTTAGGGTCGCTCAAAGAACCCACAGCAGAGTTAGGTGAGTGAGCAAGCAGAGGTTTAATCAGAGGGTAAAGGGATGGAGCTGACCAAGGGAGGTCCAGACCCCGGGGGTTCAGGGTCGATCCACATCCCATACCAGACAGGCACAGCAAGTAAGCAAGTTGGGGGTCCATTAGTGGGGAGCAGAGAGAGAGAGGATGGAGCCAGCCAGGAGGCTAAGACCCCATTAGTGGGGAGGCTGAGTCAAGGCCTTGCCAGCAGCCTGAGTATTTAAGGGAAAAATCCACATGGTGAGGAAGGGGGGTGGAGAGAGGAGTCTGCAGACCAGGTTTCAGTTCCTGATTGGCCAAGATGACATTGTCCTTTGACTGACGTTATTGGTGGTCTAATTCAACTGACGTCATTCTTTTGTTTCTTGGTAAGGGTCTGTGCTGGTCACGTACTACATGTTCCACATGTCGAACTGTCCATCAGCTTTCCTTATCGATCCCGATGCATTCCACGACTGGGTGCTGGAGCCAGAGGCAATTCACTGTCCTGAGAGTTAAACTTTAATCCCTGGTCTAAGGCTTCCTCTTATGGGGGTTCTGACATTTGGTTTTCTGTTCTTTCTCCCAGTGTTTGACCTCAGCTGAGCTCTGTCCCTTTTTTGTGTTTTCTGGCCACTCTCTTGATAGTCCCTCTCAGTTGACCCTTCTCTCTCCCCTTTTATCTGCTTCTGGCTGCACTGCACAGAGGAGAAACAAAATGTCCAAAGACATTAGAGAGCTAAGGGCAGTCTTTTTCCTCAGACAAGGGAAAGCACCCAAGGAGGTGACATCTGAGCCAGGCCCCAGAGCAGTAATTCCACAGGTGTGTGGGGTTGGGGTGAGGTGGGGAGGAGACAGCCCACAGAGAGAGAATCACATGATGTGCCAAGTGTGTCTTAGCAGCCCCGATAGAAAAGTAATTGCCTTAATTACTCAAATGTGAAATCTATTTGCAGTCATGTATTGTTCTAGGGACACATTTCCCTATATTAGGAAGCAAGCGATTTCGTTCGGGGACTGGATTTTTTTTTCTTTTCAATAAATAGGCTTTATTTTCAATTATTATGTCTGTTCTAATTAAATGATTCAGAAATGATCTGTGTAAATCTCTCACATCATTTTAACTGTGCTTTTTCTTGAGGAGGGTTGGATAATGAGCCAGATTAGACTAAAACAAAAACGTGGTTCGTCATTCAAAGAAGTCTTTTCATTATGCTTGTCAGAATTTCTTGACTACTTAAAGAGGTGCCTCTTTTAAGAGGAACTAGGTGCAAAAAAAAACCCCATGGGGTATCTCAGTGGCCCAGTGTTCAGCCACAGAGTGATTAGACATCTTTGATTGCCTCTACATCATAGAGGAGACCATCTAGGGATAACAGCAATGAGGCAAGTTGCCCCAAGTCACATGGTCACTGGCTTAAGGGTCACAGTTGGGCTTTCTCCACCCCCACCCCTTTCTCAACCCTCCCTCTCAACCCTTCATATAGGATGTGACAGACTGTGCCTTGGAGTGCAGAAGCCTTCTTTCATCATGTTGTCTTAGCGTCATCACAACTGAAATGATCCCAGAGAGCTGTTTAGGCTTTGAATTACGTAAAGGATTTGAACTTTTGAGTTACTCAGATTCTAATGAGCCATTCTTTATTTGGTAGGATATTTTTATTAAGGATTTGAAAACGGGTGTGACTAACAGGTTCCAAAATTCGGGTACTATCAACAAATAATGTGAACCATTAAATAACTCTCGCCCTTCTAAAATGCAAGGTCAGAGTATGTTCTTTTGCAGTGAGTACGTGGCTTGTTTTCTTTGCTTTAGGATTCTTCTGACTTCGGTGACACTGTTGTCGATATATTCAATAAACCTTCTGTTGATCTGTTCAAAGGAAACAGGTAAGTTGATAAATGTCTAATTTGATGATGTGAAAGTCATTTGTCTTATGGACAAATGAGGATTTGTCTGTTCAGCAATTTGACTGTTAAAAAGAAAAAGTACTTTGACATACAGTCACTGAAGTCCTACAGTGGTATTTCTCTAGAGAAATAGAGCAATATATAAATTAAATTGTCATGAGCAAAGAGCAAAAAGCATTGTCATTTAACATGAACCCGCAATTATACCTGTTACTAGCTTCAGATGACTTCTCTTAAAGGCTTTGGTTTTTCCTTAGGTCTTTATAAATTCAGAAAAATGATCCCATCTTTTTCTAATATAGCTTCCATGATTATGAAAGGAAACAGAGTTTTCCTTCTCTTTTGTGCATATTCCAAGGGGAAAATATTACTCCTGAGGCAATGTGGGAGTGTGTGCAGTGTGAAAAGACTTCAGGCTCTCTGGGTAGTGTAATACCTGAAGTGTTTATTTTCTGTTCCTGGGACACTGGATTATGTTTGTAATGCTTTTACTTTTGCATTGGCTAAAACCACACTGGCCAACCGCGATTGTATATAGATGACTCTATTTAACTGGAACATTTTGTAATAAATTGAGAACCTAGCTATTGTATAGTTTAAACACCAGTCTTAGGAAAGATTAAACAAAGCTTTAAGTATAACCTGACCCATATTGCCTTCTCTGAACCTTTTGAAACATGAACTGAACTGTCATAAAGAAATATAAATACAAAAGAACTAAAACATTTATTTAAAAAAATGAATGATTTAGAATTGTGTTTATTGAGTTGAGCTCGTTGAACACTTTAGAATTTTGCTATCGCCAAATTATTCTTTGACAGATCTATCTTGCTGATCTCTTTTGTGAGTTGCATGTCTTTGAACTAAATTTTTTTCAGATGATCCAGATTTTGATGTTACTGTTACATGTTTCTGAGCTTGTTATTATATTTAGGACACATGAGGTATTGATGGAATATTTTTAAGATAATTCTTTGTTAGTCTAATTAATTCAGATAATTCAATAGGAATCTTTTCCTCTCAACTATCAGGAATTTTTTTAAGTCAAATCTTGGATTTTATGGCACACACCAGACTTGAGACTAAGATCAGAGCAGGAACTCCCACACCCCACCAGTAAAGTCAGAAGACTGTTTGAGATAGTTGAAAATAAGCCTATGACCCAATAGTTTAATTATAATGCTTTTGTAGTCAACCTGAAAAAGGGAGAAATGGTGGTCATGTCTGACCTTTTAAAATGTCAGGAGGTCATTTTATAATGAGAATCCTTTAACCCATGCAAAGCCAGAAAGGCTATTTGTGTGATTTTTGAGAAAGACACAAAATAACTTGGGGAATTGTCAGTAGAATGATGACACCTCAACTATTTTACATTTTTGAAACCCCATTATGTCTTGTGTTTTCAACTATGATTTTTAAATAGGCTGCATGGTTTATGAAAAGCTGGGAGAACAAGTCTTTGGCACCACAGGGAAGCTGGTCATATTTGGAGCCACCTCTCTGCAGAACACTGGAGGTAAAAAGACTCTGCTTTTCTACACGGTACTTTAAAGCAGGTGAACTTTATTATCTCCTCTAATTCTGGTGCTTGGAGGAGCCACATGAGCTTCAACATAATGCAAGTAGATGTCACTCTCATTATGGCTAAAATAGCACTTAGAAAGGAGAGCAGAGACAGCAGTCACTATTTTAAAAACAAATATAGCTGAAGAGTATCTAGAGCTGTCTTTGTATCTTATTGAAGGTTAGTCTAAGAACAGGCTGCTAACCTTTTATATAGCTTGCAATGTGAGCCTGAGTATCTTCTTTCTAAAAATGTTCTCATTTTCCTTTAGCAATGCTGAGCTACCTCTTCATAGTAAAAAATGAACTACCCTCTGCCATAAAGTTCCTAATGGGAAAGGAAGAGGCATTTTCGTAAGTTGTAGACCATTTTTGTAAGATAATGCTAATATTTTTAAGTGTGGGTTGACTAAAGTTTTTGTTTTATGAAAATTGCAGAAACATACTTTTCCCCAGGTTGCTTTTTCCGATGTTGCTGCCACCGTAAATTCAGGGGGGTGGGCTATAGAAACGAAAGAACAGAGAGAGCCATTTAAATACGAACATTTAAAAGGTAGACTCATCTGTCATGCTGCAAATGTTAGGTACTTGTTTTCCCAAGAGCCTGAAATCTATATCTAATTTCTATAAAATAGAACAGATATGGAGTATTTTTTACCACAGAAGTGGAACATGCGAAAAAAAGACGTAAGACCCTAGCCTCTTTCTTGAAGAAGGGATGTAGCATTTTGGGAGAAAAGTTTACATGAACTCACCTCATTCAAAAAAGCAAATCAGTGATTGAGCAAGAGAAGGGGAGGGTGGGCAGGCAGGTTAGTAAAGGGGATCAGTCATATAGTGGAGAAAACTGAAATAATGCAAACTTAGTGTATTATATAAAGATGTTGATTTACTAGGATGCATACCTTAAACCTCCATAATGTTATTGTATAATGTTCCTTCAATAAAACTAATTTAAATTAAAGAGGAAAAAAATGAAGATGTAGCCAACTCTGGAAAATGCTGCAGCTCCATTTGGCACATCCTTTCTGTTTTGACTCCCTCTTGTTTAACGGTTCTTGTCAGTTGTAGTTTCTCTGTTTTCTTTCAAGGGAGACTCAGAGAAATCAGAGATCCACATGTTCCAGCCTCAGAATTCAAGGTCAAATACAAGTGATTAGGGAGAAAGCAATGTCTACCTGGGGTGACTTGTTTCTCTTTGAGATAGGCCAAGTAAAACAAAAAGAAACCCTCTCTGTAAATAATTGATAGGACAGGTTATAATCTGACAATGCTATGCATGCATTCAGCTTTGAAAATATGTAAATAATTCAAAGGAATGCCATGTTTAGCCAATGGGGGAAGAGGGAAAACGCAACATCCCTTCTTCCACCGCTTGGGAGAGAGAATAATAAATTAGTAGTGATTGAATTAAAGTGTTGGATAAAATCTGAATAATGATGAAAACTAGTAATAGTAAAAAAGTCATTAAAATAGATTGTGGAATTTTTAAGTGAAGAAAAACAGTCACTTTTTAAGAAAATGTGACCTAATCGTCTAAATGTCTTTCAGAGCCTGGTATGTGGATGGCCGAGTTCTGGTGGTGATCGTTACCTTTGGTATAATTCTCCCTCTGTGTCTCTTAAAGAACTTAGGTAAGGAAAGATCTTACTTTTATCATAGTCTCCACATACCCAAATGAGTTAGAAACATAATACAAATTTACTCTGGTTTCACTTTTATGGTAAAGATGAAATGAATGACTCACAAGTATTAGTCAGGCTTGATTTTAATATGGTATAAAAACACCAGTCAGCATGAGACTTCCTGAACAATTCATCTAAGCTATGAGGGTAGAGACAAGGTTTGAAGACCAGAAATAGACAGCTGTATTTCCAGTAGCACAGCTAACTGTGTTCTGAGGAAAGAACAGTGGAATTCTCCTCAGAGCAGGTCTTTAAATACCTTGATTACTTAGACATGTAGATTTTCAAATCTATCAAGATAGAAAGTTCCTTTATTTATACCCAAAAGTGAAGCACTCTTCAATTATCAAAGTCTAACCAGTCTCAAATTTTTGCCTTATTGAAGGGGGAGAAGTCAAAAGTCAAAAGCAGTAGATAATTACTAAGTCATATGCATTTTGTTTGGACATTTGTGGGTATGTGCTTATATTTGGACGCAAGTGTACCTGACATTGGGAATTTCATACATTAAATAAATAATGAGTGGTGGACCCGGTGGAGCAGTGGTTAAGTCAGTTGCCTCCGAAGGAGCAGGCTACACACCCCTGGGTTGGAGTCCCAGGCCCAGGGGGAGACAATGTGAACAACTCAATAATAAATAAATAAATAAATAAGTAAGTAAGTAAGTTAGTAATGAGGCCAGACTCTTCCTGTCCCATTAGGAAAAGCTTCAAAAATTCTTTTCCTTTAATTCTAGGCTAAAGAAGGCAGGAGTTTAAAAGTTCTTCCAAAATTGATTTTGAACCATAGTTCTTTGTTTGCTTTATTTGGTATAAAAAAAATCTAAGGCTTTGTAGCTATTCTCTAAAATCTATAGAGTTTTAAAAAACTACTTTTTCTGGCTTCCGGCTCTGTGTTTAGACTTTTCTGCGTGTGTGGGTGGGTGGGTGTGTATGTGTGTGTGTGTGTAGATACAGGTAGTTCTTTCACTTTAAGCAGAGAAGTACTCATCTCCTCTAGGGTTGAGGATAATGCAAATCCCAGAGGTCGCTCAACTCTGACTTTTTCGAAGTTATGGTAGTCGGTGATTGCAGCTCTCCAGGTACTCTAAAGGGAAAGTGAAGATCGCCAAATGTTCAGTTTATCCCTAGAAATCACTTTATGGCCTCTTGTGCGTGCCCTTTGTCTGGAAGAGATGCACTGTAGCTGTCATTCAGTGCACACACAGGAGGGAGAAGCATGATGAGGAGGTGATTCCCAGTGGATCCAGGAATTAATGAATTTGCTGGTAGGAATCTGTCAGAGAACAATTAACACACACAAATGGCCAAAATCAGGAGGCTCTTTCTCCCTGGATTCTGGGAACTGCATTCCAGTGATAGAAAGGACTGGAACCAGAACACATAATGCAATGTTTTTATACAAAATCACCATTGTTGCCAAATACAGTAGTACTTTCACACAATAAACCTTGTATTCACATTGGCAAGTCTGTGTATTATTGGAACCCCAAAGTGTGCTTGAAATAATGCATTAAAGAAAACAAACTGCTGGATGAAATAATAATAATTCTCTGTATTTTTTTTTTCTTTTTAGGTTATCTTGGCTATACCAGTGGATTTTCCTTGAGCTGTATGGTTTTTTTCCTGATAGTGGTAAGCGCTGATTGGAATGTTTGGGTTTGCCATCACACTTGCCATCTAATAATCATTCATTATTTGGCTTTATTTGATGAATTATTTTGTTTCTCTATATTTGTGATACCAGGTTATCTACAAAAAATTTCAAATTCCCTGCATTGTTCCTGAGCTAAATTCAACAAGTAGTGCTAATTCAACAGATGTGGACATGTGTACACCAAAATATGTTACCTTCAATTCAAAGGTAAATTTCCTTACCCTTCAAAGATAGAAAAGAGCATTTTTATGAAGGGCATTCTATTTCTCATACTTGTAATAATTAAACTTTTCTGAGTATATTTATTCTTAAAAGAGCATGATGCTATTGCCTCTAAAATTCCTCAACCCATTAATAGACCTTTGAGAAATATGCAAATATATATATTTTATGCTCCCTTTTACCTAGGTAGGTCAGCCTTAAGGCATTCTCTGTGAAAATCTTTCTGGATAATTGTCTCAGCTCATTTCTTCCTGTGTAAAAACACATTAATAGCATCCTGAGTTCTCTGCTTCTTGTCTGGTCATGACAGAAAGGAATACCTTATACTTCCTCAGCTTGCACAGCAGAATTCTAGATATCATCACAAATCGTCACTTCAGAACTTTCATACTATTGAGACGTTTTTGTTAGTGTGGGGGACAGTGGACTAGGAGTCTGTCAGGCGTGAATTTGAATCCTCAGGCAACTCAACCCATGTGTTAAAACAAGTATCCTATTCTGTATCTAACAGCATTTATTCTGGAGAATGTGCCTGGTGCAGTGCTTGGCAGAGTTAGAGCATGAGAAATGTTATTCGTTCTTCTTTCTTTTCCGGATTCTTTTTTGTATATTAAGTTTTATTGAATCTGAGAGTTTTTAAACATCTTATTTCAAAGAACGAAATAGATCTCTCTCCCCCTCTCTCTCTCAAATCTAAGTCATAGTAGTGAATGTGGAAATACTTTTCTTTCTAGATGCTATCTTTTCAGTCTCTTTTGATGTACATGATACAGAGTAAAGAGCAGGAAAACAGAGATGGAAGGTGGCATGCCCCCTGACTTGCTGGAGGGAGTTAGGAGGACAGCCGTGCTCTACCCACTACTCAGGATTGCTTTGGGGACTCAGCAAGATAATGTCGGAAAAGTGCTTTGTGACCAGGTAGAGCCGTATCAGTCGGAGACGGGTGCTAGACCTGAACTGTGCAAAATGCATGGTAGGTGAACTGAATAAAGCCCCCCTGTGCCACATGCCTATTGTTCTCAGCTAGATAAGCCCTCTTAGAAAAGCTGTTCCTATTTTAGATGTCAAAGCCCTCCTAATAACCAAATAATCCAGGGATTCTGAAGAGCTGTCAGCTAAAAAAGACAGCTCAGAAATACCAGAGCTGTATAATCTATGTATCCTGAGAGTTTTTGTTGGGGTTTATTTGTTTCATTTCATTATATTCTTTCACATGTGAGTGAAAGCCTCCTGTATTTCTCTTCTGCTTCCTGACTTATTTCATCTAACATGATCCCTTCCAGTTCTATCTCGATGGTTAAAAAATACCTTTTCTTAATGTGCATTTTTTTTTCTTTCACACAGACCGTGTACGCTTTACCAACCATCGCATTCGCATTTGTCTGCCACCCATCTGTCCTCCCAATCTACAGCGAGCTGAAAGAGTAAGAGAGTGTTTTGTTTTTATACCTTAATCATTTTACAGCCCCTCATGCATAGTCAAGTAGTATATCAATAGATGGGCTCATATGATGAGCCCCCATGGATTCATCACCCAGCTTCTATGTGTACTTGCTGCCATTCTCGAGCAAGCATTATATTGTAAGGGAAAAAGAAAATACAAGAACAGTTAAAAACCTGCAGTTTTTGGTCATAAACATATAAAATGATCAATTATAAGGGTGCTTTTATTCATTTGGTTTTTAAAATGCTATATTAGTTAGGAAAGATCCAGTATTTGTTTGACTTTATGTTACTTGTGCTTATTTTGCAAGTGCATTATAATCTTCAGGTTTAGCTGTTAACTGGCAAAGACATTGTGTCTGATTTGCCTGTTGGTTTCAGGGGGCAGGGGAGAGTGCAAAGCTGGAAAATCAGGCAGTAAATAATGACTATTAAGACTACAAATGAGACAAAAGAATATTGTTGTTCATTCTAAAGTAGTACGATAATTCTAGAGACTGGGTTTTGATCTCTGTTCTAATGAAATGTAAAAACTTGCTTATAAAGTTCTTCACTATTTTGGTCTTACTAGTATCACTTTTGAGATAAAATAATCACCATGGCTCATTTTAAACTCAGAAAAAACATGCACTATAGCTGGCTATTTCCACATTGAAACTAAGTTGGTATCTTTTAGCATTAAAGTCACTTGTGAGTCTTTTCCCTGAGTCTTCCTGTTTCACACTGAATTTTGAAATAGCTGCATCTACCTATGTATATATATCATTCCTACTTTATGATTCTATATTTAAGGTATTAAAATTTGTCTTTGTCATCTTTTCAGTTTAATAGTCCAAATTATAATACGTAATTTTCTTGTGTGTGTACTTCGCAATTGTTCTTAATTTCCCCAGTCCCTGTTAGGGTACTCAGTTTTTTTTTTATTTTCCTACTCCCTGTCAGGGCACAACCAAATGTTTTGACTACTTGTGGACTGTTATTGAGTACAAGTTTTATAGATTTGGACACTTAAAGAAACAGAATTAAGTTTCAAGCAAACTCTCAGAATAAACTTGAACTTGGGAAGAGAGCCCTTCATCACTGAGAACTCTTGGGTACTCCTTACTCTGGAGACAAACATACTTTCAGTTGTGTCCCTGGGGCTACTCAATGGGAAATCCTGAACCTAAATAGCAGTCTTTACAACCGAACACCTGATGTCAAGTTCCAGCTTTGCCCTGATCTCTGTGGTTGGGAGAACAGTATTGAATTATTCAGCCTCTTTCCTGTGCATGCTAACTGTGGAGATAATATCAAACACAAATATTGAAGAAAAAAAAAAACAGTCTCTGCCCAGATGAGAACTCGATATTCTTTCAGAAGAATGCGGAAGAACACTCAATGGATTTCAGTCCATGAATCTTCCCACACACTACCCACTTGGTATAAAAGAAGTTATGCCAAACTGACATAATGACTGGGGATAATTTCAGCTGGTCACTTAGCCCTCCCTGATAGAAGGAAAGTTCAGTTAGTATTAGTAAACTCAGTAATATTGTACAAATTCCTTTATTTTCATTTGCAGTCGATCACAGAAGAAGATGCAGATGGTTTCAAATATCTCCTTTTTCGCCATGTTTGTTATGTACTTCTTGACTGCCATTTTTGGCTACTTGACATTCTATGGTAAGTCACTTCTGTCATACATGAATATAGGTACATATAAATAAATTAGTAAAAATCAATGTCAAAAGAACTTTTAACATGATAGCCACAAAAAGCAACAAGTCTATCCATTGATTTTGTTGTTCTTTTCTTCTACTTAAAGCCATTGGAGTGGTGGTTCTTTACATATTCATGCAGTAGAATAATTACTGAAACAATGTACTGTCACCTTCTCTCCTTATAGTCTTTAAAGAAACTGCATTTGATAAGCATGCCAGCTTTACTGAGGAAACTTTGAAACTCTACCAGAGAAGACTTTCCTAATTGCTTTTGCAAATTGGGTCAGGTTCCATGAATAGAAAAGAGAGTCAGAGACAGATGTTGAAAGTGAGAAAGAGCAGAGTGTCACACTCCTGACACTCAGTGTTAATTAAAACTAAATGCCTAATTGTTCACTGGAAGTTGGAGCCTTGCAAAGATTGGAAGGAGTGACATTCAAAGTTCAAAGAAAAGAAATCTGAAAAAGAGAGTGCCCAGGCTTTTTTGGTAATTTTTACTGACCCTGTATGAATAGTTTATCTTCTTTTTCAAATGTTTCTTCATGATCTCCTATTCAAATTATCCTGCAGCTTTCACTTCTTTCATTATCATTATAATTTGAGACTTAATTTAGATTTAGTACATATGTTTCATATTCTTTTTCTATTAAATACTATTTAATAGAAATAGGGGCATACTTTTTTTCCATAAACACAAATGTCTCAAAATTGAAAAACATTTAAAGATGATTAATTCATCTTGGAGAGAAAAACTACTCTGATGATACAGTTATTTTATTACCATTTTTTAAAAAACCATGGAGAATAATACCACTTTCAACACCATAAAAATAGTGTTTCCAAGGTTCCTTCGGAGTTGTATAACTTCGGAATGGGAAAGAGGAAGAAGAGGGAGAGGATAATATTGGCTGAACATCTTGTTGTGATCATGTTCAAACTGATGTTTCTTTGCAAATCTTTTTCTCCCACAGGTAGCAGAACACCAAACCCTTCTATACTCTTACATTAAAAAGAAAAGGCTCAACTTTTTTTAAGTGGTTTTGAATTTTGAATCAAAGAAATTAGAATGAATGAGATTTTATTATAACCTATGGTTTTTTATTCAAACGGAATCCAAAATGTGGCAGGAGGTGGAACTTGAATTCCACACCCTGCAAGGAGAAGCCCTTGACCGCAGGCGAGCAGGACAGGCGCAGCTCTTGTCAGGAGCGTGAGAGTATCTCCCTCTCTCTGTGACTAGGCAGTCTTTGAAAAAACACTTGTTGAAGTTCAGAGTTGAGAAAAAGTTCAAAGAGGTACACAAACAAAATCCTGTTTATTTTAACAAGAAAAGCAGACACAGAAGAGTTCTTTCCCAATATGGCTAAATTCCGTTGGTGCTTCTGTTACTTGACTGCTAGAATTTGTGGTACAAAAGGAGCATCGAAAGAGGCCCTGAGTGACCTACCATCCTTACAGACTATTTGGCCTTGTTTGAGTAGCACCGAGGAGGGGAATGTCTATATTAATAAGGGCTTTGTGCATCAGCCATATGTTAGCTTTCATTCCAATCTACTCCTAGCTTTACTTTAGTGTGAATTTAGTATAAATTACGCACCTCCCTTCTAGGTCATTTCTTCTAGTACTTACAAATATGCCTTTCTTACTAATATGGGCAGGTTGGGCATGTCTCCCAGGGGATTTTTCTTTTCAACTTTGTAAACTGTTTTCCTGGACACAGCATCACCCAGAATGTTGTCTTCCTTGCTTTTTCATTTACAAATTCTTTGTTGTTCAGAAAAGCTGTCATTCAGGCATGTGCTTTGTCTCTTTGGAATACTCGCCTGCTTTCCCTCATTTAGAAAATGTGCAGTCAGACCTCCTTCACAAGTACCAGAGCAAAGATGACATTCTCATCCTGACAGTGCGGCTGGCTGTCATCGTGGCTGTCATCCTCACAGTGCCGGTGTTGTTTTTCACGGTGAGTAGAGGCCTCAGTGCCTCTGAGACAAGCTGAGGTCTTCCCTTTCCTTCTGCCTTCAGGAGCCAGCTCCAGAGAAAGCATGTGGCGGGAAAATTTCCTGCGTCATCAAAACTGCGTTAGGGAGGGATCCCGAGACTCAGTTAAGGCGCTTCCAGAAGAAAATGGCATCAGTGAGATGGAGGAGCATCTGACGGACTGAATCTGAATTCTAAGAAATCTGACACCCTTTACAGAGAAATGTAGCTAGAATGTTGAAATCTTAATCATACAGGATGGGAGATGGTAGAAGGATCAGAAGAGAACACTTAGTCATACTGAAAACAAAACCGGAACTATCCCCCCTCAAAAGAGAATGACCTGCTCAGACACAAAAATATTCTCCATTTTAATATTAGTTCGTTAAGCTCTCTTTAAATTCTTTAGATATTATGGAACATTTCACAAATTCACTCGTAAACCAGCTCCTCTGCTGACAGTGTGAGGCTGGCATGCCATAGGCCCTTACAGAATCTTTGTTTACTTTTCCTACAGGTTCGTTCGTCCTTATTTGAACTGGCTAAGAAAACAAAGTTCAACTTATGTCGTCATATCTTGGTTACCTTCATACTTTTGGTTATTGTCAACTTGTTGGTGATCTTCATACCATCCATGAAGGATATTTTTGGAGTCGTAGGTATGGTTCTGTGACTTGACACTGACCATTCTGTAGCAGCTGTTTAGAAAACTAATATTTCACAGTAACAACCCTAAACTTTTTTCTTATTTTACAGGAGTTACCTCTGCTAATATGCTTATTTTCATTCTTCCTTCGTCTCTTTATTTAAAAATCACAAACCAGGATGGAGATAAAGGAACTCAAAGAATTTGGGTATGTTTCATGCCTACCACTCTAATTTTTCTCATTAGTTTTTCATCTATTTTTACCAAATCAGTAGTCTGTCTCTACCAGCTAATTCTACTTTTAGTTGCTTCAAAGGGAGACAGCATTTGGGATCTCAAATATCATCAGACTCTTCTTGATTTTCTCAAAATATCCTTTCAGGTTTTACTCTTATCCTTAGTTTTTGCTCTGAGCAAGGGCAGGGCCAGCTGGGAGACTGGACATTTATCGTCTTGCCTCTAGAGGACAATGTCTTGTCTTTAGCAAGATGTGGACTAGAGACCGACTCAAGGATTTTATACAGTTAACTGTTTTCTGTGTGCGACTCCTTCCTGCAGCTCAGAGAACATACGATGCCTAAAGAATGGCTGAACCAGCTAGAAGGTCATTTTATGACTTAGCAGAAATGCTTAGCAACAAACCTGGATTCAGAACCTGTTTTTCTGTCTTGGGATTCTTGTTTCCAGGTCTGGTGAAGTTCAAGGGCATCTTGAAGGTGGTGCACTTGGAGACAGTGAGGGAGCAGGGATCAAGTGGCTGCTACATGAGTACCTTTGGGAGCACTTGTGTTTGGCCTTGGAGAGGGCTTCTCAGCTGCCCTCCCAGGTAGCGTTAAGTGTCAGCATTCCACTCACACCTGCCACCCGAGGCAGCGGACCTAGATGGGAGAGGCAGGCAGGAGGGCTCACCCCTGTGCATGTAGGAGAAGTAGCATTGATGCTGGCAGGGCATTTGGTTCGCTATCAGGATCGCCCCTGAAGCCATCAATCTCATTTCCTTCTAAACTTACTATCAGGGGCTTCACAAAGGCTGAGAGAAAGGCGTATTCACTCTGCCAAGGCAATAAGTACACTAAGATTAAATCTGAAAATGGTGGAATTCTCTGGGCATCTCCAACCCCACTCCTGAAATAAAACTGGCAGTCGGATCTGAATAGCATTAGACAAGGACTGTTGTCCACAGGGGACCTGCTTGGAGTTTGACCAGACTCAGGCTGGTCAGTCACATATATGCTTTCAAGGCCATCATTTGCCTCCTCTCCTTTTTTCAGCTCATGTCCCCTCCAGATCCCAGTACTGCCATCTGGGCTTCTCTGACCCTCCATCCCTCTCCCAGTAAAACTCCTTGGATGCTCTAGCGGTTTATAATCTCTTGCCCTCCAAATTTGAATTTAGTCATCTGTCCCCTTGTCCTTTGTCAACCCCTGAAGTAACTTAATTTTTGACAGATTTCCCATTCAACGTGATCAAATCTAATTTACCTTTATTATTTTTTCCACTTTCTCAAGTGGAAATGTTAGCCTGCCAGTGATATCCTAGGCTAGTTAGTAAAGGGTAAAAAAATGACCTGTATATTTTTTAAGGTCGTCCTTTTATTTTTTAGTTGTAATCTGAGTTCAAAAGAAGCCGTAAGCATAACCAGTTGGTTGCAGGTACTGATCCACTCTGAAGTGAGCATGAAGTCAGAGAACAGAAGATAGAGGTCAGCTCTGTGCGCTTGTTCTCATTTTCTCACCTTGCAGAGTCAGATTCACATAACTTTAGGAAGATTCTCACAGTCCAGCAAAGGCTGTGACAAAGCCCATCTCTAAGAGCACACAGGAGAGTGAACACATTTCTGGTTTTCCTCAGGCGTGTGTGGGGAATATTTGTGTCACTGACAATAACCCATGCTTTTCTGTTGCTCCAGGCTGCCCTTTTCTTGGGTCTGGGGGTGTTGTTTTCCCTGGTCAGCATTCCCTTGGTCATCTACGACTGGGCTTGCTCATCGAGTAGTGACGAAGGCCACTGAGACCAGCGAGGGAAGGAAACACTCGGGTCTGCTGCTCAGTCAAGTCACCACATATCATCCACCTTCATCACTTCCTTTGCAAGTTTACAGAAGCAAACAGAAATGTCCAGGATACAAAATGGAATAACCCTTTGGTAGCAACACAGAGACCTCGTTTCTATGATGGCTCATGTCCCTCCAAAATGTGGAGTCATTTTAAGAATCGTGGATTCTTTTTCAAGTTTCATGCCATCCTATTTCTCAGTACTTTTCACAATCAGTTCTTTTTCACTCTCCTCACGCTATGTTTTTGTGACTTCATGGTCTCTTAGAACTTGGAAGACATGATCATCAGTCATGATTATTTACTATACATCCAGATTCTGAAATCATTTTCCTACTGATATTCAGCACATAATATCTGTACCTTTCTAGAAGAGTAAAGTATCTTGAATTGTATATATTTATTTTGCTTTACAGAAAAGAAATGATTTCATAAATAATTTGCCTATTTTGGTTACCATAGCACCCTGGGATAGTCTCACAAGCAGCACAGGACATGGGCCATTGCTGGATCCCAGGAGACCCAGTGTCTGAGGTGGTTCTGACCGCCTGCAGCTGGGCTCTGGCAGCTCAACAGCCTCACAGCCGATTCTGTGCAGATGTTCTCTGGCAAACGCTCGCAGCTAGGGAGGGGTTGGGAATGATCCTTACCCTGGTAAATATATTGGGCAGTATAACAAATGAAGATTGTTTTTTTCCCCCTCTTGGCAATTTGTGTCAAAGTTACTCTAATTGGAGTCAGGTTCCCCCAGGAGAGACCCATGATAACTTTAGAATAAATCGAGAAGCTGGAGTACTGCAAAAGGATGGTCCAAATGCCTAAGAAAGTCGTCCTCAAATACAGCCACTCTTCAATTCCACACCTGTATTGCTAAAGGGGGAAAGCACTGGATTTAGTTACAAGCCCAGCAGTGTTTACTCCTTTCCACCAGCTTTTTGCACAGAGAATAATGTGTCTGTAATCAAGGATGATCTAGGATGAGTAACTCCTGTTTTATATTGGGTACCTTAGCGGGTGCTTTAACAGACTTGTTTGATATCTATAAATTGAGGTTATTACAAATATAAGAGTTTTGTACTTTCAATAAGCCTCATTCCTATTTCTTGTCCATTAACAATCCACCCAGAGTCTTGTAAAACAAAAAAGATAAAGATCCCTCAGAGATAGTCTTTGAGAAGAACTTTGAGAAGATGAACTCACTGTGTATCTTCCTCCCCGTCATGGGGACCCTGGTGCCTGTGCTGTTTCCTCTTCTCGTCCCCAAACAAGGTTGGGGGGACATGACTGCCTGCCCGACGTGGCCCTCCGAGGAGGACAGAGCACTTCGCACTCTCACCCAGCCCCTCTCCTGTCGGGAGTGGAAGGAGACTACACAGAAAGTGGAAAAGAAGAGAGTGTGGGGAAGTTAGTTTAGAGAGCAAGGGGGCACAGCAGAGAAACCCAGAGCCGCACCCCCTTTGATTGGGCCAGTACCTGTGATTAGATTGTCCTTATCACCTGTAAGAAACATGTGTACTCTGTGAGCTGGTCTCTTGAAACAGGATTCGTGTTTTATCTACATTCTGGTTGAATTTCTCAAACATCAATGCACTGAGAGCATGGATTTCTAATCCAGAGACAAGGAAAATCTAACCACAGACTCTTGGCAGTTTCCAGGCATTGAGCACTGGGTTCTGTTCCTCTGCTGCTCAATCTCTAGGGACCTCCACATTCACCAGGGGACTGTCCCCCTCCCCTTTACAGATGAGTGTCCCATAGAAAAGGCCAACTTTGGAGTACTTTGTGATCCTCTTGGGAGAGAAGGAAAGGTTATTTCCTGCAATTCTTCGTAGGATCATCCTGACTCTTAATGGAATATTCCATAGTTACACATTCAGTCAGAGTTCAATAGTTACCTAACCTAGGAAAATCCATAGCCACCTCTGTCCTTGTCAGAAGTATCTTCCATATCAAACCAGCAAGGAAAGAAGCTGAGCAAAGCAAGTCCATTGACCCTAGGAGGTTTGTCTAGAGCACCAAGAAATAAAAGAGCCAGGTAGTAGGATGACCCTCCATTAAAAATAATAATAATAACAATAATTGAATTCGCAAGATATATTATGTTGTTTTCTCCGTTAATTTATAGCAATTCATTTTATACTCATTAAGTCAGTTTGGAAAATCATCATTAAGTCTTGGAATGTATAGTGATATTTTTGGAGGATTCTCTGTCTCCACTAGGAATTTTTATTACATAAACTATATTTATTTAGAAGACATTGTAGTTGTCTGTGATATCACAGGTTTTCACATTTTTCTTGTGTGTTTATCTAAGTTTATTGTTGACTGAATATAATAGACCCTACTGTAATTTATCAAATATCACAGGTTAATGACATCATTTGTGTGGAATTAGCTATAATTAGCTTATTCTTGTTCAGATTAGTGAACGGGTAGCCAAAAATACATGTATCGCAGATGTTAGGTAGAATTTAAGCGACACTGTCAAGCGCTGTAGAAGTTTCCCTGCTAAATGAGTAGACTAAAGAATATTAGACCTTAGCCACTGGGAGCCGCATGTTTTCCTTGGGTAGATAGGAGCTTAACTCCAGTGAACAGTGCCACTTTCATATTTTGAATTTAGAGCTGTTCTCTAGTTTTTGTAACAGAACCCTGTAAATCCCTAATTTAATGTTGCTTATTTGGAAGTGAGAGTAGCAAAGTGTGCATTGGAAAGGAATCTATAGTCTTTTGAAGCACAAGCGGTCCCAATTTATAAGCAAATGATAGTGCAAAACTCTGTAAGATGGTTGCTTGCTTCTGATATGGGTTTTCCTTTTAAAACAGTTTATATGAGGTGGTTAGATTCCCAGGCCAGCTGGAAAAGATGATCAAACCTGTAGTTTAGCTGTAGTAGGATAATAATAGCTAGGCTGCTAAAGAACTTAACCACTAAATAGAAATTTTTTCTAGAGGGTGTTTGGAGTTGCCAAGAGTACGTCACTTCTGTTGTCAGTGGAATTTGGACTTGTCCACCCCAGTCACACACCCACTGCTGGATGGTGAAGGGAGGGTTGTCACCAGGTAGAAGTGACCACAGAGAGTGACCTGAAGCAGAGTCTCCAGCAAAGGTGAGAAAAAGTCAGTCCAGGGCCACCAGGGCATCTGGTGCGAGGAAGAGGCTGAGGGGCCTCTAGTGGGCTGTGAACTGTCAGGGACAGTCCTCAACTGGTACCTTCTTTTTTCTGGAAGTCTCAAGCTAGGCCCACCTGCCTCTGGTTTGGGGACCTTTTGCTTCTGTAGTTTGTCTTCTCCCCTGCCCATTAGAGAAGGGATGTTGCTACGTAGTTCTCCCATCTGCCAGTCAGTAAAGCCAGCACCCAGCACTTTTGATGGGTTTCGTGTTAGTAACCCAGGAGTTACCCGCCCAGTAGTCAGATGAAGGTTTGTAAGAGTCTCTTCCCACTTGCCTTTATGACATGTGTAGACCCTGTTAAGAAAGACACACCCGGGCCTTGGGACTTGAAGAAAGGACTGTGGTGAGATTCCTCAGGATTTCAGAGGACACTCAGCCCAGAATGGACTTCTTTATGGAGTTGGACTCAAGCCTGTAATCTGCTAGTTTGCAAAGTGTGCACCCCAGAGCAGCAGCAGCAGCATCACCTGCAAATTTGTTGCAATGCCCCAGACCTAGTGAAACTAGAAGCTGTGAGGATGGGGGCCCAGCATTCGGCCAAGCCCTCCAGGTGAGCTGGCGAGCATCATGTTTGAGAAACAACCTAAGCCAATCCAGCAACGTTTCCCTTCCCAGGAACCCTTAGAGTTTTTCAGGTTTTTCAGGGGTCTCACCCTTTTTCCTATGAAATGGTGGTCCCATGCACACTGGTAAGGGAGGACCACCTGCATGCAGGTGTGACTTTGGGCTGAGGTACAGTAAGATTGCATTTCTTAAACTGTAAAGAAATGAAAGGTGTTTCTGTGTATATTTTTCCTTGGGGTGGGGTTGTTTGTTCTGAGAGGGATTAAAGGAGAACACCCTTTGTGAATGTAGCCTTAGAGGCAATCCTGCATTCACTCAGGAGTAAGGTCCCCAGCAGGCGTGAGGCTGTCATATGCGCATCCAGTCCTTTGAAAATGAATTCTGCAGTCACGGAAAGATCCGCACTGCATAAGGAGCCCCACGCTCCTGGGAAAAGAGGCTAGGGCTTCATTTTAGATCAGAATGTTGATTGATAGCTTTAGTGGGGTGAGCAGGTAAGGATCAGATATTAGATGTTTTGTCCTGGAGCAAATGCCATTAGTTCCTTGTTTATCAGTGTAAATGGCTTGAGCTTAGAAAGAAAAGCTTTAAGGCTGTAATTCCTCCATTTCAGTTCACAGTAAACCAGAATGTCTCATCAGAATGAAGATACAGACTATATCATTTAGCAATGCTAATAAACGGTTTTCCTTGGGGATTGCAGCCCTGAGAATCTTTTAGCAAGAGAACATACTTCCTCTAAAATATATGCAGTGATACGTGTAATGTTATCAGACTTGTGGCTACCAACTGAAAAATATCACTAACTCTAAAAGGAAAGTTTTGGAAATCATGTAAATTCACAAAGTTCAGACATTCGCCTTCTAAATTTAGGGTTTTCTTAGAGGAAGGGCCGTGAAACAACCCATCTGAATACAAGCTTGAATTTGTGTTTTTAAAAGGAAGAATCTATGCAGTTGAGACTTATTGCAAGAAATATGTCACTTGTATGTAAATATATTGTAAATAAATAGGAGGCTGTATATTTTTGCAGTTGTTCATCCACACTGAGATAGAAGTCTCTAGTATCTGCATATCAAGAATAAATGTTTTCATAGATATTAGTGGTTTTGTTTGGGAATAAGACAAATTTGCATTATCTCCCAGGTAACAGTTTTCTTAATGTAAACTTGGAACCTGAAAATCTTACTTCATTGTTTAGAAAGAGAAATATCTGAGAAATAGTTGCACTGAATTCTTATACTGGTATTAAGATCAATTATTTAAAGGATAGTCCTGGCAGTAAGGAATATTTAGACTCAAATTATTGTCATATAGAAATAGCTACCCAGAATGACAGATTGTTTTTCCGCAATGCTCTTTCACTGTTAACACTGATGCCACTGTACAGTATTTATGAAAACAGAAGTTGGGGAAGGGAATGGGCTGTTTTTCTTTTTCAAAACTGAGTTGCTGCATTTCCCAAACTCGGAACCTTTGAAAGGGGTGGTGGGGGGACCAGAATATTAACTGAGCACAAATTGAAGGAAGAAAAAAAAAAAAAAAAAGAACTTTTTGAAAGTCATGCATGTTTGCCTTTAATTTTCAGCGTTGATACCACCATAGACTTGTCTTAAGTAATTTTCTCCCCCAAAACTCTTGAATCTTGATCGTTGGCAAGTCACCTACTCTCTAGTCCAGTGTATTTTAGACTTCATCTGAGTCCAGTTCGTGTAGTGCGCCTCTGTTTTGTTCATGTACAGCCTTGTAAATGAATTTCAGTTGGGTGATTTAAGTCTCAAAACTTTGTTATTCGTAGTTAATCACATAGGTTTTTTTTGTTTTTTTTTTTTTCCAGGGTGTGGTGTAAATAAAGAAATGTAAGAAATTCTGTTCTATAATGGCTCTATTAACATAGTTTTTAAACATTAAAAACGTGAACTAAAAGTATGTATGAATTTCATGTTCATTCTCTTGGGAGGCAGCACTAAAGGGGAGCGGGGGTGGGGGGGGACATTTGAGCGCCATGCACAGGATTCAGGATTGTTGGAGACAGGTTTGTACACATCTGTCTTTGTTATACTATCAGTCTGTGGAAGCATATATTTTAAGCACCCAAACCGTAAAAATATTTTTGATCGAAATCTGTCAGGTCTAAAATATGTTGTATGTTTCTTCATTCTTTGTCATCAGAGTAGGTTGAGCATGGTAAGTTCTTTGTAAACTCAGATTTATCCTGATATTCCATGTATGAATATAAACTTCCATGCTTTAAGAGGGATTCTACCCACATTATAGCCACCATAAGATGGGAAATTGTATCACACTGTTTATCTAGAAACAATTTGGGGGCCTGGCCTCTTTGTCCACCCTGGCTCCTCTCTAAGATCTTAGGGACGTTTTATCTGACCAGCAAGATGACCAGAGTCTGACACTCACGTTCCTCTTATGGACAATATGAGCCTGTCATGGGCATGACTGGCTATGAAGCCCATGTTGATTTTCCCTGAGCTGCCCAGTGACCACTCATTCTGAAGGGGCACATTGGTGCACATCTGAATCTCAAGGTGGAAACTTTGGACGCAGGAGTCCAATTTGTACTCCAATCTAGTTTCATTAACAATAAAGCTGATGGATATTTTAGCCTCATGTGCCTCTCATATTTACTTCTTTTTCTTCCTAATTAAAAAATATTTAAGAAACAAGAAAAAACCCACCACCTTCGTCCCCTGGGTCCCCTCCACCCAACTCCCACCCCTCATGCTTATCCCATCTGTTAACAATGGTTTCATGCCAGAGTTCACTGGTTTTAATTTTCTTGTATTCGTTTACTTCATTTCCTTATATTCCACTTACAAGTGAAAGTGTCCAAGATTTGTGTTTCTCCTGATTTACTTCACTTAATATAATCCCCTTGAGTTCCTTCTATTTTGCTACAAATGGCAAAGTTTCATCTTTTTAAGGCAGAGAAGAATTCAATTATATATGTGTGTGTGTGTGTGTATGCACACACATACACCACATCTTTATTATCCAATCATTATCAGTGGGAACTTAGATTGTTTTCATATCTTGACCATTGTGAATAGTGCCACAATAAACATAAACGTAGACGTTCGTCTATCTCTTCAAGTTAATGATTTCATGTTCTTCTGATAGACTACCAGAAATCGGTTGCTGGATCACATGGTAAGTTTACCTTTATTTTGTTTTTAGAAAAGTCAATACTGTTTTTTAAAAAAATGGTTGCACGAATTTACAGTCTCACAACAGTGTCCAAGGACTCCTGTGTCTATTTCTGAGTTGATCAAAACCCCAGGGGTAAAGGATGTGAGTAATTATCTCTTGCAAACCCAAGCAGTTGTGAAAGAGCTTACACCCAAAAGGATACTGAGAGTATGAGCAGATTTTGTTCTAAATCAAAAGGTCCAGTGCTGCAGTGCTTTCAATGGCTCTAACTTCTTCCATGATGGCTCCATGAGAGTCTGCTAATACGTATTCTACCCTGTTTTACATGTAATTATCTTGGTAGGGTTATTCTCCCCCTTCTCTATGGAATAAACTATGGGTTTAATGATAGCTTTGCAACTCAAAGAAACTCTTTGCTTGTTTTCTGGATTCCTGTCTGGTTAGGACAGTCCGGAAGAGGTTGGTGAGGCTGAAATAGCTGGACTAGTATTTGTTTTAATAGGTAAAGCTTTTAACATTATTCACCAAGTCTCACTTCATAAATACACATCAAGTGAATATGCTAGTAGAAATTCAAAATAGGTACAGGTGAATTTATTTTGTTTTTTAATTTTATTGAAGGAATGTTTCATCATAGTATTATATAAGTTTAAGGTGTGCATCATAAATCAACATCTGTGTATAATACATTAAATTTACCACTGCCAGTTCAGTTCTTCCTTCACCATATTGATGACTTTTACCTGATTTACCCACCCACCTGTCCATGTCCCCTCCTTGCAACCACTACTTTCATTTTCAGACTAAAAGTCTAATTTTGTTATATTTAATTGATCAGTTTGCTTCATTTCTCTATATACCACAAATAAGTGAAATCATATACTGTCTCCTGGCTTATCATGATAAGCAGAATTCCTTCTAGTGGAACAATTTTTTTGTGTACCAATTTTTAGAAATCTCTTATTAGTTTAAATTTTAGATTAATTCACACTGGCAGGACAATCTGTTCTTTGCTAGGGTCAGTACGACATCAAAATAACTTGGAAAATTATCAAAATGTATTATAAAGCTATAAAACAAAATAGATTTATACTGATGCAGAAATAAATAGATTGGAATAGAAATGACATTAATGGCCCAAATAACACTAGAAAGTGATTTTTCACATCAGGGAAAAATAAACCAGTGCAGCTAGAGTGTTAACAATAAACAAAAAATAACTAGTTTTTTTTTGTAGAAAATGAAGCACGGTCCTCATATTACCCTTTATATCTAAGAAAGCTCAACTATATTGAAGACTTAAACATGACACATGGGTAAATACATGATTTTTTTTGCAAATGGAAGACTATCATATAAAGTAGTCATGTCAAAAATATATTAAGCTAATTGTAAATTAAGGAGCAAGAGGTTTAAAAAAACGGTTCAAAGGAGAATTCAAAGAACAGACACACATATAAGTAGTACATATATATATATATATATATATATATATATATATATATATATATATGGAATGCTGAAATGAGGTGTAAAACTGACCTCTACAGGCAACAATCAATTACATTTCCAACACAGTTCATTTGCTTCACTGGGCAATAAACATTTCTCTTCTCATCAGTTTTCTACAATTTATAGGATTATAAAATAACACAAAGACAAAGAAAAAAAAAGGCAAAATTCATATAGAATTAGATAACTGAGAAAGATTATCTAATATTCCATGAAGTACACCCAATTATCTTTTTTACCCCTTTCAAAGTTTCTCCAGTTTTCCTGATGACTTCCCCCTTTGAAACCATAAAAATTTCAAAGATTATTCTTGGTCATTAAAAAAAAAAAATGTTGGTCTTACTGGTTTGGTCTGATTACTCACATCAGTGCAGCTAGAGGATTAACCATCCAGGCTTTCTAGGATTAGCTTTGCAAATGTAGAGCCTGTGGATCACAGTGGAGCCACAGAATTCTGCTTGGAAAAGTCTCTGTTCTTTGCTAGTCCAAGGCCAGAAAAGCAAACCCAAAATACTCCACATTTTTCACCAGGACTGTCTATAAACTTGAGTGGATTTTTGACTTGAAGTTCCCTAAATTTGCTAGGTTCGCCTATCAGGATATTGCCCTTTCTTACCGTTCATCAGAATGATCCTAGATCAGCTTTCCCAAGATGGTTTTAGAGTCATGGTTTCCATAAGTAAAATCAACCTTTCTCCCTTAAGAGTTATTTGACATTCCTGATTCATTGAGCGTCATTCTCATCATGACATTCTAAAGAAAGTCATGGTTATACAATCAATTTTGTCCCATGATATACTGGAAGAAAGGAAGAGATTCTTGTTGAACCTATGCAAATAAGTATATTGCAGTGAAAAAGTAAGGGGACTCTAAGGGGACGCAGGTAGAGTCTCAATATTTGCGATAGAGGGTTGTTTAGTAAAAATCAGAAAGAAAGAAAAAAACTGCTCCATTTCACACTACAAATGTGGTGTAGTGAAATGTTGTAGCTAAAGGATAGCTTAAGAAGAAAGAAATGTCCTCCTTATATATCCCAAAACCAGCATTAAAACAGCATCAACACAACCACAGTAAAAATTTCCTCCTCAGCTTACTTCCTCATGTAGAATTCTATTCTGTTGGGTTAGCCTTTTGTTTTCATAAAGGTTTAGCTTCTGGACTGAAAAGTGTCCTGTAAATCCACATGCATCCACAGGTTCAGCCTGAAAGTTATCCAGGTAGTATCAGCTTGGACCTGAGAATCCATTCTTTGAAGTGTCTATAGTTTACGGTATTTAGCATAGTCCCGCTCCACGAGATTCTGGTCTGTCTTTGCTAAAGAACCGTATCTTGGCCTGTAGTTTACAATGAAGCCTCAGTCAAATTTCAGGAAGTAGAAATCTACTTAATGACGAAACTGAGAAGCTGTGGTTAATTGACTACAGTAATTAATAGTGATCCATTCTATCCTTGGCATCCATTCTGTCATAAGTAATATTCCAAAGAAATCTGAGGGGTCATACAGTATTGCCCTAAAAAGTCACCAAGTAAACTTTTTTTGGCCATTTAAAGTCTTTCATAGTTTCCTGTATATCTATATCATATAAATAGATAATATCTATCTACCTACACACACATACATTTATTTATATATTATATTGTAAGTCTAGGAAGCTTTCCTTGGCACAAAAACACAGTAGTGACAAAAGAAGTAATTAATCAGTAAATATTTTTAAACCCTCTATGACTTAAAAACGTGCCAAATTACAATAACAAAACAAAACAAAATCCAAATGGTAGATCAAACTAATATTTATCACACATATGTTGCAACTGATATGACCTGCTTCCCAAGTGTGAGGTAGAAATTATTCAAAGTATTCCCTTGGTCAAATTATGGGAATGGTTGATAGCAGTTTCTTGATATCCCCACCTTCAAATTGTCCAAGAACTGTAGAGATACTTGACTCCAGCAGTACCCTCTTCTACATTCCAGACAAAAGAGAATGAGGGCCCATCCTAGTGGCTCAGGTGACTGAGATACCATGTAAAGCCTAAGGACTAAGGTTTGTGACCCAGAGCCTGAGTGAAAAACCAGAAATAAAAGAATGATTTTTTTTCTCTTATCTCTTCCTCCCTCCTGCCTGCCTGCTTTCATTTCTACCTGCCTTTCTTCTTTTAAAAAGAGAGTTAATGAATTTAATCAATCCCCAGCAGACTTCCTCCCATAGCCATCACTTCTGCTGCTCCCATGGGGTGTCACTGACGAATGATGAGCCTAACAATTTGTTACACCTATGTCTACTTCTGCAGTCATACCCTCACAGGCCCACACATCTAGGAGGGCTGAGGTGGAGGAAGGATGGTCCTAATCCACAGAGTTCTACGGTGCTGTCACTTTGGGGGCCTGTCTCTGAAAATTTGCCTGACCCTTTCAATAGTCTCTGGTTCAACACACCAAGGGATAACTGACTTTGGACAGTCATAACAGACGACAAAAATGTTTCAGTTACATCTGCCCTTGGGAGTGATCACCTGACTATTTCCTATTTAGAACTTAGAGAGGCCATTTGATTGACATCTTCTTGTTTAAAAGTGACCTTCACAAAGTAACCTAGAAATTTTTTTGCAGTTCTGCCCTGGCTAAATGACATAGAGCTGATCTCCCTAATAAATAAAGAGCTTGTAAAAATCAATAAGAGAAAACAAAATGAAACATGATTGAGAGCAGGATTGGTCCCTGACCTCTAGTAGGTGCCTTTTCCCTCAGTCAGGCAACTGGAAGCAAACTAGGTCTCTATGAACAGTTTGCACTTGGAAATTGGCCATCAGAGAAAGTATTATGTACTTGTTCCTTCCTTCCTTTTTTTTTTTTTTGTTAAAGATGGCCCTTCAAGTATTTTAGGAGCTGTTTAGAAGTTGTCTTTTCTAACTAGGGAAGCAGCTTGCTTTCACTTTTCAAACATCAAAGTTGATATCTGAGGTGAAGGTTTACTTTCAAGTAGAATGGCATCATGGTTTGGATGAGCATGAAGGAAATAATGAGATTTATTTTCCATTCTAATTTTCAAAGGCAGCCCAATGATGTCCATATTCCTGGATCTTATCTCTTAGAGATTTTCAGTGGATCTCACTGTGTAATCTGTATGGCTTGGGACTTGGCAGTCCCTTTCCCACAGGACGTGACCACTGACCACTGACCACTGACGTATAATGGCCTGGAGGCGTTGCCCTCCTCAATGGGCACTGCAGTCTCCCTTTGGATGTTCCCAATGCTGCACCCTCCTGACTTGGCCCCTACCATCCCCAACCCCACTCCCTGAGCCCTCATGGATTCTTCTCAGGAGCACTTCCTAATAAATCACTTTTGCACAAATTCTGTCTCAGAATTTGCTTCTGGGGAATCTAAGCCACTGTACACAGTACACCTGCGTAAAATATATTTGAAATGTTCTGGGGTTTTGGAGTTTTTTTTGACAAATCAAAATCCTGGAAGTTTTTTGGTGGGAGAAAGGAAGGAGTCAGGGTGAACCTTCTTTCCCTTGCCCCAAATCAAACAAACAAATAACACTCTGGACTAAAGTGTCCTTACAAGATTCCCTAGCTTCATTCTTTAAAATGGGGTAGACACCACAAAGTAAGTCACAGAAAACAGCATATTCCATCAGGGGGGCATCCCTTCAGACATGGATGGGATTTCCAATTGCTCTCAGAAATTCCACTCAGTTCCCCCTCAGTCTTCTCTGAAAACTCTCCCAGGCCACATCCTCTTTTCAAACAGTGCTCTCAGGGGAGAGTCACTGCAGTGTTTGTACATGTTGGGTGAAGTGAATGGCAAATACTGTACTAGCTTCAAGTATGAAAAGGCCAAAGTAAATATTATTCAAGTCATAGGTTAATAAGTCATGTCATGTCATTGTTCAAAGTCCTCCAGTGGTTTCTCATATCGGAAAAATTAAAATGCTTCTCCATGGTCTTCACATCATCAACTCCTCCCTACCACCCCCACCCAAAACTGGCCTTTTCCTTCGAACGAAGACCCCAGGGCCTTTGCACTTGCTGTGACTATTACATTCTTCCCATGGTTATATACAGGGTTTATCATTGTCTTCAGATCTCTTCTCAAAGATTCCCTCATTCCTAAGACCTTCTCTGATCCTTCTATAAAAAATAGCAACTCACCGATCCACGATACTCATACTTTCATACTCTCATACTCACACTCTTTATACAGCTTATCTTGCTTTATTTTTGTTGCTAGATTCTTTATCTCCATCTGAAATGCTTTTGTTTGCTTGTTTATTTGTTTATGGGCTACAGCTGAATCTAGAAGTAACTCCATGAGTACAGAGTCGATGTCCCTGCTATATCCCTAGTACCTGGAACAAGGAAACTGTTCAATACATATTTGCTGAAAGAGTGAATGTTTAAAGAGTTTACATTAAGTCACTTTCCCTCCTTAGAGGGGATTAGATTCAGGATTTAACACCAAGTTCCCAGATTTGTTTTTCTTTCCCTTTACACATTTTTAAATTTAATTAAAAATATTTTTCTATGAGTGCTTTAAAAATTATAAGCTACTCCCTGAAACAAATCAAACATTATAGAGATGTATTTTAAAATGGTTAAAAGTCTCTCTTAAAATCCCATATTCTGTGGTTGCCAAAATTAACACCTTTTCCCATATGCTCATACAGTGATATAGGCGGGCTCTCTTTGTTTTCAGAATACTAGACTGATATAAACATCAGAAATATAACTCAGCATGTTAGTTACTCACATGAATTTCAAAGTCAGACTGTCTAGATTCAAGTTTGTGGCTCTGCAAGCTCAGACATGTTACTTCATATCTTGATGCCCAGGTTTACCTTTTAAAATGGAAGTAGTAGAAACGTTCCATAGACTTTCCATGGGATTAAATGACTTAAGTAAAACAAGAGCAAAAATTTAGAATAGTGTATATCATACTCTAGGCATGATGTAAATCATTTCATTTTTTTCCCATCTAAAAATAGATCTGGATACCCTTCCAACGTAGTAGATTTACCTACAGATTTAATTCATGCGATGAATAATTACAAAACATTGCCTGGTATGATTAGTCAGTTGTTAGGTGCCCTGAGACCAATTTCCACATGAACGTGTGTGGAGGATTCCTCACATCAGCAAGCAATTCTCAGATGCCAGGAATGTGTCTGAGAATTTAACTCAATTCTAGCGCTACCCACCTGAAGAAAGTAGTACATTCCACAGATTAGGGTTTACTCTCCCAAGCCCGACATCCACTTCAGGTGTCAGCCCCAAACCCAGTAGCTACTAGCTATAAATCAGAGGGTCCAAGACGCCCTCCTCAGGTTCAGTTAATCTGCTCAATTGGTTCACAAAAGTAGGAAACCCATTTAACCACTAGATCATGAGTACTACAAAGGATACAATTTAGGAACAGCCAGATGGAAAAGAGGCTTAGGGGCAAGGTACAGAGAGGGGACACTGAACTTCCAAGCTCTCTACAAGTGCGCCATTTTCCCCAAATCTCCACATGTTCACCAGAGAGACACTCTCTGAAGACCAACCTTTCAGAAGCTTTTATAGAAGCTTCTTACATAGCCAGGATTGATTAAGTCATTGGCCTTTAGCCATTGAATTCAGTCTCTAGTGCCTCTCCCTTCAGCGTGCAGGATCAAACATTCCAACTCTAACCACAGGATTAGCTCTCCTGGCAACCAGACCCCACTCTGGAGGCTTCCCCTATCACCTAATTACCACGACAAGAGACATTTTTACCACTCTCAACATTTAGAAAATTCCAAGGCTTTCAGGAGTAGTGAACCAGGAACAATGGTGAAAACCAAATATGTTAGAAAAATATATTTTTGCCCATCTGAATAACCAAGTATATGTTTCTTATAAACCACAATATTATACCAGGAATGTAATTTTTCTAATCTTTCCCCTATTGATAGACATTTTTTCATACTGAATCTTCCATCCAACACAAAATGGTTTCACACTTTATATGGAGCTTAACTTTCTATCTTTGAGAAATATTTTGCTGTCTGCTTCCTATACCAAACCTTTCTTTTCAATTTTTTAGCAGTTTTTAATGAAAGTGGTATAGATTGCTTTATTTCTGCATCTTCTCAGTGGTTTCATCCTTCTGTTTGCCCTTTTCCTTTCCTCTTGGCAAGATTTGACTTGGTGTTTAAGAATCTTTCTTAGTCTTACCTAGTGACAACCACCTTGCTGGTGTGAACCCCACATGGGCAGTGGTGCCGTCACCTCTCACTGCACTCGTTCCATGGAGGCGACACCTTTCCTCCTGTAACTCTGAACTAACTTTGCTAATTTGCTGATCTTTGCAGAGTCCTTGCACCACCTGAACTTCATCATCCTTTTGGGTGAGCTCACACAAATGTTGTCCTTCTGTCTCAGCCCTTTGGAAAAAGAGGAAGACGATCTTCCTGCGAACGTGGGAAGGTGCGTTGAAGTGTGTTTTATAGTTCTTGCTGTGGTCAGAAGTCACAAAGGGACTGAACTTCATTTTGGTCACTGGCATATGAGCAACAGCTGCAAAAGGGAAGAAATCCAAAGGATATTTCCAGTTCTGTAAATTTACCTCTTTGCAAATTTATTTCTAAGAGTTGTATAGTTTTTAATCACTACTGCAAATGGTATCTCTTTCTGTCTTCCTTTCTGATTACCAGAATCCAGATTCTTTATCTTATGATGTCAGATAAAAGAAATATCTCATTTCCAGCATTGCCAAATTATCACTGACATTCTTTTTTTCCTTAAAAATGTACAGCTATTCTAAATCTTAAAAATTATAGTGCATTTGGAAAATTATTTCTGCTTTATATCATATGCTTTATATTTAACTCATGATTTTCCTCTGCAGGAAAGGTTGCATAGTGCTTTGTTTTTAGCTATGAACCAAAAAGTCATTTTACAAATATTTGTGAAAAGAAACCCTAGGTGTGCAGAATTTGGAGTTGGACATAGGATTACTGTACTTTCAAACAAAAAGACTGTTAATGTGATTAGTGAGTCCCACTTTTGCTGTGCCAGTTTATAGACTTCCTTCAGTATTATTTTCATAACTCAGTCCTCTGACTCAAGGCATAATGACCTCATAGCAACATAAACCAATAGGGAAGTAGAGGGATTCAGCATGAGGACAGGTTTTGGGGAAATCCACCCAGCTGTCTGAAGGTGTGAGGAAGTGAGGGAGACCCAAAGGGGCTGTCACACCTGCTTCAGTATGGATGAGTCATCTGTGAGGCAACAGAGTCCTAGGGGAAAGTAGCTGGGTTCCTCCTCACGGAAAAACTCTGCAACGGAAAAGTAGAAGTGATTTCCAAGTCAGGACAGAGGGTCCATAGTCAATCATTAGGGATTCAGGCAAGTTTCCAGTTCAAGAAGGAGCTAGAGTACTAAACAGGTGCTGGTTGGAACTTAAGAACCAAGGAAGAGGCAAAGCCAGTGGCCCAACTGAGGCAGCTGCCAGGCAGAGCAGCAGGAGGACTCAGCTATTACATCTAAGAATGCTAAGTAGTGGTCTGGGAATAATCTTAAGATCAATAGCTATCAGTGTATACGGGATCCTAAGTCTGGCTTTGTAGTTCTTTGACCTATTTTCCTTTAATGACTTTTTCTTTCACCCTGTCCCAATTACTTATGCACATCATAATATCTAGACCCTGCCATTATCAATAACTGAAACGCCTCCATAATCTCAATTCTGTGCATCCCATTTTTTTGATCACCATTCCTACCTTTACCTTCTATCTTCACTCCTTCTGTTACCTGAATACCCACTTACTGTCACTAGTAGCAATTATTCTGTATTCTCACTATCCCTCATGCTCTGATGTCCTTACTTCTCCCTTCACTCATTTGAATCCATAGGCAACCATTATAGTCACTGCCTCGCATAGTGGTTTGACTCACCCTGTCTCACTTCATTGTCCTCATTTGGTAAAAGCACAACTCTGGTCTTAGTGGATAGTCTTCTCTTTACTCCTCCAATCCACTCCTCATCCTTCTCCACTCTGCTCTATGCTGTTGGAGGCTATCCTTTCTAGATGCTTCAGCAAGGCTCCCTTGCTCATTAGCTACGTGTCAGGCAGCTGTAAAAGAGTAGAGGACTGGAGAAAGAGATGTAGTGGATAAAGCCCTGATCCTTCCTAGTCCTTTGGTAGTGGCTTAATTTCTCTAAGGCTCCTGTGGGAAAACCCTTTGGCCACTCCACTCTCACAGGGTTCAGTAATTCCTTCTACCTCAGCTGAAAATATGTACCATTTTAAATGGGACAGTACCATTTGTTTTCATATTTCCCAACTACCAATTTTGTCCCATTTTAAATAAAGCCAGGCTGCTTGAAATGCAGGGAAATGGGGCAGCTGGGTTGCCCTGGACCCAGCATGTTGAGGGGGCCCCAAAACCCTGTCATTTTTTGTCTCAAGGAATTATGGTCAGCTCACTCTTACCTCTTGCCTTGGGTGGTGACACCTCCCAGCTGTTGGTAATCCTGGAATGTTCAGTTATCTTTGTTGGTTTCTGCAACTTTGAAACTTACCCCTTCATTACACTCTCTTTCTTTAACTCCTCTTTTGAGGACCTTCTCTTTCTTCCCTGGGTTAGTTCAGTTCTCAGCTTACTCTAAGTCTGCATCTGTAGAGCTGAAAAACCACACACTGTTGACAAGTCGCTCTTAAATTTATGACCAGAAACTGCAACTGGGCCCTAATGCCTACAGGCAGTCTTACCATGTTCACCCACTTCCCACTCTCTCAGAGTTCACACATCTCCCCTTTTCTTACACCCCAAACCTCATTCATCTTCAATCTCAACAGATGTTTTTATTTCCTACCTACTGAGAAAACTGAAGCAATCAGAAGAGACTTTCTAAACTCAAACCATCTCATGTACCTACCACCCTGCATCATATCCCCACATGCTTTGCTTTCCTGCTCCTTACCATAAATGAACTATCCAAAATCTCTACAAAATCAGTCCCTGCGCTTGTGGACTGGATCCCAACCTCTCTTACCTAATCAAGGACATTGGTCTAGCAATTTTCCCTAGTCTCTCTTGCACACACTGTCTATTTTGTTTCTTTCTGTTGGACGTTATTAGTAGACATACAGTCATGTTTACATTTCCCCCATTTTAAAAACAGCAGTGATGGCATGCCCTGGTGGCTTAGTGGTTAAATCTGTGGTCTCTGGCCAGTGGTCCATCCTGAGGTTCCATGTCGGTGTTCTGGGGTTAGGAGAAAAAACAAGATGAACAACTAAATAAAATAAATGCTTCTTCCTCCTCTCTCTTCCTGCCTGTCTGTTTACTTGCCTTCATTTCTGCCTATAACTTTCCTTTAAAAAACCAAAAACAATACCAAAAAAAAAAACACCTCTCTTAACCCCTTGTTAGCTACTGTCCCATTTCTTTTCCTTTCTATTTATAGCAGTATAAGTACTTTTCTTTTATTCTACTTGAACCAACTCCAATCAGGTCTTATGCCCTTTATACAACTGAAATTGCTTTTATCACGGTCAGCAATGACCTCCAAGTTGCTAACTTCAACAGTCAAACCTCAGACCCGATATTTTCCTTTTTCTTTAATTTTCTTCCAACACATGATATTCTCTTGGTTTTCATACTATTTCTCTGTTGCATTCTCCGTTTCTTTTGCTATCTGCTTTTCTGAGTATTGGGGTGTCCCAGGGCTTAGATTTTGAACCACTTCCTTATTTATATCTTGATAACATCATATGGTCCATGCCTTTAAATAGAGAGTATATACTGATGATTTCCATATTTCTATCTCTCTTGAGCTCTAAATTTATATACTCAAGTGTCTGTCAAAATCTCTACTTGTGTGTCTGGCACTTCCAAAGCCAACCTCTTGATTCTCCCTATTCCCTAAATTTGCTCTATCCATAGCTGCCCTCTCTCAGCTGATGCCAACTGCAATCCTCTAGTGGCTCAGACAAAAAAAAAAAAAAAAAAAAAATGCAGTTATTTTTGTGTTTCTCCAGCATTTCTTTTTATTTTATCATCTATTATCCTCCTGGTTCAATCCATTCTAGCTACAATGGTATACTGACTTTTCTTTGAACATGCAATGCACATTCCTCTCAAAAAGAACTTTGCTCTAACTTATCCGCTGACTAGAATACTCTTCTCACAAATATCCTCTGGGTAATGCCTCTCATCCTTTAAGTCCTGGTACAATTCTCACTTTCTTAATAAGACTCACCCTGACCACTCTATGTAATAATTCAGCTCATACACACATATACATGTCTCACACTCTACTTTTTTGTTTTCTCATGGTACTTACTGTTTTAATTGTTGTTTATATTTTCTGCTAGAATATAAGCTCTGCAGTCAGGAATCTTTCTGTTTTGTACACTGATGTATCCTACGTGTTCAGGACAATGCCAGACACATAGCAGGAACTCAAATATTGAATGGGGATTCAAATGTATGAAAGGAAGATGATTTGAATATTCAATTCGATTGGTTAATTTGGGGCATGAATCTAAATCTGTTCACATCCTGCGTATTCCAAACAAAATGGGGCCAGGAAATAGGCCATGTTAGAGTTTATAGATGGACTCTGCCTTAAAAGATCTGGATAGAATGGCCTAATGAGGCAGACGCAGATGTAGGAAAAGCCAAAAGAAAAGGTCAGCAGTCCCCTCAATCTTGAAGCAGTATACCACTTAGTTGAGAGGTCTAATGTCCATGCCTGTTTCAGGATGGAGAATTCTACGTAATCCAAATATGAAAAAAGTAAGAAAGTCGAGGGTTCATTATGGATATGACTAAAAAACATTTTGCTAAAGATGAAATAAGCATCTCAGAATATATTTATAGAAGATATCAATGTGTCTAGAAATTATCGATGTGTGTGTGGAGAGAGAGAGAGAGCTGTTATTCCTCAACTTTTCCTGAATGTAGTTTACATAGTATAAAGAGAAAGAAACAATATGCAAACCAAAGATGGGTTCCAAAAAGTCTGTTCAGACTATCTGCCTAATGTTTATGAAATGTCACTCCTTGAAACTACACTAGCATCTATAGACATTAATCTCTTCTTGTTTGACTTTAGTGTCTTTCAAAATGTTTTGTTGGACTGCCTATATTATAATACTTAGAGGTCTCTTAACAATATAAATTCCTGTAAAGTCCTTCACAGATCTGTAGTCATGTGGTAGGTCCAGGAATCTGCATATTCAATAGATTTCCAAGATAATTTTGATCCATACTAAAGTTTGAGAACCACTGCTATACATGAAGGAAATTGCTTAGTCCTTATTTGTCTATGCTATTTGTATATTATCTTTTATTCTGTATTCATCCATTTGTTTAACTTTTAAAAAACTTTATTCTGAAAATAATCCATGCTTGAGATTAATTAGGAAGTTACAGATGAAATTTACTTGCTTCAATTATTTTGATGACCCATTTTATTCTACGTCACTAAATTTCAGGTACGAAATAATCTATAACCTAACTAGGCATAAACATTGCCCTATTTTCCAGGTAAGATCTTTGTTTAACTTTTAAACTGCCTTGCCCCCAACTCTAAACCAATATAAGGAGAAAATTAATGGCTTCACACCAAACACAAGAATATAGCAGAAACAGGAACAAAAATATACTCTCTGAATATGATTTATGCTAGGCAGGCTATCATCATTCATATCAATTCATTATTTGGAACGATGCACTCATGAACTGTAGTCCTTGGCTGTGCCACCCTTACAGACCAACACATTGCCTAGGTAACAACAAAGTATAAGATCGTCTCTAAGATAATTTCTCCAAAAGTTATCACTCAATTTTATTTTAGCAAATAATTGGATAATCTTAAAATCATCCATACTATTTCTTAAATAGAAGTTTAATAGAGGAAATTTGGGTAATAGAATTCTGATTATTCTAGCTTTGCGCTAAAAGAAAATAAGTCTGGTTTTATCAAAGAGAACTTTAAAGAAAGATTTTTGCCCAGGTCCTACATCTTAACATGGAAGTTAAAGAAAATTTAGCCGACACTGAAAATTTCAAACAGACCCTTCTTTAGTATTGTGCTATCTCGCTTTTCAAATGATATCTCACTTCCTCTGACAATCAAGGAGAATTCCAAAACTCTTTCAGAAAGCAGGAAACTTTCAACACTATCGCTTCTGAACCCAATTGATTTTAAAAAGAGTTCTCTTTATCGTCATTTTATAAGAGTTTGCTAAAATGTTTATAATTTTGAAATTCTATTTTTATTGGATTATTTTTCAGTTTTGAACCCTCAACATAGTAGAGAAAAATGACTAGTTTTCCAATTTTCACAAAATTGGGGGTTAAGGTTGAATACTTTATAACATTAAATGCATGCTAGAAACTCATAATGTAGTAGAAGACCTTTTCCCTAACCCTAAAACAAAAGTTAGTCTGGAAGAATTTTCCACAGTACTACGGAGGCTGTGGTTACGTACTGTTCTGCGAAGACTGCAGCTATGTCCTATTATTGTGACCAAAGGCAAACAAGTATAGCCTCCCTACTCTGCAGTTGTACATAACTGGTAAGAGTTGACAGTAGAAATCACACATAGCCAAAGAGATGAATCTTTACCTCAGAGTATAAAAGGAACTCCCCTATTGCTCAGCTTTGGGTAATAATGCCCTTGGGCCAGCACCGGTGCTTGCAATAAAGTGCCTTTTTCTATATCTTTGAGTGCCTGGCTGTCAGTCTTATTGTCATCTGGAGGCTCTGCCATAACATTTGGTGCATTGGCCGGGAAGACTGTCAGCCATGCTGGCCCTTTGTTGCCATCACTGACAGTGACCAACGGTGAGTCCTCCCACCCATACCCAAGGCGGAGGGACGGTGCCACCATGTAATTTATGGTTCCCAGTTAATATCAGACCCGGCAGGACTGAATTCCTGTTGCATCCTGATATACTCAATAAAGGAGAGGAAAACCTTTTGAGACCAGATGTCTGATTGGTAAGTGTCCCCAGTGACCCAGTCCAAGATCAGGCCTGCCATTCATGGCAGAAGAAGGGCTTGATCACCCCTTAGGTGAGTTTGTTGCCTCTGAGAATATGGACTTTTGTGGGTAGAAGTCAAACTCATACTGACTGGTGTGTGAATGTGATAATGAATGTTCTGCTCCACAAACTGCTGCACAAAAGCTGTGGAGTCTGTTTGAGTCCCAACCAGCAATTCCATGGTGACCTCATATGACTTAAGGTGCTGTTGACACTTGGGGAACTGAAGAAATTCAGTTCCTCCCTGCAGCGTCGATCTGGGTCAGGGATTTATACTGACTCAACCTCGAAAGTTAAGAGGCATCTAAATCCCCAAGAGGGGAGTGGCCAGAAAGACAAAGTGAAAGTTTCCCTGTGTATGTCTTATGTCTCCATTCATTGTGAGGGACCCATTGTCTACAATCATGGGAAGTAGTCCTTATAAAAGCACGGTTTTAGAATGTATGTTTAAAAAAAAAACTTTAAGAAGGGATTTATAAGTGGTTACTGTATCAGATTAACCCCTTGGAAATTATGCCAATTATGTGAATTGAGTGACCAGCCTTTGGGGCAGGATGGCCATCAAAGGGGACCTTAGATTTCCCCATAGTGAGGGCTGTTTACAAAATTATAACAGGAAACCCAGGCCACCCTGATCAGTTTTCATATATAGACCAGTGGTTAAAAATTGCCCAAGTTGAGCCTTCATGGATCCGGTCTGTGTTAGTGGTCAAGGACAGTGTAAAGTTTTAGTCAGCTAGGAAAGGAAACAGATGCCTCAGAAGAAAGAATGGTCACCAGTCTTCCAGGGAGATCCAGAAGTGGTTCCTTGTAAAACTTGCCACCTCCATATGCTCCTCAGGCTGTTCCCAATGCTCCACTGGACCCAGACACACCACCACCCTCAGTCTAGCCACCCCAAAGCCCAGAGCCTCAGCTGGACTCTCCAGAGCCAGTCGGCAGATGCCTGAGGTCAGCTAATCAAGGGCCCAAGCTATCATGCAGCTGCCCCTCCATGAGGCCTGGGGTCCTCAACAGCTGGCCCTAGATGGAACCCTACAAGAAGGGGGATCGGTCTTTAATTATCAGCCTCTCACTATGACTAATCTCCTGAATTGAAAGAACAATACCCCAGCTTATTCTGAAAAGCTTCAGGCCATTATCCACCTCCTGAAATTGATCCTTCAGATCCAGAGGCCAACATGGGTTGACTGCCGCCAACTCCTCACTCTCTTCAATACTGAGGAGTGAATGAGAATTATGGAAGAGGCTAGGAAGTGGCTTCAGTCCTGGTGGTCACTGTAAACACAGAAAATTGGGTAAAAGAAGCCCTTCCAGGTGAGACCCGCCCCACCCGGTGGGATCCTAACACTGATGAGGGGAGAAATTGGTTGGAGAAATATCACCAAGCCTTCCTCCAGGCAGGAGTCTGGGAAGTAGCTAAGAAGCTCACTAACTAAGAACTCAGAGGTCCTCCAGAAGCCAGAGGAAAGCACAGCAGACTTTTACAAGAGACCTTGTGAGACTTTTAGGGTCTACACTCCCTTTGATCCTGAGGTCCCAGAGAATCAAAGAATGGTTAATACTGCCTTTGATGGTCAGGCTCAGCCCCAGAGCATGACTGCCTAGAGGTTCTTGATGAAGTCTTTTCTAATTGACTAGACTTGACAGACAAGCCCCTCAAAACCCTGATCTCGTTCTTTATACAGATGGTAGTAGTTTCATAGATGAGAGCAAGAGATACACCAGGTATGCAGTTGTATCAGACTCTGAAACTACAGAGGAAAAAGCCTTGCCTGAGGGATTGTCGGCCCAGAGAGCAGAACTATGGGCCCTAGTCAGGGCATTAGAACTCAGCAAGGACAAATGCATCAACATCTACACCGACTTGTGCTATGCCTTTGCCAACCTGCATGTACGTGGGGCTATATATAAGGAAAAAAGATTTTTAACAGCAGGAGGAAAAGGAATAAAAAAGCAAAAAGAAATCCTAAAACTACTAGAGATAGGTTGGGAACCCAAGAGAGTAGCAGTCATTCCCTGCAAGGGGCACCAGAAAGGAAAGGACTCAATATCGGAGGGAAACCACCAAGCAGACGCAGCAGCTAGACAGGTGGCCAGAGAACTGACAGTCCCGTCAAGGGTCACGCTCGTCCCAGAACTGCCTACACCCCACATACACGGCCCGGGAAAAGGCATGGGCACCACAGGAAGGGGGAAAGGTAACAAAGGAAGGATGGTGGTGCCCCCAGACCTCAGGATCTGTGAGCCAGGACAGCTAGCACACCGGGTCGTCCTTCAGCAGCATGAACTCACCCACCAGGAGAAAACTGCTCTGGAAACCTTGTTGAGCTAGTACTACCTGATCGCTCGACTGCTGTCCCTCTGCACCTCGGCGACTCAGCACTGTCTCCTTTGTGCACAGAACAATGCCTGACAGGGTCCTGTTGGGCCAGCAGGAATTCAATGCTGTGACCAGATTCCCTTTGAAGATTTAGAGGTAGACTTTACTGAGATAGGACCAATCAAAGGAAATAAACATCTCTTAGTCTTTGTCTACACCTTCTCAGGCTGGGTTGAAGCATATCCCACCCATACAAAAAGGCCAGAGAGGTAACCAAGGCACTGCTAAAAGACATCATCCCATGATACAGGATGCCATTGGCTATAGGATCAAACAATTGTCCAGCCTTTGTTGCAGAAGTAGTGCAACAGGAAGATAAGGCCATAGGCATCCAATGGAACTTACGCACAGTCTATCAGCCCCAGAGTTCAGGAAAGGTAGAGCACATGAACCAGACCCTTAAATAGGTTATGGCAAAGTTAAGTCAGGAAACTAGTCTACCCTAGACAGACATACTGCCCTTAGCCTTCCTTCAGGTACACTGTGCTCCTAGGGCCAGAATGATTTTCTCCTTTTGAGATTCTATATGGTAGATCCCGCCACCTTAAGTGGACCTAAGGGGGACCTAAAGGAACTAGGAAACTTAGAAATCCAGAAACAATTACAGGGAAGTACATAGATGGATAACAGACTACCTGTCTCCTTAGGAATAACTGTACACCCCTACAAACCAGGGGACCAAGTGTGGGTAAAGGACTGGAAAAAGGAAGCCCTGAATCTGACCTGGAAGGGGCCTATATGGTCATACTAACCACCCGCACGGCTCTTAAAGCTGCAGGTCTGAACACCTGGATCCACCAGTCTCTGATGAAAGCAGCCCGACCACTTGAGTGGCAGGAGGATCCCTCTGAATACCGTCCAAGCTGGACCACCCAACAACTCTCTCCCATTCATCTCAGGCTGACACACATTCCAGAAGAGACTTGTGGAGACCAATGACCCGCCCAACTCAACTCATCAGCAGACACTGAACCTGACCCTGTTTATCCTTCTCATTTTGTTCTGTGTCCTGCTTCTCCCTTTTGCTCTTATTCACAGCACTGTGGGCCCCTTGCGTGGACCTGTTGCTTCTCAGCCATTGCGGATCACTGGTATGGCAGACTCCTTTCTGCCACCACGCTGCACTACTGCCAAAATATTTCTCTGATACCATAAACATGTTTCCCTCATTAGTGCTTACAGCTCTCCCCTTTATCCCTGGTACCTCAACTGGCAGGCCAGGAAACCAGCCCTATGAAAGTGGTCCAAAGAAGACTGCAAATGTTTTAACAAGTGTCAGAATCAGAACTTCGCAGATTCATCTGATTTCGGGAGCTCCTGGTTTAGAAACATCAGCTGGTTATCGTGGCTCTTTCCCCTGTCAGGGACCCTCCTATTGTTACTTGCACTCTTGTTTGGTTCCTGCATCCTGAACCTACTTACCCATTTTATCTCCTCTCACCTAGAGGCCTTAAAGCTTCGGATATTACTCCAGACCAGGTCACCAAACTGCCATTACAACCCCAAGGGCGAAGAAGACTCCTCATCCCTGTTCCCACCTCCAATTTAGAGTCTCCTGTATAATCCCTGTATAATCCCCAAGGCTGTAAAGCAGTTTGAGGATCAAGAGGCAGTGGGTGGGAGAATGTTGTAGAAGACCTTCTCCCTGACCCTGATGCAAAACTTAATCTGCCAGGGATTTTCCATGGTACTATGGAATCTATGGCTACGTCCTGTCCTACAGAGACTGCAGCTATGTCCTGCTGTTGTGACGAAGGACAAGCAAGCATAGCCTCCCTACTCTGCAGCTGTACATAACTGATGAGTTGCCAATAGAAACCACACATAGCCAAGGAGGTGAATCTTTACCTCAGAGTATAAAAGGAGCTTCCCTAAACCCCCCATTGCTCAGCTTTGGGTGACAATACCCGTGGGCCAGCACCAGTGCTTGCAATAAATTGCCTTTTTCTCCACCTTTGAGTGCTGGGCTGTCTGTCTTCTTGCCATCTGGAGGCTCTGCCATAATAATAACAATACGGACTGCGAGAGGAATCTGGTGAGGAGGGTTCATCTTCCATGCTAGTGAGTGGAGAGAAGCAAAGGAAGCTGTTCTCATAAAGCAGTGCCTACACACCAGTGCAACAATGAGATCAAACCTACATATGAAATGGGAATAAGATGGGAAACTTGTCTACCATTTTTCTCCAAGAGGCATTCAGCACGCCCTGGCTTTTAGGGAGTTTTTCTTTTTGTTTTGGCCTCCCTGTGTAGAGTGGTCCTTAGATGGTTGGAGTAGGAGCAAAGCTTGGTTCTGGGGTTGCAGAACCAAATTCAACAAGATTGTGTCTTAGGATTCCCCCTCAACCAGGTGAGACTTCATGAAAAGGCCATCTTTTGGAAATATTTGATGTCCTAAGAGGGTACATACCCTTTACAGTCACTTTTACCAGCATCAATCCCAAGTTTGTTTCTTTAGGAGAAAAATGGAAGGAGGTAGGAAATTAGCTTTGGACTGACCTTGCTTGGAATCTTGCTTCTGCAAGTTATAAACCAAGTAGACTTGAGCAGTGTTTCTAAGTCTTTCTCAGTCTCAGTTTCCTCAACCATAAAATGGGAATAATAATAGTAGCCATCTCTAGAGTGGTTGCAAGAAATAAGCAGAATGAAAGGCACACTGAAGATTGCTTAGCAAAATACCTGTCCCACAGTAAGCCCATAATACATTTACATATTATCATGTTGATAATCTTATTTGTGGGCCTGTATTTCTGTTTCTTTTGAACTGAAGACAGAAATGGGTGAGAAAGGTCTACTGATCAAGTAATCAAGTATAAAATCACTATTTATACCAGGTTTGAGGCCAACAGAATAGCCCCAAAGATGTTGCACTCAAGGAGCATCCAAGTGCAACTCTAGCTCTTCCGAATCCCAAAGGGGCAACACAAGAAAGAGCTGTCACAGAAAGTTGTGTCATTGTATAAAAGCCAAACGCAACACATGTTTTAAAAGAGAGCTCTTTTCACAGGGTCATTGGCAGAAAAAAATAAGGTCTCAACAGAAAAGTGTGCCCACAGCAGAGACCCTGGCAGAGGACAGAGAGTTATACTGTGACATCAGATTGGTGAACTGCTCAGCCACCTGAGCAGGATCTGCCGAGCAAAAGCTCACCCATGAAGAAAAAGACCAGTGGACGTTTGTGAACACCAGTTCCCAAGAAGCATGAAAAATCACATGTGCTGTAGGACAGCTGGTTCCTTCAGTGTTTGGAATCATTGCCAGATTCAATCTTTTCCCATAATAATATGCTCCCTCTATTAATTTGCAGATTCTGGCATGAGATAATATGAAAAGCACTAGATGCTGTGTAAATGGCCCCTTATCCATCACTAGAAATTATGCATGTGGTAATTAGATGGCTATAAACTAAAACTGCGAGCCCCGATACACCAGTCCTGTACAGGGCATTAGATGCTTGAGCAGTTTTATTTATTTATTTATCTCTGTCTTTGGCAGCTGCCCCAACAATACTTGGAGAGAATCAGTTGCTCCTCCCCAGCCCCTCCGCTGCCGGCTCTCCTCGCATTCTGTTCCTTTTTAGCCTGTTTAACAAGCTTGTTGAACAATAAGGGGAAGAACAGCGAAATCTTCCTCACCTTCAGTCAACCTTTCCTTAACTGGACAATCAATTTACATATTTTCAGTTCTGACAAGATTTTTGGCTTTCAAGGACCATGCTATAAAGATTGCAATTCGTTTATCTGAGTTCTGGCTCCTTGGTTACACATACCTGACACCAAAGAAATGGTTTCGCTTAAATGCACATACTCTCCTCCTACTTCAACTTCCTTGCTTTTTTGGCAAGCAGGGGTTTAAAACTATCAGCTCAAACAGAACACTCTTGATGCTTCAATGGGAACCTTTTACTTGCCCTCGGGTCATTCAGATTTCTGATGGAAACAATAGCTGCAAATGCTATTTGAGTAATTAAAATTCCATTTATTTAAAAGAATAACAAACTCAAGTAAGACATTATTAATGAAAATTCTAGAATCATTGATGGGACATGTGTATTTACAACAGAGAACTTTACTTTTGTAATGCCACATAGTAGGTGCTTTCAGATACTTAGAGCTGATGCGCAGATTGGAAAGTTCATGGCCTGGAGACAGTGATTCTCAAACGTTTCCGTGTGCGTTTTGCTGAGCTAGGATTTGATTTTCACTGACCGAGAAAAATATGAGAAAATTAAGAACTATATAGTGAGTTTTTCTCATATATTTGAAAGTATACTAGTATATTTGAAAGTATCCTATTCTATTCTAAATTCTATTTGAATTGTCAAGCTTTATTCCAAAACTTTTGGTCTCCTATCTCTATACATTTTTCATTTTTATTTTATTGAAGGAACATTGTATTATAACATTATATAGGTTTAAGGTGTGCATCATTGCAAATCAGTATCTGTATATACTACGTTAAGTTCTCTTTATTTATAATTGTACTTATCCATGTGTGGTAGAAGACCTTTTCCCTGACTCCAACGCAAAAGTTAGTCTGTAAGGAATTTTCCATGGTACTATGGAGGCTGTAGCTACGTCCTGTTATCTTGACCGAGGACAAACAAGCATAGCCTCCCTACTCTGCAGCTGTACCTAACAGATAAGAGTTGCCAATAGAAACCACACGTAGCCAAGGAGATGAATCATTACCTCAGAGTATAAAAGGAGTTCCTCTAAACCCCCCATTGCTCAGCTTTGGGTACCACTGGTCCAGCACCGTTGTTTACAATAAAGTGCCTTTTTCTCTACCTTTGAGTGTCGAGCTATCAGTCTTCTCGTCATCTGGAGGCTCTGCCATAACACATGCATCTATATTCTGGGAACCTCTGCTGTCATGTCTAGAAATATGAGAGGCTGTCATCTGGCTGACTGGAATCATCTTATACAGGTCACAGGAAAACTGCCAGGTTTAAGTCAATAATCATCCTATTACTCTAGCTGGATATAGCCCCCAGATGATGTCTAGTCTCACCCTTCTCTTACTCTATTAAATCTACTCCTTCCCCAAATCCTAACCACCACTGGGTACCTCCATTTTAAAATATGAGAAAGCTTGGGCCATACTCATCCTTTGTTTGAATTCAAAAGGAATTGCGAGTGCTGGTTAAACCAGGCCCAATCCTGTATGATAGAATAAATCCCTGAAGAATGAAACAGGAGGAAAATAAATATTCTCACTTCTCTGAAAAACAATGATCACCCACATAAGATGCTTTAGGCAGGTAGCACCATTTCAATTCAGCTAGACTGGTTCACACTAGTGAAGAAAACATTTTGGCAAAGAATTACTCTAACAAAAAGTAAAACAGAGAATTCCAATTTTAGTTGAGGCCATCTGTTATAACCTTTGTTAAAGTGCATTGGAAGGAAATCTGTCTGTTGCATTGTAGGATTATTGATACTCATTGGATCTCTTAACATATGCCCCAAAGTGAGTACCTATAACTACAGCACATTTTGGGCTGAATTGGCTGGGAAACTGTCTCACCTAAATCATGAGAATTCTCTGAGCAGAGCAGTCCCCATGGGAATTCTGGCTGGGACTGAAGCCCAAGGGTTTCAAATCCTTTGACATGTTTATGGTTCTATCCAGTTTTTCATCCCTTGGGGGAGGGGATGGGGAGGCTACAGATTCTCTTTTTATAGAAGTCCTTTTGAGATTCATATTTTAGATAACTCCAAGTTCGTTTACACAGAGGACATGGTTCATATAAAACTGTTACTCTGACAAAGTTTTAGGAAAAGCTAATTTTTGAATGCAATTTACTGAGTGTCAATAGCATCCTGTACCACCAGCACCCCCAGCCAATGAATGTCCTGGTTAAATGGGACTCTCATGGTGATGATTTTGGCTAGGATTTTTACCGTAAGAAAAGCAGGGTGTCTGAATTTGACCCACAGAACACCCTGCTTTAAAATTTCCTAAGGAATTGAGAGCAGTGATTATAAACAGAAATCCGGGGCACAAGCCTGCTGCCCTCTCTTCCCTCATATTGGTCACTTAGGGTTTTTCTTCTGTTCCTCAACATCCTACCCTTCCCCACTTTAAGGGTTGAGGCATTATTTAGTGAGATCAATAATGGATTTCGAGTAGTTCTTTGATGTTCACAAAATATGTTCATGTTCCTGTTATATCATATGAAGAAATTGAAGTTTAGAGATGGATCACCATACTGAGAAAATGTGACAGAACTAGAACTTGAAAATCTGTTTCCCTAACTTCATTTCCTATGTTTTAAAGTAGCATTTGAAGCTCAAGAGGTTACAGGTATCTAGTGTAAGGCAAGGATCTCAACTTTTTTGGTTAAGCATACTTTCTATTTTCTTCTCAAGGTTTGTTAACTCCCGAGTTCCTAAATCATGGATCAACAAAAGCCATGAGAGCAGCAAAGACCTCAAGATCCAATTCTCTTCTCTAAGGAAGTTACAGAAAACACCAAGAACTTGACCGTAGGCCCACCCAGTAAGGCTCTGAAAGGGACAAGGAAATGCAGGAAAGCAGCAGTCTAACCTCAGGCCAAATCAGTGCAGCTGTGCCAGGGACTGGAGAAGTAGGAACAAGAAGCCAAGAAGAGCTTAACCTTTGTTAAAGTTCATTGGAAGGAAATCTATCTGTTGCATTGTAGGATTATAGTTACTCAGGGTTGGAGACACTGAAGAGAATTAGGCAGACCCTACCCCCACCCCACCATCCCCATCTGGAACTCCAGCCCATCAAATCTCTACCACATTCTGTTTAACTAGAACAGAATTTGATGAATCTCAGAAGTTGAACAAACAATGAAGACCCTGAAAACATTTGGGAAAAACCGATAACTGGCAACTAAGGCCAAAACTCAAGAATAAAGTGTCTTGAGACATTAGAGTTTAAAAGAAGCTCAAGTTTTAGAAGTATAAAAATATCTCAGGTAAAATGTAGAATAGTCGTATTAAAATATTAACTGAATATTTTAGAAAGTAAAATTTGATGATCAAAATAAAAAGATCAATTTGGGGACTAAATAGTAAAAATCAATGTATACAAACAGCATTTTGAAATATCAAGCTGAGGTATTCTCTGAAAACCAGGAAAAGGAAAGAGATACAGAATATAAAAGAAAATCAAGAGATACGAAGGAATAATTTAGAGATAACCAGGACCATTTCACAGGGGTTCTGAAACATAAGAAAAAATTAAAAGGTTATAATTGAGGAATTAGTAAAATAAAAAAAAAAGAGTCATATTACTGTCCACCTGTTTCCAAGCAGAATCAATTAAAACACACACACACACCTAGATGTGTCCTTTTGAGAATTCAGAACAAAAGAGTAAGAGGAGCACTCTAAGATCTTCTACATAAGAAAAAACATGTTAACATCAGATGTTGTTCAATAGTACTGAAATCAAGAAGGTGTAGCATCTTCAAAGTTCTGAGAAAAAAATATTCCATATCTAGTCTAGCTCATATAAAACCAAGGACATTTTTATAATTGTAAGAACTCAAAAAATTATTAGCCATGCATAATCTCTAGAACAATTAATAATGTGCCTTCAAATAATGAAAAATAGACAAGAAGACATAGGATGGAAAAAATGGGGGGAGAGAAACCAGAATAAATTATAGTTAAATCTTAATAATGTAGGGGCTGGGGAAGATCTAGAAGACTAACCATCAGAAATGAAATCTTGGATGAACTCACTATAGAGTTCTGTTGCTTCTGCAGCAGAAGTGGAGAGAGCTGATACACCAAAGTGTGCAAAAGCTCATCTTGTTCTAAGGAGGAGTTAAATGCTGGATAATTCCAGATATAGATAGAAAAGTATGTTTAATAGGCATATTAAAACTATAAGAATAACCATCAGAAAAGTAGAAATAAATTCTGTAGCTTCCAAGTAACTGGGGAAACTAAATGTTTCCCAAAGCAAAACAAAACAATACATATAAACCAAAAACCCAACAATTGAATAAGAGATCAGGAAGAGGAGAAAATAAGTAGCAAAAACCTATAAAACAGGATGATACACAATCCGTATCGAGAAGCATTCTAGGAAATAACTGACTTATCCTCTTCAAAAAATTTTAAATCAGGAAAATGAAAGAAAGGATAAAAAGACATCCAGATTAAAGTGTGCTATCAATATATAAGAACTAAATGTAATCCATAACCCCGGATTTGGCTATAGTGTGGGGAAAATTGCTGTAAGAAATATTATTGGGAAGAATATAAACTATAGATTAGATAGTAATTATTATTAAAATGGTAAATATTCTTATTTTAATGATGATACCATGGTTATGTAACATAGTTTTTGTTTTCTTACAATATTCCTACTGAAGAATATAGGAATAAAGAAAAATTCTCTCCATGATCTCTACAATGTATTCCAGGTGGCGCAGAATCAAACATAAGTATACATGTATATAACTACATAACAGATAACACATATATAATAATAAATACATGTTTCCATCTACACACAGAAAAAGAATGTGACAAAATTTTAACAATTGGTGAATCTGGGTGAAAAGCGTATTGAGTCCTTTGTAGTATTCTACTTTTTATTTTTTTTTAGGAAGAAGGAAGACAGGTAAGAATGAAAGCAAACAGGTAACAGACAGGAAGGGAGAGAAGGAAGCTTTTTACTTATTCAGTTTTTCATTTTAGTTTTTTCCAGCTGCAGGTTATGAGCCTGGGTCTTTGGGCTGTATCTGAACTTCATCCCAGGTCCAGACTTAACACCTGAGTCACCAATGCACTCCTGTAGTATGCTTACAAGTATTTTGTTTCTCTAAAAAGTATATTTCTCCGAAAAGTAGAAATAAAGTAATATGTCAGAAGTAAGTACAATAATCAATAATCATAATAATATAATTGCATTCAACACCTTTATATAAAAGCAGAGATTCTCAGACTGATTTAAACCAAAGAAAGAAATCTTTATATTTATATTATATCTGAGATATACCTGAAGAAGAAATTTTAAAAAGGCATCTTCTAAGCAAATGCTAAAATATCAAAAGAAAGTACAGCAATATATATTCATATCAAGTAAAATAGAATTCGATAAAATGTACCAAGAAGAATAAGGAAGAACAGCTTATATTAATAGAACAATTCACTAAAAGGGTAGAGCAATCATAAATCCTTATATAATATTACAATAATAAATTAGGAAAAGGCTGGTAGGCATGCAAAGAGATATCAAAAACAATTATCGTGAAAATCTCTAACATACTGCTCTTAGAGATGTGTAAACCAGGTTTACCAAAAATAAACTGCATAGGATTTGAATCATAGTTACAAGTCATGCCTAATATATATATAAAGACGTTTGTGCTTAGAAAGCAAAGATTACACATTCCTTATAAACTCACCTAGGATGCTGAGAACAATGAAAACAAGTCTTAGAAGAAGTTTTATGTCATAATAGGGCATCCTAGAGAGAACCCCAATTTCACTGAGATATGACTATCTGGATCCTTTCTACCTCCTGGAGGTGAATTTTTATTGGTTTAAGGTTTAGATATGGTCATGTGATATATATAATCTTGGTGAATGATATATGAGACATGAAAGCAGGTATACTGAGGTGGGAGTAAGGGTGATTTGGGGAAATAATTTCCATTCTAATGGCAAGAGATTCACAGAATGAAATGGCTCCTCTTCTAATATTATGAAGTCATGTATACACATAAAACCTAGAACTATGGGATCATCTTGCAACCTTGCAGAGACAAACCTAAGGATAAAAGAAAATGAGAGCAGAAAGACAAAAATTATATATATATGCATATCTTTGATAATGTCATTGTTAAATTAAGTAAGCCTATAATTAGCCTATCCCCCTGCCTGTTGTATGAGATAATAGATTTTGCTTATTATTTAAATATATAATTTACGTATATAATTATCTATTAATATTAATATTTTATTTTATATATACTGCAATTATAAAATCCATATTTAATTAAATGACTAATATATAATTAATATAGTAGATATTATTATTATTATTATTAAATTTGCATTAACTTTTTTTATTTATAGTCATAGTTATAGATTTGGAAGTAGCCTTAAAGGTCATCTATATTCTAGCCCATTCCTTTCATTTATTTATAAGGAATAGTTTAGACAAGTCACCTTGCCCAAGGTCAAGAGGCAGTACTTGATGAAATTCCAGAATTCAATTCTTTCAATTCCCTTCTAAGTCTACCATACTGTCTACTCCTTTAGAGAAGGATTATGGGGAAACTAATTTCCTGACAGGGAGTGACTGATTTTCATATACTGAGAGATTCGTTCAATCATTTTAATGTGAGATTCTGTCAAGGAAGCAATGTCCTCTCCAGAGACTATCCCCTCTCCAGATTCACAAAACTGCAGCACATCTTTCACAAGAAACATTTGGCTTTTTTCTAATCTAAGTAAATATGTGTGATATTTCCCTTTATGCATCCACAGCTATTCAGAAAGCTACATACTGATATTCGATCATTACTTCAAAGAGAACTTTTATAGGAAGAAAAATTTTCTCTCTTAAGAACACACTTTGAGAATAAAAATATACAAGCATTTGTTTTTCTCTTTAGAATTTTCACACCAAGGAAACCAAACTGAAACACAAAAAAACAACAGCAAAACATTATCAAAAATAATAGCAGTATTGTTGGCAGTTACATATTGTGTGACTTTTTTCTTTCGAATTTGAATAGTGTTGCCATTTTAACTTTAGTAATGGTGTGGTCTTGAATTTTGCACCCTTCCTCCATGTATTGACATCTTCATAAATATAGTCCTGTATTTTGCAAAGAGGAGGGCATTCTTTGGAAATTTTGCTTTCCAAAAACAAAGAATGGGTTATGCACATTTTATATCACTACCCATTATAAATAAATATACCACTATTTTTTTGCTAAGTACATTGCTGGTTAGTCATGACAGATTAAAATAATCCCAAATTAAAAGATAGTAGTTTTTAAAAGGTTAGTAAAAATGTATTCATATTTTATTATTGTTTTAGCACCTTAACTTAGAAATAAAAGAGCAATTATAGTAATTAATCTTTTAAAAAAACAGATTCAGAGAATGCTTTCCTTCATGAGAACAGCATCACCATCTGGAATCTTCTGGTCTATGAAGTGAAAATTAAATTATAAGGTTTTGTTTTGTTTTACTTGATAGACGATTAATTGATCTCTTCCATGTTTTACAGGCAAAAAATAATGCAGAAATAACATTTTATTGTCAAGACAGAAATAGTTTGTGCTTCTCCCCTCCATCACCACAAGGGATCCTGTAGTCTGTTCCTACAGAAATCAATTGGTTTTAAGGGTATTGGATTCTCACATTTTTTAATTTTTATAGCTAATGCTATTATAAAATTAACATTTCACAGGGATTAATTAATGTAAATTAATTTTATACTTCCTCTTCACTATGCATTTTCTCCACAACAGAATAAAATTTTTCTTTAACCTCTTGCTAATAAGTTTAATGTTCCAATTTCTTACTTATTCTTTCAAAAGAGTAGATATTAAACAGGCCACATAATGTAAAAAGAGGCAGAGAAAAGAATCAGTACTCTAAAAATTGAAAAGTTTGTAAAAGAATTTTAAGAACTACACAAGGGTACACAATTATTGATATCATTATTATATCCATTCAAGGAACTATTTATATATAGATATTTACATGAGGCTCAAATATGACTGTGCAATAGTTTTACTCAACAATATACAAAATTATGCACGCTTTAAGTTTTAAAAAAATGGAAAACACTGTATAATGTTTGTTAAAAAATCTCTGCTCTTCTCATGAATGGAACAAAACAATTTATTCAAGAATCAAAAATAATGTTCAATACTAAACAAACGTTTTCTTGTATTGCTGCATTAGGATGTTTTAATCAATGGCTTTATTGCCATTGTTTTCCATAAATCAGCCTTAAAACTGAACACTCCAGTGTTCCCATCAGTTGCCAAAATCAGTCTCATCGTGCACTGAGCCATGTGCATCCTCTAACGTGGAGCCAAGAACAATCGTTTCCCGGAAAACAAAGATAAAGATTCTCCAGTTACGTCAAGTGAACACTCTGGATAAATGAGCTTTTTATATCTATTCCTAATGTCGCTTTGGCATTTCAGTTTTCTAGTTTGTGACTATGTTGCCAATCAACTCACTTGAAAATCTTTTCTCCTTTACCACTATCATTCTAATATTTAACCTAATGGGTAACTGACCAAGCACTGAGTGTACCAGTCCTTCTCTGAGTGTTTCTTGTGTATTCATTCATCCTCATTACAACCTTGTGAAGTAGGCATTATTACTTCTCTCATTCTTATAAATGAGAAAGCTGAGACCCAGAGAAGTTAAGTACAGTCACACAACTAATAAGACATATACCCTGGAGTCCAGCCCAAGAAGTCTTATTTCCCGTGCCCCAGTTGTGAGCACTCCAGTGCTGCTTCTATAACCAGAGTATGATGGTCTTTGACTTTGGCTCACTCTTTACATTTCATCAATTTTAATACAAGTTTATCTATTTCAGAATAAATATCAAATCCCTTTGTAAGTCTTTTCCACACTTATTAGTGTTTTGTTATGTTTAGATTGCTTTCTCTTCAAGTCATCCAGCATTCAGTAACTATTTATTGAGAGTAAACTATGCAATTTCTAAAATATATCTAAAAATTAGTCATGGTTCAATTTGTTATTATCAAAATTGCTGATACACATACACTTTGAACTAGCAATTCTGCTGCTATTATTTTATCTTTATATATTATCCTTCATTAAAGACATTAAAGATAAATGTACAAAGAAGTTCATTTCATTATTGTAAAAGCAAGATGCCGGAAACAATCTAAATGCCCAACTATAAGGAAACAGTTAAATAAATTGTGGGCAATCTATGTAGTAGAACACTTCATAACCATTAAAAAGAGGAGCCAGATATTTATATGTAACTAAGTTCAAGATATATGATAAATAATAATGTAGAGATGGATTGACAAGAAGGTGCAGAAGAGATACTCAGAATATTCTTATGTGAAACAAAAGTATATCCATATTCATACATGCACAAATATATACAAAAATTTCAAGTAATGTCTTTTGGAGGGGATCATAGGAATATACATGAATATCATGTGTAATATTTTATATATACATATATATATACGTATATATGCGTGTAGTGAGTAATGCCTTTTTTGAGGGAGGCTGTAGGAACATAGGCATATTCCAGTGTTTACTCATGCTATATAACTGCTTACTATGTTCCTATGTTATTTTTCAATTGAAGCAGAAACTAATGATAAAAAGGAATTGATGTATTTATGAACAAAGCACCGCTTTTGCAGCAAATTAGACATGATTCCCATTAAGGAAACTGGTGTTTGTGGTGACAGAGGAGTTACAAGCCCACGTGCTGCCGAGCAGGAACTTAAGGGCTGTGAGCACACATCTGCAAGAAAAAAAGGAAACGCACGTCTCACAGCGGTGAGCAGAGATAGTATTCAAACTGAATAGCATTCAAACTGAAACTGGAGGGGGTTGCTGAAGCTGTGGAGGACTAGGCGAGTGGATCCTGGATCTGGGACGTCTGGCTGGATTTCAGTTTAGCGACAGCTATGATTTGCCACATAGTCTTGAGCAAGATAGTTAATTTCTCTATCTGAAGTTCCCTTATTAATAAACTGGAGATAATAACAGTACCTATCTCACAGTATAGTGTCAAGGTTTAAGGAAGTTCATATATACAAACGTGGGAAAAGTGCCTGGCACACAGCTATTTGTTATTGCAATTTATTTCAACAGGGGAAAGGTAAGTTATTTTTGAAAAAGAAGTGTGATCCTCAATTAAAATTGGGGGAGAAATTAAGCTAGAACTCTAATTCATACCTTACTCAAAAGTAACTGAAAGGTAGGTCAAAGGCTTGAATATTAAAAAACAAAATGAGAAAAATTATAACAGAAAACATCAGTTCATTAATTTATTATCTTAGCCATGAAAGAGACCTTTCTAAATATGACACCAAAAGCCAATACTTTCAAAAGAAAATAGATTGAACACATTAAAATTAAAAACTTCTTTCACCAAGACACACACAGAAACCATTGCAGTTAAAGAGCAAAGAAAAACAATGAGGAAACATTTTACCTCACTGGTGCTTAAAGAAATGCAAATTAACAAGATGATAATGCTAAATGTTTCAGATAAATGTGAAAAAACTGGTGCTTCTCTACATTGCTAACTGGAATAGATATTAGCAGGTGTTTTCTAGAGAGAAATTTGATATCATGTTTTCAAAACCTTAAAATTATGTGCCTTTTGGACTAGGAATTTCATGATTAGGCATTTAGCCTAGAAAAACATTGACAAGTCAGGAAAATAATGACAAGCTTAGATTCAAGACTGAAATCCCAAGACATATTTTTATAACAGTAAAAAATCAGAAGCAACTTAAAATATCCATCAATAGGAAATTGGTCTAATAACTGATGATATATCAGTTAAGAAATGCCATTTAAAGTGATGGTACAGAGCTATATTTATAATGAAAATAACAGGATTTATTTTAACTGAAAAAACTAAATTGCAAAATAGTATGATTAAGATGATCCTTTTTTGTAAAAATGTTTGTGGGTTATGGGCACAAGAAAATCCTAAAGGAATCTCTATGATTAAAATGCTGACTGTATTAATTGCTAGGTAATATTCCAGGTGATTTTTCATTTCTTTCCTTATAAATTTCTACATTGTATGTATTTTTTTTTCATTGATTAGGCATTACATTCATAACAACTTTGAGGGAAAGTACTATACTTTCTGTTTGGGGAAATCAAAAAAAGAAGTAGAACTTGAAAGTTGAGTGTGAAATGTCCATTCTCTTTTGCTGCCCATAGGTCCATCAGAGATGTCTGTGTGTGTTTGGTGGGCAGAGGAGAGAATGCAGAACTAGGAGGAAAATCTATTTTTACTACAGATATAAATTCCTGATATGAGGTCTTTACCTTCCAAAGCTAACTTAAATACAACTGCCCTAAGGAATTTTTTTTTTCCGCTATGGTTCAGCAGAAGAGAGTTTATAATTTCCTTCATCATCAAGTTTTTTAAAGGTTGCTGACTAGAACAATGATATTTTTGAACATCACCATAAATAGGCTTGTGAACTACACCACGCAAGGTAAGACTCTCCTTCAAAGACATAACCTCACCACTCAAGAAGCATTTATTAAGCCCTGACTCTGTTCCACGCACAGAGGATAGTAGATGGGTACACACAGTCTCTAGTCTCAGAAGGTTTTCTCTCTAGGGTAGGATCAGCCCCGCCAAGTGTTCAAAGAACCCTTTTCCAAGCTGTCGACAGCAAGTTTTCCCCACTATGTCACTGGGGTATGTGGAGCTAAAGCTTAATGGTGGCTGTTACCCTGACCACAGAGACGGTGATTTGGAACCATGTCCAGAGACAGCCTGACTCTCAGAGACACCCATCTGAAGGCGGGAAAATAAATCTAGAGGTAAGGTTTGGGCACCTGAAGTCTTACCCTCAGGTGAGGACCCCATCCTTTCTCCTCAAAGCCCCGGGGCCCCTTTCCTATTCCTCAGCACAGATATGTCTCTGGTTTGTCCCATGTACCACAGAATTTACAGCCATGTAAATTCTCCATACAAATGTCTTAAAATACGAACCCTGTCTGATGTTAATCTATTCCGTCCCGTCCAGAAAGAAGCGCAGAAGGGCATTTTCCTTCTGCCCCAGCACATACACAAGTACTCACAGTTACCTTTGTTAGATACTAAAGCAACAGCAACAAAGGGGGGCAAAGAAAGTTTATCTGGAGAGCAAGTAATAAAAAGCTTCATAATGGGCTCAGCCCAGCGAGATGAAAAAAAATTTGTCTTCGGAGGGGAGAGGGAAATAATGACAGACTATTAGTGGCATTGCAAGATCTAATAAGAGAAAGACAAAAAAAAACAAACCCAACAAGGTATGTATTTTTTAACTTTTAAAAATAGTGTATCTTCACTTTAACAAATTAAACAATTGAAAGCATTTAATTAAAAAGGTCAAAGCATGAATTAGCATCACAGACCCCCCCATTCCTTACTCCAACTTCCTGGAGGCATTAGAGTTAATAGCCTTGTGTGTATCCTTCCACAGTTTCTCCATCACACACATAAATGCACCTACAAGGAATGTTATTTCTTTCCTGTAGGTTTGCTTTACTTCGGCAAATATGAGTCTGCATATTTACCCACATGATTCTGCAACTTTCTCTCACTGATGTATGTCTGTATTTATATTTAATAATCTACTCAAAGGTCTCTCTCTTGGGCAGTGAGCATAAATATGATCTTTTAAAACAATTTCATTTTTAAATTAACTGTGGAATTTATTCAGTCATTTCCCTATTGTTAGACATTTAACTGATTTTTGGGTTTTTTTTTTTTGTTTGAAGAGGAAGCAAGAAAAGGAAGAAGCATTTTATTTATTTAGTTTTTCATTTTTACTTGTCAATTTTCAATTCTTAGTTATTGTAAATAAAGTTGCAGTAATCAGGGGTGCAATTATCTCTGTGAATTGTTTTTGTGTTTTTTGGGTGAATGCTCAGAAGTGGGATGACAAGATTATATGGGATTTCCATTTTTAAAGCATATACATAGTGCTCTCCATAAAGGTTGCACGAGTTTATACTCCCAACAACAGTGTAAAAGGGTTCCCTTTTCTCTGCATCCTAGCCAAACTTGTTATTTCCAGACTTTTGTAATTCCACACATATAATATTGCACAACATGCAATTTTGAATTTAAAAAACAAGAACACATAATTTCAGGGCCCAACAATCTTTACAAGAAGCAGTTGCAAAGTGGATCTTCCACTTTGCTGGGTAACAAACTACCCCTGAATATGATGGCTCAAAGCAGTAGTCACTTTACTATATCTTGATTTTGTGAATTTGAACAGACTTGAAAGAAAAGCTTTCTCCACTGATACAGTTCCTACTTGAAAAATTGTCATTTACAGTGCTGATTTTTTCAATGATATGAACCATAATAAATCCAGATGGGTCCCTTTTGTGGCCATCGCTAAAGCTGTGACCAAAATGGAGTTCAATTCTGTGACTTCTGACCAGAGCAAGAACTGTAAAAGGTATTTCAATGCACCTGCCCACATTCACCAGACAAGTGTGTTTTCTTCTCTTTCCAAAGATCTGAGACAGAAGTATAGTGTTCAGTCCTTGCTTACCCAAAAGGTTGTGGGAGAACACTACAAAGGTTGGCAAATTGGTGAATTAGTCCAGAGTTACAGGAAGAAGTGTGTCATCTATATTGAATAAGTGCAAATAGAAGAAGGCACTCACTCCAGCAGAGTGGTTATCACTCGACTGAAAATGGACAAAGATTGAAAAAAAGATCCTTGAGTGCAAAGCCAAATCTCACCAAGTAGGAAAAGGAAAGGACAAATGTAAGGAAGAAACTACTGAGAAAATGTAAGAATAAAATAATCTTCTATATAACTTTGACTTAAAATTACTACAATGAAAAAAATCTTGAGATGAGATAGGAAAGCACAATTTTTAAGAATTTGGGGTGAGTTGTCTGTTTCTTATTGTATTGATGGAGTCCAATCACTGGCTACTGGCAACAGTCAGCTGGCTGATGGTGGGTTTAGAGGATTCAGCAGGACTCACTTTCATATCTGATGCTCTGGCGGCGATGAATGGAAGGCTGGATTCAGCTGGACCTGTCCACCATAACACCTACATGTTGCCTCTACAATGTGGTGGCTACAGAATGTCTTACATGGCAGCTCAGACCTTTTATGACTTAGTTTCAGAGGTCACGCAGTACCACTTACACAGGCTCATCCCGCTCTCTTGATGGAGGAGTAACAAATCTCCTCAGCTTCAGAGAGGAAACTTAGCTGTCACCTTTTAATGGAAGGTGGGTCAGATAATGTGAGAGCTTGTTTTAAAATTGTTGTGGAGTCCATTGGAAGACATGGGCACATATGCCAAAGGACAAGAATTTGCTCGTCCTATTATTTCATTCCTGAGCAAAGAGGCCTCTAGAAATGTTTGGTTGTAAGAAAAAGGGCAGTAAAATTGACTAGGCAGAGGATTTCTAAACTCTCCTCATACCTATTTACTCACTTGTATCAACTATTGCTAAAATGTGTTAAAAGACAATTTTGTCTCAAAGTTCTTATTTTAATAGATGTACCTAAAATCTAAATGTACAGTAGTCTATTCATTTAAGTACTGCTAAGAGGGTGAAAATAATAGTCCCTCAATTTTCAAATAAAGCCTGATTAGATAATCACATGACTAAATTAATATTTCACGGTTCATTATCACAGTTTTCTTTGTACTTGGCAAAGCATGAATTGTTTTTCTATGTGTGCTTATTTGTGCTTTGTCTCCCAATCTCCCTTTTATTACCTGGAAAATGAAGATATATGTCATATAACTGTGGGGGGAAAAGCCTACAAAAGTAAAAAGTTAAGAAACCCACAAAAGAAAAATGCATTATTTTACCCACAAAAAGAGAATTCTATCTTCATATCAGTTGGGAATGAGGTTAACCCTCTTTAAGAATGTCACTGATATGGTCCCTGATTGCTTTCTATAAGCAATGATCCATACACACCAGGATGATGCATTCTGGTTGTATCTTTTCAAAATTCCAGTTTAAAAGAGAATTAAGACAACCAACCAGTGGAGTCAGTATAAAACACATCTAGGCATATATAGAATATAACAGGAAAGAAAAGGTAACAAACACAAGGATTTGATTCAAGCTTAAGAGTTTTTTCAGTTTGGGAACAGAGATTTCATTAATATTCACATCGAATCTTGATTGCATTAACCCCTACCAGCTCATAAAGGAATTCAAAATGCCTTGCAAGATCATTTGGGAGTGTATGGAAATTCCCAGGGAGGCTCTCCCTGGAGTGCACACACTTCAGGATAAGTCTGGACTATCTTTTGCACTGGCCTCCAAGATACTCTTTCCTATAATATTTCTGAGGTAACTTAGACAAAGTTCAATTGTGCAAAAGTAGAGAGCTACCATGGAGAAGCATGCTATGGTATGCTCGTTCCTCTCCAGGCTCTGGCAATCCAAGACATGTAGCACCTGTGGTCTCTTCTACTTCACCCTCTGTATGGCTCCTCCTGAGATACAGCTCAGGCCCTGACGACTGGAGTCAGACATCTTCACGAGGCTTTGACACTTCTGTAACCTTTTCTAAAATAAAAAAAGATATACTTTAGTCTTGTAGATTATTTGGGGTGTGCTACTGAAGAGAGCTGCTTGAATTTGAAAACCATAGGAGTTTTAACTCACACACAGAAATCCAGGGATGCTGGAAGAGATTAAATGAGTTCATAATCCACTACTACAACATATATGAAATATCAACACCCCCTCCTTAATCTTTTTTGCTAAATTTTGTCTGTCATTTCGGTTTCCGCCTTTCTGCAATACAGCTTTTATTTTGTCCCCCAACACACTTAAAATACAGCATACACATTCTTCCAAAAGGTTTGAATATGTGTACATTCGATTTAAAGCTTTCAAGCTTCCCTCTACAATTGTGTGATCTGAATAAGTTCTAAAGGAAAGAAATGAGATTTTATTTCAACAAAAATTTTGTTTTGTTGCCTCTTTTGTTTCAAATCTCAATTTCAACCCAATTAGGATGGCTACTCTGCCCCTATTATAACACTTGCTACTCAGTCCCCTAATTCCTCTCTTACTTGTCTAGCTCTACCTCTAGACTGTAAGTTGCAATGAGGGAGGAGATGAAAGCAAGTCTTTTGGTCACCAGTACTATCTCATATTCCCATTACCCAGTATGTTCCTAGGCACATGGCAGGTATCCTTAAAATATTACAACTATGGACAGATGAACTAGACCAAAAATTCACAGGGATACAACAGGCTTAAATGACAAATTAGAACAAGTGGGTTTAATAGACATTTATAGAACACTCCACCCAACAACTGCAGAATTCACTTTTTTTTTTTTTGAGTGCTCATGGAACATTTCTTAGCAAATATGTTGGGAAACAAAATAAGTATCAATAAATGCATGAAGATTGAAATCATAAAAGAAGAGGTGCCTAAGTTCTCTGGAGAAGAAAAAACATTAGGGTGCGAAGAGGTACCTATGTTTTTTGACTATATATGCACAACATGCAAATATATTGCAAGTTACATGCAAAGTTACATGTTACAGTAACATGTCTATTACTCCCAGTAAAGAGCTTATAATCCCAGTAAGCAGTTCTTCCTGTAATAGGACCGTTGTAGAAAAGCAACAATAGTAATACTAGTCTCTGCCAAAATTGTAATCGATATGATACTTTTTCAATGGGACTGGAGAATGAGACATTCCCTAAAATAAAGTGCATATCAAACAAATGAAAGTCAAAATGCATTGATTTTTCCAAAGGATGTGTGGGCATGGTTTGTGAGCAGGGCAGGCAGTTCACACCAGAGCTGAGGTGCCCTGGTACTGTTCATTTGGGGGCCACATGCACAGGACAACAAGCCTCCTCACAATGGTGTATCAGTGTTTCCTACCCCGGATGGGGAGATAGAGCTTCGTGATGACTACCCTGTCCCCGGCCTCCTGCTGGGCCTGCCAACAATGGTGCCACTCAGTACCAGCCTGGAGGCCCTGTGGTACAGAGAAGGGACCACCTCATTTCCAGTGGATGAGAAAATAGTCTGCAGATGTTCACAGCCAAGTCACCACCAACCTAGGTTGGATTATCAGATAAACAAGAGATCCTGTAAACCAGCCTTCAAAGAGTGCATGCTGCTTAGATAAGAGCCATTTTTTGAAGGACATGATTGTTAGCAGCAAGTCTAATATAATGTTCTGCTGATCGCCATTTGATCTGATTGGAACTTAAGGAAAAACTAGAAGACACACAAAAGCCTGAAATTATATTAGACCCTCAAAAAAATCCTCACAATGCTCAGTACCAGGGATAATGCATCATACTTACTTCTTTTTTTTTTTTTTTTTTTTTTACTTTGGATTGTGCCTTCTTCAAACATGAAACTGGAAACGTAGACAATAGTTTAGTAGCCGTGACTTGACAAAGACAGAGACTCTCTGTCTTCTCAGGGTTGTTGGATTAACAACCCCGACAGAAGTGATGTCAACTCTTTTAAGCAGCCAGCCAATTCAGCTAAACAATAAAGCATTTAAATAAATGCTTGCTCTGATTATCTCTTTTTTGATGAATTAACTGGTTACTTGATGAAAATGCTCAAAGAGGTCTGATATTTTGACATTAGTAGATGTTAGTCAGATCTTTGCTAACAATATTTTAAAAAGGAGAAAGAAATAAAATATATCTTAGGTGCAGTTTAGGTGCCTCTTTAGGTAAAAGGTTCTGCATAACCACCACCATTTCCCATAAAAATATTTTAAACTCTTCCAGCATTTCACCGGAACTCTTCACTGCAACAGCAGTGCGGAGCAAGACATCTCACTCTGTATGGTTGACATTGGAATTTAGTGAGAAAGGGAATTAAAAGAAAATCTACTGTAGGGCAAACCATTCTCTTCCACAATTCAAGTTCCTATCTTGGCCTATTAAATAGGACCTTCTTCCTCCTCTCATTGCTGTCTCATCCCTGCCCCAGGGAACAGAAATGACCTACCATTAGTGTGGTTAGGACATGTAGGAAGCAGGAACTGAGAATTGGGTGCATAGCTTCTGTTTCTGTCTCTTATCAATCCTGCTGTCACTCAGAATGGCCTAACCTCAGGACAAACACATTCTTTGCTCCATCCTGCAGGAAGTGGCCTGTGCCTGTAAGGGAGATTTCCTGTGACTGGTAGATCCCTGCCCCGGTGGAATGAATGGGTGAACTCAGGTCCAGGGCAAGGAATTAGGATACCCACTTGTCACAGAGTTATGCTGTGATCTAATCAAGTCTGTTAGTAATTGAGGTCCCAAAATCAGGAGGGGAAGATAAGTTACTTATTGTTCCTACTAGAAAATCTAACACGTTTAAGCTCTAATGGTCTGCTATAGTGAGTATTTTGATTCTTCGTTTGATTTTCTAATGCTAGCACTTAATTCATCCTCTGTATTCTGGAATGGAAATGCCTAGAACACCATCTACAAGTATTGAGAGCTCTCTGGAAAGAAAAAGTTCTGGTTTGTATTATGTGAATAATAAAAATATCGATGGGTCTCTGCTCCCAGTTCCTTATACAGAGCGCCTGAAACCCTTGTAAGTTCCTAAGTGATAAGAGCCCTAGGAGCTTTTATTATTTGAATATTTCATCTTCAACTCCAGTTCCTCATATGGGATTTCTGTGTAGATTCCTACAGTAGATTTCCTGGGTGAGAAGAGTGTGCATTGTCCTAATGGGGGATTCTGGGTGGGTTCCTGATGGGGACTGTTCACTAAAAAGACCCAGCTGGGATGAGATGTTGAAAATTTTCACTCCATCCCCTATAGTTCAAAGAAAGGAAGGGGACTTACATGAGAAAATCACCACAGAAATCCCAACAGCAGAGAATTCGGAAAGCTTCCTAGGTGATCAAACACAGCCACACCAGGAAGACAACACAACGGAGACAGGAGCTCCTGTGCTCAGGACCCTCCCAGACCTCGCCCTTGGTATCTTCATCTGGCTGTTCATCTGCATTCTTTATCATATCCTTTAATAAACTGGTAAGGAAACGTTTCCCTGAGTTCTGTGAGCTGCTCTAGCAAATTAATCCAACCTGGGGATGTGAGGGAGGTGTGGGCACCTCTGATTTGTAGCCAAATAAGCCAGAAGTTTTGCAGAATCTGAGGACCTAGTACCTGCAATTGGCACTTGAAGTGAGTAGGAGCAGACTGGTGAGCCGTTAACGCGTAGGCTCTGATATTATCTCCAGGTAGATAATGCCAGAATTGAGTTAAACTGTGGGGGATCCAGCTGTGTCATAGAGAATTGCCTGTGGGGAAAAAAACCTCCAAATATTTGGTGATCGGTGACCAGAAGTGAAGGAAGTGTGATCATTCTCTGAGAATTAAAGGAGACAAATAGGGAAGAAAACACAATAGGGAAGAACAGGGGTTTTTCCTGACAGCAAAGGTAGGAAAAAACTGTAGGTTTTTCTTTCACATAGTATTTGGTCATTTCTGTGTAATGAATACTTTATCAAGGAAGGAAAGAAGGAATGGATGGAGGGAGGAAGGTCCCTGAAACATAGACATCAATTTCATAAGTAGAAAATTTCCAGATTAAAATGATTTCTAGCAACACTAAAATTTTATAATACTGTAGATGATCTGGTAAAAGTAAAATAGTCTAGTTTTCCTAAGCCTTTCCTCGATCAGTATTTATTAAGTACTTACTACATGCCAGGTAAATGCAAGGCACTAAGAATAAAGAAGTCCTGGCACTTTCATAGCATCCTTTTATTTTTTCCTGCCCCCCACCGCCTCTAGTTTCAAACCCAGATTCACAGCTTTCACAGCCTGTATTTTATTCACCTGAGCCACAGAGGGTGGTAATCCCTGCAATTCCATATGGAACTTTCTGGCTTTAAATAAATACCACATAAATAGATGTATTACTACAAATCCTATTTAGTGCTGAGAGGAGAAAATACAGACAGTACCAGAGTAGACAGGAGGACTATTTTTCATATTGGGGCTCAGACAGAGTGACCTTCAAGCCAAGACTCTAAAGGTGCAGGTTGTCAGCTAAGAGCAAGGGTAGCTGTAGGGAGGCAGGAGGAAGAGTCTCCCAACAAAAGAAACATCATATTATAAAGTCCCTGGTTAATTCCAGTGTTCAGGCAATCTCCTGGTTGATTTCCTCTTCTCTTGAACTGCCACACATTCTAAATTTTCCTTCTACTTCACTGACCAATCTTTTCATGATTTCTTTTTCTGACTCTGAATTCTCTACTGATTTCTACATAATAGAGCCATACAGGATTTATATGCTCCCTCCCCTCCCATAATTTCTTTCTCTCATGGCCTTATATAAAAATCCATATGCTGTTGAGAAGCAAAACAAAATTCAACTGAGTTGTAAAGATCTTATTAGCTTTATTCATGATTCATGAATTGGGCAGCAGTCTAGCAGACAGAAAGGAGTTCTGATGAGCTGTACAAAATGAAAGACTTTTACAGGCAGAAGGGAGCAGGAACAAGAAGTTATACTAGGCAGGAAAAGCAGAGTGGTTATTCCAAGGTCACTTTCCTTTAGCGGATGGCAGGGATCTTCAGATTGCTTATCTATCTTGTGCTGGTCAGGTAATTCCTAATTGACTCATTGAAGATTCCATTTCTGGGAGAGCTGAAACTGTAAGTTAAACCTGTTTGTTGACACGGATTTAGCACTTAGGACTACATTTGGGTCCTGTTGTTCTTGATTTTAATGATATTGGCAACTTCTGACTCCCTTCTGAGCTCCAGATTCAAATATCCAACCATACGCTTCAGTCCTGAGTTGGGTATAGATACAAACACTTGGCAACTTGGGACACTCAGTCCCTATCTGCCAGTATCTCCTAATAGCTCCCTCTCTGGAGTCCTGTATCTCCACCTTCCACTCAGTCATACATGCCAGAAACCTGTGAATCATCCTTGATACTTGTTTCTCTCTCTCCTCTCCTTTGTCTGTAACCAATCACTGAATTCTGTTTGATCTATTGTCAACTGCTTCCGCTTCTCTCTATTGTCAATCCTCATTCTAGTCACTACGATCAAATTATGTTGCCATCCTAGTTAAGCTCCCAGGTACTGTCCATTGTGCTAAGAATGAGATCACAACCCACACCAATCAAAGCACAATGTCAAGTGCTTGACTTTAGACCTCAGTATTTTTTTAAATGCTCCCTGGGTGATCCTAATATAGAGCCATCATTGGAGAGTATTGTCCTACCTTGCTGAAAGCTGTTAAAAGTTCAAGTAAACTTCATTGGTGAAGGTTCTCGGTGGCCCAAGTGTCATTGACTTATAGGGCTAAAACCCAATGGAAGTGAGCAGAAGAGTGAATGAAAGTGAGGTAATTCTTTCCAGAAACTTGACTGAGAAGGAGACCAGAGATATTGACTGAATAATAACTAGAGTGAAAATGAGGTAATTCTTTCCATAAACATGACTGAGACCAGAGATACTGAATGATAACTGAAAATGGATTTAGTTTGTTACCTGTGGCTATTTACAAAATATGTGGAAGGATATGTGATACCAATTCTTTCATAAGACTGTTTTTCATTAAATACAAGGTTCTGGCAAAGTCCAATTGCCCACAGAAAGTACAGTGGCAAAGCTCTGAATTGAGTTCTCCAATCACACCTGACTCTGCCACTTTTAACTATAAGCTCCTGGACAAATTATTTAAGTTGTCTAAGCCTAAGTTTTTTGTCTTTGAAATGGTGTTAACACATAGATCACAGAAAGTTGTTGCAGGTTTTAATGAAGCAACATATGTGAAGAACTTAAGTGTGTGCATGTGTGCCCAGGCTCTTCCTTAGTCCTCTAGTGCCCTCAAGTGGTTTCCTAGAGCCACACTAGTACACCCCATCATATGGCCCTCGAGGGCAGCTCAATCCGCTTTGGTCATTTCCTGATCCCTCCTCTACCACTACACTTCACAGTCTCTCTTCCATCCTTTGACTCCCCAGTCTGAATCTAGCTGGTCATACTTGAGCTGAACTGAAATAAAAAATGAGATGCATTTGTAGTGCAGATGGCCAAGTGCATTGAAAATGGGATGTTCCAAACCTTACTCCAAGGGTCAACTTCCATGCAATTTTCAAAGGTCAGAAAGGGATAGCAACTGAAATGAGGGAACTGTTAAGCACCTCAAAAGTTACACTGTGGACTCCTAAGCTTCTGTATTTCTCACATTTTTTGATTCGTTATACTTTAACACACCAGGGTTTTTCTTTCCAGACACAGTACCAAACATCACTCCTTGACTCAAAATCAGTTGACGCTCTTTTCCTGTCCCCACTCTAACTTCCTTCAGTTGTCCCTCCCCACATCCATACCACTGGAGTGAGAACTTCTTAGGACCAAAGAATATATGATATTCTTATACTTTTTCCTTTCCTGTAGAAAGATGATGGAAGCATTATTTGCCTGAGAATCTGCTGAGGCTCTAAAAGTAGAGAATGATATTTATCTTTCTTTTTCAGATGTAAAATTTGGACAGTCTTTTCCCCCTTCGTATTTTAATTATAATTTTACTGAGATAATTACAGGTTCACATGTGATTGTAAGAAATGTCATAGAGATCCCTTGTATAGTTTCCACAACGGTAACATTTTGCAAAGCTATAGAATAATCCCAACCAGTAATACTAACATAGCTATCATCCATCTATCTTATTCAGATTAGATTTCCCCAGTGCTGCTCATTCGTGTGTATGCTTGTGTCTGTGGATTCAGTTCCACATAACTTTATCACCTGTGTGAATCTGTATGTCCATCATTACAGTCAAGATAGTGAGTAGTTCTAACATTACAAGGATCCCAATATTATCTCTCATAATCACATCCATCTCCCTTTCCCTCAGCCCCTATCCTTACAACCCAGCAACCACTAACCTGTTCTCCATTTGTAAAATGCTGCCTTTTAAAAATTACTGTATAAATGAATCATGCAGTATACAACTTTTGGGGACTGGAATTTTTTGACTTCCCATAATTTCCTGGCAATTCAACTGTATCAATATGTGTATCAACTGATACATGTATCAATATTTCAATCCTTTATATTGCTTAGTAATATTCCATGATATGTGTGCATCACCATTTGTTTAATCAGTCATCTGCAGAAAGACTGTTTTAAGCTCTTACAATTAAAACTGTTATTACTATACATGTATTTTGTTACTAGTTTTTGTGTGAATGTATGACATAAGTTTTCATTTCTCTGAGTTAAATACACAGTGCCGGGATTCACTCCTGGGAGCAGGGGAGAAAAGGGGGCGCCACAGGAGATTAAGAAACTCAGAGAGAGTGATAGAAAGGTGGGGTCAGGGGGCCAACAGCTTTGCAGACTGAGAGCCCTGAATAGTCTGCCTTCGACCTATTTATTGAGTTCATACACAGAATTGCTTCGAGCGGCTTACACTAACAATTTTTATCTTTACATTAAATTCGCTTATGCAGCCTTTTGTTTTCTAACTACATAACTGCATCTATCTTGTTTTGGGCAGTGAACAGTTACAGGAACACTGCCCCGGTGCTTTCCCATGGTGGCCTTTGCCCGGGGCTCCGGGCCTGGTGTCCTTGATGTTCTGCCAGCTCCCAATTCGCCCTTGCTCCACTCTCTGCCCTCAACAACACAGTAACGCAATTGCTGGGTCCAATGGTGATTTCATGTTTAGTTTTTAAGAAACTGCCAGAATGCTTTCCAGAGTGACTCTATCATTTACGTTTCTACCATCGATGTCGTTGAGATCCATGCATATCTTTACTTTCAGATCTCTTTTTTAGTCCTTATTTAGTCGAGATGTGCTGTCAAAAGGTAGATGACTCTTTGATGGCCCCCCAGTCGTGTAACTTCTGTTCAAACTTCAAAAACCAGAGTACGAGCAAGATGAAACTGATACACTTCTGAATCGCAATAATAATAACTAGTATTTATTGAGTACTTGCTGTATGCCAGACACTGTGTTAAAAACTTCCTATGTATAACTCCATTTAATAGTCACAACAGCTTTATGGGTAGACTCTGTTATCATCCTCAGTTTAGAAGTTGACGCTTAGAAACAGAAGTACCTAGTTCACGGTTACACAGCTAGAAAGTGGCAGAGCTAGGATCTAAATCTAGGAGGCATTCTCTCAATCACTTGTGTGCTTCCTGCAAAAAAATAATGAGATACATCTCTGTGTTCGCAGAAGTAGCGGTGTCGATTTTGTTGTAGTTAGGACAATGTCAATATTTTTAAATCTAAATGTGAAATTTACCATCTCTGGAAATTAAAGTATATCCTTACCAGTATGTTTACGTGTGTGCATGTGGATGCATGTGTACATGTGTGTGTGAGAGAGATTCAGGAGGTGTGCACCGATCTCCCCTCAAAGGCTGCACGCAGTCCCAGTTGGTGTCCATTCCCACAACCTCTATACAACGCAGGCTACAGGGGAATTAGTGAATACAGCACCCTGGTCTTCCACTGCAACTCTGAGGGGACAAAAAATATCCTAAATAGTATGGGAAGAGAAACTGCAAAAATTTATACATAGTATCTTGAAATAGATAGATCTTGGCAAATGCTTTCTCAGTTAAGCATGAGCAAGAGGAAAATAAATGACAAGATGATTGTGCAGTTAGTCACTTGATATGAATAAAAGAGAAAGCAGATAAGAACAAGCAAATAAAAGCCAGATAAGGGACCCCATATGAAAGAATATATGACTGAAAACCAAAAAATTACTTGCTAGTGTTTCACACTAAGCAAAAATTTAGTAAGATCTCAGGACAACGTGCTATAAACAACGGAGGGCAGAGGGGAAATAGCTGAGCTAAGACTGCAACCTGAGAACCAAACACCACCAACAGAGAACCAAGACCTGTAAAAACTGAAAGACCAAAGAGACTAAAGTTAGAATTGCCGCACTGCTGGAGAGAAAAGACTCAGTATTGCCAGTGCCCATTCAGGAAAACAGAGACAGGATTTTGACAAGCAGAGAGGAAGTGACAGAAGTGAGAGAGAAACAGGGAGTGTCCTATATGAAGATTAAGGGTGTCTCTGAAGTAGAGAACCAAAGGAATGTAGCAGAAAATAAGTATTTTAAAAGAAAATTTGACTCTAACAGAAAAGTAATGTAGCATATAAAATCGGCAGTTTGTGTTTCAGAGAAAAATGGTATAGAATGATTAAAACAGATACATAAGTTGGCAAGGTTAATTGCCTTTGGGAATTAAAAGGAAGCATTAGAGGAACTGAGGTGGAAAACAGAAGTCACCCACGTGGGAGGGCAAAGTTAGACTGGCTTAGACCTCTCCAGCACAGCCACTGCCCGAAGACTTGGAGCTTAGTCGACAAAATTCCTAAGAAAAGAAAGCCACTAAAGAACCTCCAGGCAATTTCGTTGTTTGCAGATAAAGAAGTAGGTACACATTCTCAGATATGAACAGTCATGGCAGATAGAACCCTTGAGAAAAACTGAGATTAAATCAAGGTCAATAACAAATGAGCGTGGACATGCTAGGGCAAAGCACTGGCGTTATATCCTGTAGTGAAGGACACAAGTTTAGAGGTGAGTAGTTAAGGAGACGCCCCTCGAATGTGAATTTTAGCTCTCTCAATTCTTACTTGCGGACCTCAAACAAATTATTTAACTTGCCTCAGTTCTCTTACCAATAAGAAGTGGGTAATAACGCTATGGACATCAAATGAAACAACTTATGTAAAGCTTTTAGCATACTGTCTAGCATTATATACTATTATTAAAAACATTAAGATGTGTAATTACAAAAAATAATAGCTCCAAAATGTTAAGGCTTCTTATAATCTTTTTTAAGTCTTTTTTTTATCCCTAGTTTTAGGAACTATTATCTCATGGTAAAGAAAAAAATCAGGACACTGAAGTCTCTGGAAAGGTTGACAAGAAACTGATAAAACAATACCTCTGGGGAAGGACATTGGAAAGACGGGACACAAAAGCATAGGGAAAAATCTTCACTGATTTTCACCTACGTGTAGCTTTTGATATTTGTATCATGTGACTATATTATCTTTTTAAAAAGCAACTAAATTAAAGAAACAGTCACCTAAAATTCCATGATTCCTTTTTTAACAGTTTTTCTAAAGTGTCAGTGGAATTGGATGTAATATTTAATGTAAAATGAGCATGCACAGTATGGTTCCATTTTTGCAGTTATTCCAAACCACTCAGCCGTCCACTGGTGTAGATGCAAAGAACAAATTCTGAAATTTGCAGTCTATTTTTCTTCTGCATATTTTTCAGAATTGCTTAGATTTTAAATTAAGTATATATCTTTTTTTAAAGTTGTTGTTCAAAATAAAGAAAAAAATGGCACCAACTGTTATAAGGAAGGACCAGGAGTTTGCCTGTACCTCACAAGGACCTTGGCTCTGAATGCCAAAGGGCCCTCGGAGGGTCCTGCTAAGGCCCTAGCAGGAATCTCTGCCTCATTCACCAGTTCACTGATGGGCTGGCAGGACTTGTGTCCTTGCAGCGGCAGGCTGATGAGCTGCCCTATTTCTACCACATCTTGTCTCCAGAGTCACAGCAGAAATCGTATCTTCCATAAACTGTTTCCTAATCTGTCCACCTGTTTTCACCATTGGAAGTCCACAGCACATTTTAACAATGCTTTATGGCAATTTATTTTTTAACGAATGTTACTGAACACACACACACACACACACACATTTGTTTGTAAGCAGGTCTTTATCCTCTCCCTGAGAACATGTTCCTGAGAGCAAAAAGAGTGTCATGCTCGTTTGGTATCTTTACGGCACCCAGCATATCACCTTTTATGAAAACAAAGATTTAAAGAAACAAGTCTGTTGGATAATTCAGTAAAGGAGCACTCAGTAAGTATTTATTGAATTGAATTCATTACATTGTCCTCACATATTTTTGACACTTGAAAGTCTTTTGTCTTCAAAAACTAAGTGGTCCACATGCCTTCTGAATTATCTTGAGTTTTTCTAAAAAGAAAGTATGCCCCCTTTACCTGAAAACACTGACATGTATCAAAATTCTTAGAAAAGCAGAAAGTCCAAATAGATAGAGAATAGATGTGTGGTTTTCATTTCCATTTGTGTTACCCTGAGCAGACACACAACATTCAGGCTGACAGAGAGAAGACGATGTCTCTCTAGTCTTACAGCCCTAATGCCCAACATTAACTCAGAGACAGCTTTCCAAAATGAGTATGCAGTAGTCAGGGCTCTCATCTCTTAACTCCTTAATTAAAATAAAAGCTACATTTCTCAAACTATAAATAAAGCTCATTTGGTATCTAAAATGGTGTGTCGGTGATGAGATAATTTGAGTAGAATTTAAAATCAAGGTATTATAAAAGACAAGATATGAATACAATGAAAGGAATACATCTATTAAATAACAAGGATAATATATGGAAACTATTTGTTTTTGTCCTAGTGAGGGCAGATTTTCCAAAACAGCGTTTGTTTAAAAACCCATCTTCCCCTGGCGCCTTCAACAGTGAGCAAAAAATAATGTGCTGCCACCTACTGATAACTAGAGGGAAATGCAGCTCAGAACAGTAAAATATTTGTTAAGCCAAAACATTAGAATTGGGGTTTATAGTATATTATTTTAAACACAGTAATTAAACCTTCATTATTATTAACTTTAGAGAAGGAGTAATCACCATGAAAATTGATGGCACTGAAGTAGAAAAACAACTATGGTTGTGTGTGTACGACATACAAATATAAAGGTTAGAAAGGTTAACTGCATACTTCAGGATTGGAGTAATAGCTGAATCGTATTATGAATAATAAAAAGGGACAAGGGAACATAAGCATTTCTGTGGTAAGATATGCTGGTGCTCCAGTCCAGCCAACATAATGTCACCGAGGAGTTTGGGGCAGGAAAGATAATGGTCGTTTGTGAGAGCAGGGTGTGCTAGTCCTCACGGGAGGAAGACTGCTTTCACGCAGTCCTGTTTTTTCTCTCAATGACCTTTTACATTATCTAAGGCATCTAAACTCTTCTTGGAAGCAAGTTTCCCTCAGGCCCAGTGTTCACCTGAACAGTTTCCCAGTCAGCACAAATAAATAATGCAACCCGGCAGCAGGAACCCCAGCTTCCGTATTTCCCAGCACGGTCCTGGTTCTGGGACGCCCACCGCCTGGTGGGCGCTGTATCAACAGCAATTGAATGAATAAATCGGTAGCGCGATTGTGTAGCCCCCTTCAGCTCTCTGGACTTGAGCTCCAAGGAGTACGTCAGAATCTTAGCCTTTCAGGATTAAGTGTGCAGTATCCTGTTGATAGCTTGATTTGATTATTTGGATTTTTCTGGTGGAAAATTAGCATGGGCCTGAATCAGTAAGATAACTCCTTAATTTTCCACTTCAGTCAACATTGTTTATCAATTAAATTTTTAGTAAATTGTAAATTAAAGTGTAAACCTTGGTTCTGTGCCGAAGGTTACCTGTCAGTGTGTCCCCTGGGGCCAAAATGCAGGAAGAAAATTGAAGAAGAACCTTTACCTGATTAGGAGGATTAGAAAGAGCTTTGAAAGAAAATAACTGTTTGATTCAAAGAAAATGATTTAGTTTAGGAAGACACCTTCCCTTTAGTTTAGTAAAACTAGACTCATATTTGCCAAAACCAGGGAGGAGCTAAGCAATTTTAAATTAGATTCCTATTGGCTGGAAGCCCAGATTGTGGCCTGGATGTCTCCTCTGTTCAGGGGTCCTCAGGTCTAAACTGTGCACTGATTAAAGAGAGATGCAGAGATAGGGGGCACCTATTCTGACACCTGAAACCACTGCAGGTTTTCTGGGAGATTTGTATCAAACCTCACAATGTATGAGGACGCGGTCTTGCCTTGGAAGACGATCTAAAGAGCAGAAAAAGTGAGCAAGTGATTCTCTTTGAGGCTCCTAAGATACAAAGGAGGTTGAGTTCTGGTAGGAGGGATTGTGAGTGATATTAGCAATGAGGTAGAATTTGAATGAGTCTTTATGTAGAATTTTGTAGTTTGGGATTTGGGCAGGGAGAGAAAAATCACAAATGACATTTAAGTGATGCTGAATATGTCTGTGGAAAGGATATGTGCAGTTTGGCTACTAGGAGTCTAATCTTCACCCTTCAAAAGCATAAACTGAGTTGGGAGGCAACAAAATGCACGGGGTCAGAAATCAGATGCCTGGGTCAGGTCGCCGGCCTGCTCCCTGTGACCCGAGCGAGTTAGTGTCCCTTGTCCTCAGTTATTGTTCCTGTGAAATGACGACATTAGAAGGGCCTAGCTCATAGAGCTGTTTTAGCATTAAATGATTTTAAGTGTTGTTGTCACACAGCAAATGTAGTAAATGTTCAATATATATTACATATTTTATTTGCTGTTTGTATTTGATTTATTAATGGGGAGCTATGGAAGAATTTTAAGCCAAAAATCTATGACGGAAGCTGATACTTTACAGTTATTAATTTATCCATGAGACACAGAAGAATTAAAAGAAGTTGAAGAAGCTACCATTAAGGATACCAGATGGGGGAATTTTACAATTATCCAGGGAAGAAGTAATGAGAATCAGAATTATAGGGAAGGTGGTAGGAATGAAAGAGGAAGGAACAATTGGCGTGCCCTGGTGGCCTAGCGGTGTAGTACACCCTGGGCGCAGTCCCACATACGTGCCGCGGTCCCAAGGTCAAGCTCTGAGCCTGAGGGGAACAACCAATGTGAGCAACTATATAAAAATAAAATGTTTCTTCCTTCTTTCTCTCTTCTTGCCTGCCTACCTACTCGCCTTCATTCCTGCATACATTTTTCCTTTTTTTTAAAAAAAAGGAATAATTCTGAAAAACTTGGAGAGAAATAAAGGATAAGGCAGAGTGTGAAGGGTAAAGGAAAAGGTGGAATCAAAGATAACCCTAGGTCTTTGATCCTAGGTGCTAGAAAAGTGTCGGTGAGGCAAAACAGCTATGAGGAGAAAGTGGTCCAGGCCGAGTTATCCAGCTGGAGGTCCCAATAAATACACGGTAAATACAGAGTTCAGAGAAGTCAGACTTAGATTCATCATCTTCTGTTTCAGGGTGAATGTGAGGCTTTAGGTGGAGCTAAACACACAGAAGTTGTGAAAGTTGTCAAGGTCAAACTATTCCATTCAAAATTCTTCCTACTTGTGGATAATACATGAGTTCATCAGTGGAAATAGAAAGCGTCTTGCATGATTTACAAAGTGAGGTTCAATGCCCGAATTTTCCATTTACTATTCACATGCCCCATTGGAAATCACTCTCTTGACTAGAAAATAAAAATGATGCCAATACTGTCCTCACAGGGTTATTTGAGCATCAGTGAGATCCCAGTTTCTTCCTGGCTAGTTCAATGTGATCATGCACAGATGCGAGATGAACTGGCTCCCCCTGAAAGCCCCTGGTGCTCTGGACTTGTTCCTACATGCTCTTATGCCCACCATCTTTCTTTTCTTTGTCAGTAAACAATCAAACTCATCTCTGCACAACTCTCCAAGTCTTCCTCAAATTCCACAATTTGCAATGCTAACCTCTTCTGATTAACTTCAAACTCCCTGTTCATGGGTCTCCTCTGCCCCTCTGCCCCCACTCCCACACAAATTCAGATGGTTCCACCTCACTGAAGAAGTTTACTCCTAGCTTCCTTACTCATTCCTTCCTTTCTTATTTTGTTTATTTAATAAAAATTCTCAAGTCAAAGTCATAACTAATCTCAATTTGTTAGTCCCATAATTACTTAAGTTTCTGTCAGTTAATCCTCACCCCAATAAAAGCTAGCATTTCCCACACCTTTCTGTACACCACAGACACATACACAAGCACATGTAACAAAATGATTTTTTGTCTATAGAAAAACTCTTAATGACCTCAGAACAGATATTCTTTATTGTTTGGCCATCAGAGGAAATTCTAATGACCCTAATGTGAAACAGTTGGTTCACTAGTTTATTTTCCTCTTTGCCTATGTAAGTCAGCTGATTCTAAGCAAATTGTTTTTGAATCTATTTAATTTCACCTTGAGTAAAATTTTCATCAGGACCTCTGTAAATGGCATCATTTCTCCCACAAGATAGTTCAGCAAGGCATCTTCAAATTTACTGTAAATTGCTGCCAGTTTGGGCTATCTTTCAGTTTCCAGGAAAACCAGAATGCTCCTTTCTGTGCTTTCTCAGTATGCAGACAATAATATATATAATTTTAAAATTTTATAATTTTATATAATTTATATAATTTTAAAATTTTCTGCAACCTGTATTTTGGTTTCCCTGCCCATTCATTAGTCTGACAAATGTATGTTATCACCTGAAGTATTTACATTCCAAGTCTAAAATCAGTCTTCTACTCAATATCTCTTTGTTCTCTGGAAAGTGTTTAGGTCCCACCAGTGAATTTTCAAGAAAAAACCCATATTCCAATATATCTAGTACAGTGGAGCCCTGGTTTCTCAATCCAATTTTCAACACCAGCATCAAGTGTAGCCTTGACACGTATCTTGCATCATATCCTAATCAATAGCTGCGTTAGTTATTCGGTGCCTAGTATGGTCTCTGCACTACTTTATGTGATGTGGGAGTCTCAGAAATAGGGAACGTATATGTTTTAAACATGACTTTATGCCCAGCCCCTGGTATATGGTATTGCATATAAGAGATGATTCAAAATACTGAGTGAGTGAATAAGACTTCTGAGAACACTAACACCTGAAAGGCTGTGGAGATCATCATGAGTTACATCATAGCCCCTGAAGTGGTCCCCAATGTGCTGTTACAGCTATATGGTAGACAGAAAATCAGGGAAAAGAGAGATTCACACGCACTGAAGCCATTAGGTACTCTTGGTGGAAACACTGGAGAGAGGCCCAGCATTCAGGTGGCACAGGAACATCATAAGTGAAGGACAAAAGGTCAAGTATTGGGTCAGTGGTGAAATAAACTAGTCCAGGTGAAACATGGAGTAGGGTCAAAAATAAGGTTAGATAGCAAGTAGAACCAGATAACAAAGGATAGTAAAAGAGAGAAATCATCAGTGAACCAAGTGCCAAAGTGTGCTTTTTACTTTGCTGTTTGGAATCCAAAATGGTGTTTTATATGAAGCTAGGCTACAAATTGTGATCTAATGCACGAGTAGCCCTGAGATATACATTCCTTTCTTCATGAGATGATTAAATAGATCAATAATTAATTCTTAAAATACATCAGTTCCTTCTTGGAGAATTTTAGTTTCTATCAGTCTCACAGAAGAATATTGGAATAAGTGCAGTTAAACCCCAGGAACAAATCTTTTAACCAATGTTAAGCCAGCTCCCTTTCCTCCAGTCCTCATGTCCATTTCAAACTTTCATCAATTTCCTCAAGATCCTTGTCCCTGGTAGCAAATGACTTGGGCTACCACTATCTGATCAAATTAGAATTATCAGTGAATTCCTTCAATGGCTCAGCATGCCCCCAAAGTGTATATATACATATATATATATATATCTATATCTTTTTAAATTTCTTTCCTTCACCATCTTATATTCTTAATTTTTTCCTTCTTGAACCCTCCCCTTCTTCCTCCCTTCTCTTCTCACTTTATTCACTCTTCCATCATAAGCTCCTTCACAACCACAGCTTCAATCATAAAGACATCAATACCTACTGAAATCTGTATCAACAGATTAACTTTTTTACTGAGTGTCAGATTCCTTTTTTAGTGACTTGTAAGCAATATCACTTGAAATGACTTTGCATTATAACATTATATGTTTCAAGTATGCATCATTATAAATCAACATCTATATATACTATGTTAAGTTCATCACTAAATGTACAATTCTATCATTTACTTATAAAATTGACTTAGTTTACCACCCTCTTATTTTGGTCTTATAAATGAAAAGATGTTTTATTTAGTTCATTTATTTGTTTGGTTTTTCTATATTACACGAGTGAGATCATACAGTATTTGTCTTTCTCTGACTTGCTAAGCAAAACCCCCAATAGGTTCATCCATATTATTGCAAATGGCAGGATGTTATCTTTTTAAAGAGCTGTGTAATATTTCACTGTGTCTATATACTACATCTTCTTTAGCCATTCATCCATCAGGAGGACTTAGGTAGTTTCTGTGTCTTGACTTCTGTAAATAATGATGCAATGAATATGGAGGTGTTTATAGCTCTTTGAATTAGTATTTTATTTTTTTCAGGTAAATACTCAGAAATAAAATAACTAGACCAAATAGAATTTCTACTTTCAATTTTCTGCGGAATCTCCATACTGCTTTCCATAATGGTTGCACCAATTTATATTCTCATCAACACTATCCCTGCCAGATTTCTAACTTATGGAACTATAAAATAATAAATTAAAGTTGCTTTAAGTCACTAAGTCTGTAGTAACATGTTACCATAGCAACAGAGAATTAAAACACCATCTCTGCCCAACTCTTACTTTACTTTGGGAGAGGAGTGAAGAGTTATTGGTCGTATTAATTTTTCTCTCAGAATATTTTAGAATATCCTTAAGTTCATAGAACATCAAAGCAAACTATCATATTGTTAACTTGCTAAGGTAAAAAGATGAAACTATCATTCTTAAATTTAAAGGCGGGTTGCAGAAATTTGGCAATATTTCTTCAGAACATTCAAGGTAACACAAATGGCAAACGTTTTATTGGCTTAGGGAGCGTGGAATTTCAAATCTCGGGTGTTGGTAATAAGAGGAAGAATAGTGGGGAAGAGAAGAGGCTAAAAAGAAACAAAGTAATTCAAGTCACTGAGCCCCAGGAAGTCTTAGAATTGAGAGCACCAGGACTAGTGATGAACCTAAAAGAAAATAAATTGATTGGAAGTCTTTAAAGAGGAAGATTAAATCACCCAAATAATCTTCTAACACCTAACTAGCAAGTGGTCCCTCTAATTCACCAGGAAGAAGAATGAAAGTTAAAACAAGACAAGCTCTGGACTCTGGGGCACCAGGCACTACTGAGGACATATACAGGAACTAAGAGAATTAAAAGAAAGTTTGCACACTAGAGGGTGGAAAATTCTTCCCTCCAATCTTCCTGTATTCCCACGCCTCCCGGTCTTACAATGTTGGCAACCAAATTTAGGCACACGCCAAAAACCAAGAGAAAACCTTTGTAAAAATGAAAGCAACAAACAGGTTACTTACCAGGAAAAAATTAGGCACATATTGGATTTCTCAACAGCAACATAAAATGACCAGCCATTCTAACTGCCCAGAATTGAAGATACTCCCAGAATTTGGAATTTTTACTGCTGAAATAGGGAAAATCCCCATAAATTGGGGCAAGTCAGCCACCCCTTTTCAAGGCCTGAAGACAACAGAAGAGTATATTAGCAGTACTGAAGGAAAAGAATTTTATTCTTGAAATTTCTATATAGCTCAAATGTCTTTCATGGCTGAATGAATGGAAAACTAAGTCATTTTCAGACAACAATGACTAAAGAAATTTTCTGTTCCTAAAGCCTTGTTAAATAACTACCAAAGGTTATATATTTTAGAAAGTGGCAAGTTAAGCTGGAAAGTATGAAGTGAAGGGAGAAGCCTTTCTGAGCAAATAAATTATTAAACATCTAGCTAATTAAAACAATCAAAGATTATATAGACTAGTAACAATAGTAATGACTAATTTAGGGGATTTGAAAAATGACAGTAATAAATTTATACCACAGTAAAGTAATGAGAATCCTTGTATCTTTCTAGGAATACAATAGAGATGTTAATTATGGTAGTCATTAAATCAACTAGGCATGCTAAAACTTTAAGAGTGATGAATGAAAGATTACACATAGAATGTACAGCACCCAAATCAATGGAAGAGAAATAAGATAGTAATTGTTGGGGGAGGTGATAGTTATAGAAAACTCAATAAAACTTCAATAAAATAAAGGATGAAATTAATATGGCAGAAATTAAATCTTTACATTTTAGTAATCAAAATAATTATCACAGTGAACTAAACTTTTGAGTTTAAATATAGATTATATGGTTGGATTTTAAAAATATATAGTTAGTGTTTAGAGGACACACATTCAAACAGAAATATATGGACAGGCAGACAGAAATACAAAGATAGCTCTGTTATATTAAAACTAGATAAAATGAATCTTAAGGCAAAACCATCGTTAGGAAAATGATCAGTAAGAATATGAAAAGTACTTAATTTCACTAGCAATCAGGGAAGTGCAAATTAAAACAATGATTAAATACCATTTCACACCTTATCAGACTGGCAAAAAATGGTATCTAATATTAGGGGTTGGAAATAGAAGTGGGAACTCCTAATAGACTGCTGTGGAGAAGCACTCTGGGGAAACCATTTGCGAGGGTACTTTGCAATAGCTAGTACAGGTAAAATTAAAACTCTTTCCACCTTATACTCTAGAGTAATTCTGTCCAATAGAAATGAGCCGGACGCGCGGCGGCTGTCGGTTCTTGTGTCTTTGAGGAGAAAATTTACCACAAGATACTGGCGTTGTATTAGCAGAAAGTAGAGTTAGAGCACAGAAGTGAGACAAAAAGTGTGCTTATTCAGAGATGAAAAGAATAGTACACACCCCCTTGCAAGGGGAGGATGGTTCTGAGAGGAAACGACAAAGGGAATTTTAGGGGCCTGAGTTTTAGACTGGCCGCTTGCTCTTGCTCTCCCCGCTCAGGGGCATTCTAGGTGGGCTGCTGCTGGAAGTCCGTTAAGCTCACTGGAGGACCTCGGGTTGGTGGTGTTTATGATTTTAAGTCTTTAGTTCTCTCTTGTCCTGTGGTCCACTTATGCTTAATTCCTACCTAACAAACATAATATGAATCATACATACATATAATTAAAATGTTCTTCTAATCATATTAAAAATGTTGAAGAAACAAATGAAAATGATTTTAATATTTTATCAACTTATTATATTCAAAATATTATAATTTCAATATGTAACCAAGAATTTAAAGTATGGAGGTATTTTATATGTTTTTGTACTAAAATTCAATATCTGGTATTGTATAATTAGAACACAATTTGAATCTAAAGTATTCAAGAAATGTAAGAATTTTAATGCTTAACACTTATACCCAGGGAGATCAATTTACAAGAAGCAACATTTTTTAAAGAGAGAAACGGATAAATAAATGATGGTTTATTTATATGAAAATTATTTAGCAGTTAAAATAAGTGAACCATGTTGGGTTATTATACTGTTTAAATTATAAAATTTCATCATGTCTATGTTGGTGTAATTTTGGGTCAGGAATATTGGAACAGAATAAACTATATAATGGAAACATTAGATCCTTGTAGTTTTGCTTGGGGCTTGCGTTTATCTGATATCTTTTAAACAATGATTTTTTTTGCTGTCGTACTATCACAATATCCTAGTTTATCTTAAGGAATATTGTCTTTAGGGAATATTATATTATTGCTTTTGATGATGTCTTTATTTTAATATACTTTGTATTAAAAGTATTGTATTTGAGGCTTTAAAAATATCAAGCAGTAATTTATACTAAAAAGTATTGCTTAAAGATTTGAATAACTTCCATTATCAATGAAATGTGTTTTACTAGGGAGTATAAGAATTACTCAATAGTTCCCACAGAATGCCACACATTTTTAAGTTATTTTGAGTAATGTCTTTGAGTGTTTTAATTTGCTTAGAAGTAATTCGTGAATGTCTCTTTAACATCATATGATTTTTAAGTTTTTTTTTTCAAACTACTAACAATTTAGTGAAATACAGCTTTGTGAATAAAATGAAACATTTACCTTTTATCCCTAATCCCCTGTATTTGGAAAGTCTTCTTATTTTCATGAAAATATAGATATTTGCATAAATTTATTTTAATTTAATGAGGGTTTGCTTTTCTTATAATGGGAAATTATTGGCAATGTGGTTATAGTTCCAAGGCTTTGATTGGAATGTCACATTTGAGGATACACATAGACTCAGCTATAGCAAGACAGCTTTAAGAAAATAAGACTGACTTTCTGGAGCTAGTAAGTCCTTAGGAGAATTGGCCTGGTATCTTGTTTACAGTGCTTCAGGCAACCTCAGCAGGTAAGGAAGAAAGGTCACTTCCTGGAAGGTTCAAGAAACTCAGAATATTTTGGAAACTCAAGAACAGAGAAATTGACCCAAGTCTGTAAATCCTGTAGGTAAAGTCAGATGAAAAGAAATTGGCATGTCTTCTGAGCCTAGAAAGAATGTAAAGAGCGCAAAGTTTCCTTATGAAAAGATTCCAATAAAACAGATTAAAGAGAACATCTATCTGGTGGTTAATTGCTTCTTGCCAAGGTATGTAAATAATCAGGTCAAGTTTATTGAATTGGACATTTTGCAAAGTAGTCTTAAGTTGACTATAAAGGTAATTTAAGAGAGAAAAATTATGTCTGCCCCTTTATAGATATTATATTATCTACATTAGTGCTGTTAATTGTTCTGAAGTTTTGTTTTCTGCCTGCTAACTGGACTGGATCCTGAATTCTCCCAGTTTTCTCCAATAGCTCCATGACTTCCCATAGTAATGTTTCCAAGTTTTCTTTCATTCTTTCTGACTTGGAACTAAGACTGTCTTTTTCTGAGGCCATGCATGCTGGCAAAAGAGAACTTGAATTAAATTCAGAGATCACGATGACTGTGTGTGAGTGATCCTGACGAGTGCTGCTGGTTTCCTGGGTTCCTGGAAACATTAGGGATCAAACTGCAAAAAAGAAAAACACTTCCTGCTTTTATCGGAAGGTGCTTCAACCCTGACAAATGTGGACTCATTGCCCTCAGTACTCCTGACTGGATTTGCAGTACACAACTATTTAACTGGGCTGATCTTGTCTCAGGACCCAGAGATGGCTCTGTGGAATGATTGAGCAACTCAACTTCTCAATTGCAAAACTTCTTGAGAAGTTTCAAAGGCAGGACTGTAGGGAAGCAAAACTTACCACTCCCATAATATGTCTGTGGCAAAAAATATTATTTTACTCATCATGAAAGAAAACAGCGCTGTCATCTGCATAATGGCCATGTCTTTGTTTTCTGTGCCCTTCCTACCTCCTGTGGCTGGGCTTCCTCCCTCCTTGCCCCAACTCCAGCATCCCTTTTCTCTGTCTGGAGGTGTTTTTGAAGTGGAGATTAATGCCACCTTGGAAATTACTCAGTCTTACTGGGTCTCGCCCATGTATACAGGAGGTATATATTTAAATATCAAACTTCTTTCTCTTTTTTCTCATCAATTTATCTAATGTTTACTTGATTATCTTCCCAAGAAGAACCCAAAGGGGTACAGGTAGATTTTTCCTTCCACTCCAACAACGACAACAAAAAAGCTAAATGTTTGTCTGTGAGAGATAGAGAAAAGTAGGGTGGATTTTTTTCCTTTTCCCCAATACCCATCCAGCTATGACTGACCCACACTCTCATTTCAAGTCCCAACTACCTGCTGCAATTAAGCTACAGACTTTAATTCTTTAGCATACTGACCCCAAGGCATTACTATACAAAACACTGCTCTAAAGATTGATGAACAACTAGACTATGCAAATGCTCCATATAGAAAGCAAAAGAGAAGCGACATTGTGTAATACATGAATTTTGAGACCCCTATGTCTTTTCTACATCCACCAAGAAGAAGACAGACTATGCTCCTATAAAATTACTGACCATAAGCTCATCGAAACTGCTGATCTAACCTACCTGCTAACATATAAACTCTGGAGCCCAGATGTGGGATGGACAGCAAAGCAAGGTCCTGGTCTCCATGCTGACACCCTTATGCAAGTAAGCTATCCCTCTCTCTTTCTCCTATATCTGATCTCTGCAATAAAGTCTTGTTTAAGGAGCATTTCAAACTTCGTGCGATTTCTTATTTGCTCAGGGGTCCAAGAATCCCAAAGACGTTACCAGACTACCAGACAGTGACACGTCTATGGAGAAATGGATCAAAGAAGAAGGTGTGTGTTTGTGTGTGTGTGTGTGTGTGTGTGTGTGTGTGTGTGTGTGTATTGAGTCAGAGTTCATCTTATCTCTAAGGAGTCATGTCGAGACTTCCCAGTAAAAACTAAACAACGGACTCAGTCTTTTAGTGACAACAAAAAACAAGACGTCATCTGTTGATTATGGCAGCAGACTCTCACTCTGCTTCTGTCTAAAGACATTTGTCCATTAATCAGAGATAGAAAAATGGACTTAATAACAACCCAAAAATGTCATCACATATGACCTAACCTCAGACCATCTCCTGGCCCTGACTGATGATGGTACATACCTTGAAAGTGACCTGTGGTTATGAACCCTGATCACAAGTCCTAATCTTGAATAAATGCGCTTTTGATTATAAAAATAAGTGATGTGATAAATAAATGAATGAACCATAGGTACATACACAAATAAGGATATATCTCAAAAAAATTAATGAAAGAATGTTGTGATAGATTTATGCCATAAGTCATCATATATGTACATATTTAAAACACACAAAACTCTTGTATACATTATTTGTGGCTAGACAAAGTTGTAGTATCAATGCATGTGAGTGATACACAATTACCTCTGAAAATGATCACCTTTGGAAAAGGAGTGATGGGATGGGAAACTAGGACTTTAATGTCATTTCTTTAGGGGAAAGATCTAAAGGCAATAAGGGTAAGATATTAACATCTATTCAGTGTCAGCAGTGGGTACATACATGGATGAAAATGGCGCCTGATTCTTTGACATGCCTCCCTAGACTGACTCTGCCCTCTCCATTCTGGCTGGGTCCTGTCTTTTAAACTTTGTTGCTTTAACTAACAGAATGCAATGAAGATACGCTGTGTTTCTTTCCAGGAAACTGGTTGTATCCTTTGGAGAAAACCAAAAGTCTGACTACCTTGAGATTGCCCTACTGTCAAGGAAGCCAAAGCTAGCACATGGAAATTACAGTATAATAGAAAGAGAACTGCCCAGCCAGTGCCAGGTATTCCCAACCATCCTAATCTAGACAACAAACAAGTGAAGAAATCTTGGATATAACAGATACAGCAAATGCAACATGACAAGAAACAATTTCCTTATTTCTTGAAAGATAAAATCAAGCCCTGGGACATATGACCCCAAGTAAATTCTTCCAGGTTTTAAAGAGGTTGAAGTCACCGAAATTCTGTCAAACAATTCACCCCACTACTCTGCAGAATTCCTGATCCACCAGATGATGAGCTTGGTTCCTGTTTTAAGTCACAGACTTTGGCAATGATTTGTTAAGTAGCAAGAGATAACCAGAACAGCATGGAATAGTAATATTTTTTTGTATTTCATGTTTATAATAACATACTTAAAAATTAGAGGAAAGAATAGAGAGAATGAGAAACAAATCAGAGGACCATACAGATTGATCCCAAAACAGAGCAATCGGCTGTCTTGACAAAATTAAATGAACTAATGAATTCTCTAAATGTTGAGCTTCCTTTATTCTTTGCAGGCATAGCTTCTATTTGTTTGCTTTTCTGCAGCTTCAGTTGTGTTAATAAGATACAAAGGTAATCAACATTAACTTCTTACAGAAGTTTCTTTCAAAAGTAGCATTGCTATTCCTCCACCACTTTTCCAGCCTTGATACTTAAGAACTGTCTTAGATTACTCTTTCCTTTACCCTTTAAGATGCCATTGATTCTAATTATTTGCAGGTGCTGCAGTTGGTCATCTGAATACTTGCTAATGTTACTTGTAGCCTCCAAATAAGGTGCATGGTACTTTTGTGGTCATTTGTGAACATGAGTAGAACAGCAAAAAAGATACGTCATCCCACAGACATGTTCCCAGCTGAGGTCCAAGCAGGTGACGCTCTGCCTTCTTGGTTCAGTTCCCATGTATTAAAAAAGGCGTCCTTTTTGTGATCTCTCAGGGCTATCATTTTCTTAGGGTTGTGCTTCTTATTAGTGACTTCACTATTTAAAGTGGTCCCGAGCACAGTGCTGAAGTGCTGTCTCATGTTCCTAGCACAAGGCCAGAGTGTGCCTTCCAGAGAAAATACGTGTTCGATAAGTGTAGTTCAGTCATGAGCTACAGTGCTGCTGTCCATGAGTTCAGTGTCTTCAGATCAACAATACATACTAAGCGAGATATATTTATACAGAAATACGCAACAAGGTTAGGTTGTGACTGCTGGAAAAAAATGTTGTGACCTGAGTCTTGCAGGAATTAACCCTGTATTTTTCCTAGGAGCAATGGGTTAGTATTGACTAATTCAGTGTTCATGGTGACTTTATAGAATATAACTATATAAATAAAGAGAATTGACTAGTATATTTTCAAGGCTCAGAGGACCATTTGGCAGGAAACCTGTATAAGATTGTGCTTTCTGGAGACTGGAACTCTCTAAGATTAGAATAGCCAAGTTAATAAGCCTGTATCATAGTGTACTCATGAGATGGTGTAACTGATGTTATTCTTCTTGCCTGCTAAATGTTGAACATCTTGATAAAGAGGAAACAAGTCTGTCGTAGCTACAGTTGTGTTCCCAGAATCAATCGTAGTATTTGACATGTAGTAAAAGTTCAGTAAATATCTGCTTCAATAATCTACTCATTCATCTTTTCATTTTAACATATTTATTTAGCCTCTGTGATGTGCCAGACTTTACAAAAGACAATGATATAGACAGGCAGCCTTCTTGTCTTCAAGGATCTTACATTCTGGTGGAAGAAACAGAATAAACAATAAGTGAGAAACATGACATCTCAGGTAACTGAGAGAAGAAACATAAAGGATCACCAGAATAGAAAACATGGGATTTGGGACAGGTTGCTATTTTATCTAACTTGATCGAAAGACTTCTCTGGTAAGAAAAACTTGAAACCCGAGGAAGGAAAGGGTGGCTATCCGTTCTCCAGGATAAGTGAACTGGTGGTGGGCAGGACCAAACCTGTAGGACAGCAGAGGTTGGAGTGTCATGCTGCAAAGTACCTCTCAGAAGAAGAAAACATGCCGACTGTAGAAGCACCAAGCATTCCCATTTATATATCTTACTTATATGGTAAGAGTGTCAAACAGCAATATTAAATAAAAATATTATTTATTATCAAGTGGAAGCAGTCAGCATTTGAGATGGGGTGTTCCTTCTGGGAGTGCAGAAGGGAGAAATAAAATTTGATTAATATGAAAAGAAGGTAGAAATAGTTTTCTTTTTCTCATATTAAATCCTGAATAACACACAAAGTATGATCCCTGGAGGATATTAACTATCCATGAAAGCCAAATATATGCTTTTAGCTTATAAAAGCTCATAGGTTGTGAGCAGGAGACTGCAACTGCTGGGTTTTTTTTATAACCTTGTTTCCTAGGAAATCAGGAGTCAAAAGGAAAGGATACAAACAGGGAGCAGCTACAGCTAACCTTCTATAATGTTTCTCTTTGATTAGGTTACACTTTCTTTGTATTAGGTCATACTTCTAAAAGAAGGTGGAGGTATTTTTCTAGAGGTTCCCATAGCCGATATTTGCATTGTCTTACCATTTCTTATGTTATTGCGATCACATGTGCACCTGAGTAATGAGAAACCTGGCCATTAGAGACTAAGAGGTTTCATTTCAAAGGTATTTATTTTTGTAACAAATAAATGATTCCATTAATTTTTTTTTACCACTAACATCACCATCAAAATTCAGAGTTTGATACAAAATGTTCAAAACAAAATCCTTGTTCAAATACAGAACAGCAAGGCCTTAGTGTAATTGCATACCTGTAATCTAATCACCGATCATGCAGGTCACACTTCCTTTTTCCTTAGGCCTCTGTATGCCTGGAAAGAGTAATTCCACCTGAGGCCCTCTCTTCTGTTATAGAAGGGAAAGAAACATTGCACTTTTTAGAGATATCACAGTCAGCCATCAGTACATCTGGCAACACTAGTTGATTAAAGTCCATTACTTCTGCATGTGAATAGAGGGGTGGAGTCAGACACTGAATTATGGTTTCATAGAAACTGCGCATTCATGTTAGTAAATGAAATAGCATTCCAGCCGAGGGCCAGTAATTAAAAATTTCAGGTCCAAGTACCATAACTGCAATTCCAACCCAAACCGAAGAGCGAAATTGCATTATCAGAGTATTACCAATCAGTAATGACTAAGGGAACTATATTGCTACTCCAAAAATTTAAAAAACACTGCTTGCTTCCTTCAAAGAGCTTTGAGAGAATTAAGTAGCTGAGACATGCGTCATTCTATGTAAATAAGAATAATGATATAGTAATGACCTAAGACCACCAATTCTGGCCCCAAATGCAAATTTTGCTGGAGCAGGACCATTTGCTTTGACTTCCGCTCCGTCCCCGCATCTTGCTTTGGCAGAAGTCTCTCCTGCTACATTTGCCTTCAGGGTTAGGGACAGCAGCAGGTCTGTGCCTGGGCTCTGCACATGAGCAAAAGTCAGTGTGCTCAATTATTTATGAGCTCAGCTGCTGTTTGAATGTTTTATTGAATAATTTTAAAATAAATATTTAATAAGTTGCCAGAGGCTATCAGTATTTGATGCATTTCAGAAAACTAGGGAATAAAATTTAAATTGTGTAAAAGCAAAATGATCATCATGTCTATCTTAATGGAATACATACTACACACACAGAGGATGGATTTAGACATTGCTTAGACTGGTTACCAATCATATTTTTGAATTTAGATACACTCTCCTTTAACAAAGAGATAAAAAATTCTAGCACATCAATTTCTTCTTTGGTGTTCAGTCACCAGGTTGAATTCTGATGTGCTTGTTACTTTCAGATTTAGTTGTAGACTCTGGGCTTTATTCTGTATCTCAATGAGCTACTTTGCATTGCTTTAAATATTATTGCATATCTTGTAGTGACTGCTCTTATAATAAATTTCCTACTATTTCCCAATCTCCTATATTTTATCTAAAACTGCAAGTCTGGAATATTTTTAAAATAAGAAGTTAGTGTTCACAAGTCATAGGATGTTATTAAAAAGATGAAGATCCAGAAGTTAAATGCCTCTAGAATCTGACTGAATAAGGATAAAAGAGATGTCAAATAAAACATTAAAATCTCAAATCTGCGTGTCTTGGAGAAAGCTGAGGCTGCAGCAGAAACAGAGACATCGGGAGAGGATTTCACTCATGGGAGAGATGATAAGTTTGCCATCAGGCCTGTTGAAGGTGAGATGAGGGGCTGACAGAGGCTCAGGTTACATCCAATAAGTACCTAAAAATGTAGGCCACATCTTTCCATTGTGGAATAAATAAATAAATGAACAAATCAGTTAGATCAAGGGAATATTCAAGTTATCAGCAAATAATGTTGCTTTCTTTTACCTCCACTGTTAATACTGGAATCACTTTGAAGATCACAAATACTTTGCTAGGCCTTGAAAATTAACAAGTAAACTTCTGTCCATTTTACTCAGCAGAGCTGACCATGTAAAAATCTTTCAGTACAAATGATGATGATGAATGCATGATGTGATTAAGCAAATGCCTTGGAGTGCATAGTAAGGCATCTCTCAAGACGTGAAGCATGTTCAGCTTCTATGAAACCTTAATAAAAATAGCTAATGTTTAACCCTTAAGCTGATTGTTTAATCAAAGGGCTGTTATCTTCTTGCATATTTCTTCATAGAGGTTTTAATCAGTATTTTCACCAAAAGTGTTTTTTTGTTTGTGCTTATACAAAACACGACACCTGGTGCACCTCGGGAGAGCAGCAGTTTAGTCAGTCACCTTTGGCTGGTGTGGTTCACGTAAACCCCAACAATGCAGGTTCACATCATGGGCCAGGGGGAATAACTAAGATGAACAACTAAATAAAATACTTCTGCCTCCTCTCTCTTCCTGGCTGCCTGCCTCTCCTCACTTTCATTCCTGCCTGTATCTTTTCCTTTAAAAAAAAAAAAATACATGAACACACAATGATTTTATTTAGGTAATCTTTTCAATCAAGAAAGCAAAATGTTTGACAAATGTTTTATTATTTCTCTGCATACAGTACGTATTAAGAATTAAGCTCCGGGGTTGTAAGCTTTTACAGAAATTCATTCTGTGCAGTTTTTCACTGTAAATTGCTTCACTTCTCCAGACTTTGCTTCTTCCAGGCTCTCTTATCTCCACGGCTCCAACCTCAGCACATTCTTAGGCCCAATTCAACAAAGGCCAGAGGCAAAGTTCAGAGTTCTTAGTTGCAAACGGAGTGTTCCTGTTGATTAAATAGGAAGTGAATTTATTAGCGCATGAGTGGAAGCACTGAAGAAATAGATTTGAGACTACCCTTCCTGGGATGGTGCCCATAACCACCCCAAAGAGCAGGTCTAGTGAAAGAATGCCACCACTTTTGCTGCTATCACCAGGCATTAAAACCAGGAACTAAACCACTTAAACCACTACTGCTGGTACTTTAGTATCAAACATGTACTCTTGTAACTGGTAGTATCACAGGGAACTCACTCCTCATTATTGTTAATTTCCAAACTGCAGTTCTAGGAATCATCTAATGAGTACAGCGAATAAGTCATATACCTGCATCCCAAGTACAAGGTAAACTATGATTTATGATCTGACTTCTACACTTCCTGTTTCCTGAGTCTCCTTTGTTGCCTATTAAATCTAGGATTTAGGGTTCTGAGTGTCCATGAAAATCTTTGAGTAATAGCCTCCCCTGCTCCAAGGACATAAGTGTTAAGAACTAGAGCTCCGCTTTGGGCCAGCTGTACAATCCTGTTCTGCTAATTTATTTCTCCAACAACTGGAGATCTGACTTTCTTTTAGTGCGTGGGGCTCTGATAACTTACCTCGCTCTGGCCAGTCTCCTTCATCTGGACCTCAGCCCCAAGGCATATGGTAAGTGTGCAATAAATGCTGAATAAAGAATATATTTCTACAAATAAAAAGAACCCTTAGATGACAAATATGTATCTTCTCGATTCTTTTGTGCTGGCTTTTGTCCCCCTATCAGACACCCAATACCTCTCATCCAGAACTGGCAGCCTGCTAGTCCACTTGGACAAGGTACCTCTCCACCTACTACCTGACAAGTCATTTAATCATCACAGCCCTTGGGTTCCTTCTCGTAGGCAAGAGTTCTACACCGTATCCATATGGGCCTTTACTATAAAATAAGATATGCTTCTTTCTTTTCCCTTCTAATATCGTATGGGGATTATAATATTCAAACAACATCACATTTTAAAAATCTAATATACTGAAGATCCTTCAAAAAAGGGAGACAACTAAAAAAGCCCTAGAGTTGTAGCTATATTTTTGTTCAAGCTCCGTCTTCTCTACTTATTAGTGTTAAATAACAAAAATCCAACAGAATGAATCTTGTGGATCTAATTTTTTTTATTTCTCTTAAATGATTCATGACTTAGGCAACACTCTGGAAAGCTGTATAAAATGAAAGATTTTTAGAGGCAGAAAGAGGGAACGATAAAGGAAGAGGGGATTCTTTCAGCCTTAGATAACCTACTTATGTGGAATGGAGAAAGGTCTTATTGGCAGATTATTTTCCTTTAGAGAATGGAAAAGATTATGTTATAACATTATTTTGAAGTTGTTTGAAGAATTCTGATGCAATACTATGCTACTATTACAAAGGCAGAAAAAGCATGTTTAAACTTGTGTGGAACCTTGCTTGAGTTTAGTAAAGATAGTAAACCTACGCTGAGTGACAGATAAGACGCCAGCAATGTCCTGACACACCGATGTGTATTGAGGTGTGATATGTAAAATGAACGTTAAGATGTGATACCAGAACCCTGAATGTACCCAACTGAGAGCCTGTGGATTCAAGCTGTGAAAGGGTTTCCCGCTTCAAACAAGTCAGTTGCCAAGACACCAACGTAGACCCTATGATGTTCCGTATGGTGAGCGTCTGGAAGCAACTGCTCGCCGGTGTCCCGTCGGATGCTCAGCTCTTCGCCCGTCAAAACTCATGGCTGCAGCTGCTGTTTGAGAGAAGATCGCCCCGAGGCCCCTCTTAAGCTGAACCCGGCATCAGGAACTTGTGAGTAACAAAGCCTGTGCGTAACTTGCAACTAATATTTGTGTGGTCATATCCTTCTCCAGCAGCATAGAAATATTTATATTATATAAACTCTCCTAAGAGCAAATAAGTAACAGTGTACCTAGAGTAGTCTGGACAGCACTCTCGACCTGCGATCGTCTGATATTTAGCGCGCATGTGTTTTCCATCTCAGTCATATCTTATATAGATTACCCCATTGGTACTGACCAGTGGGAAAATTCCAGAGTGACCAGTGAGGACTAACTCCTGGGAAAGGTTGAAACTACAAGTGCACAATTTTGGTGTCAGGTAGGTATTAAACCTTGGTGGTCTTAGCATAAGCATCCCCAATATGTGCCTGTCAATTTCTTTCTGTCTTTCTTTTAATACTAATGAGATGTCATTGAAAAGTCATTTAAAATTTCTGAGTTATCCTTTATGTGAAATAAGGATACTGAGCCTGTGATATTGTGATTTACAATGAATATATATTTTGGTCTTTGCTCTGGTCTCTGGCTCAGTTTCCAAAACCTTGACATTTCCTGATCATTAATGAGCACTGGGAATATTGTTTCTTTTAATATTTGACCTCTTGTCCTCAGTTCCTGAAGCCGCATCAGAGCCCTAAAGGTGAAATGGATGTCTTATTCATAGCAAGCTCCTTTTAAACACAATAAGGTTTATGTTAAACAAGATGACATTTGGAAACCCCCTAAAGCTGGGGAGGAGGGCTGGCTGCCAAGGGAACCAGTCCTGAATAGAGGGATGGAACTGTAAGTCACACCCCTCTGACTTGGAGGAAGAGGGAAGCACTGCAGGTTGAGTCAATCACCCATGGCCACTGATTTAATCAGTCATGCCTACGTAATGATATTTCCATAAAACCCCCAAAGGTTGGGGTTTGGAGATCTTCCAGGTAGGTGAACCATAACGTTCCCATGCGCTGCCATGTCGGGCCCCAAACTCCATGGGGGCTGAAACAGTTTTAAGACTTCATGCTATCTCTACATCTGACTGTTGGTTCATATCTTTTGTTAATAAACTAGTAATTTAGTGAGTGAATTGCTTTTTGTTTTTTAAAGTTCTGTGAATCACTTTAGCAAGTTAATCAAACCTAAAGAGGAGATGATAGGAAGCTCTCATTTACAGTCAGAAGCACTTGCAATTGGCATCTGAAGTGGAAGGAGGTCTAGTGGAAGGAAGTCCTTAGCCTGCGGAATCTGATGCTCTCTTTTGGTAGGGTCAGAACTGAGTCAGAATTGTGGATTCCCTAATTGTGTCTGATAATTACATGGTGGTGTGGAAGAGAAAATTCCACCGCAATGGGATCGGATGCTGCATCATGAAGCTCCATCTTTCTCTTGTGGTTATTGTCAGACTTGTTTAGATAAAAAATGTTCTATAAATATGAACAGCATAAAACAAATATAATATTATAAATGTTGATATCAAAAGTTTGAAGTCACCTTTATTTCTGAAACTTCTCCCCCAAATAGGAAATTAGATAGGAATTAATTTCCAAAAGTCTCCCCTTTGCAGTTCATGCACATAATCACTATAAAAAGAACCTGCAGCATCTACACTGTGAACCTCCTCATGGATGCTGGGTTAGACAGTTGTTGCAAAAGAGCAAGTGAATCTGTATGAGTCATGCCATCATTGTTGTGCACCATAGAATTAGGTCAGGAGATGGGAGCAAAATATTTTAGTCACAATTTTAAGTGAATTGTCTTAACCAGCTTAGCCAGGGGAATGAATATAATCCACTCTTCCCATTTCCAGAAGCTTCCACTGTATTAGGAGCTTATTTTTATTATGTAAGTTGTTTTACAAAATTAGCAAGTGTGAGCATAAATGCTTTGTAAAAACTACATTAATGCACCAACTTGTTTAGAAGTCAAAAAAAAAAGAGTAAATGTATAACCTAGAGAGAACTTAATGAGCCAGCTTAAGCTTTTCCCAGCCAACCCTACTGAACACCTGTTAATAATCATGAAGAGGTTATGGAGAGTATCAAGCAATGAAGAACATGATTACTAAATTCCATACCTCAACACTGATTTATTTTCTCCTGTGGTTCCCATAACTAAACATTCTCACCAAAGAGTTACCTTTCAAAAAAATCATGTTCTTCCCTACAGGTTCTAAGAGACATTTGAGATGGGCTCAAACCAAAAAGCAACAAGGTCAATATACTGGGCTATGAACTGAGGACATTTTGATTGCATAATTCTAAATGCTTTTGGCTTGGAAAGATATACTACATGCAAGGCAAAAGTAAAATTAAAAAACTGGAAAAAATACAATAGCAAGATATAGCACAGAAAAGAAAGAGTTCTGCTGATAAAGAACTTCTAAAAATAGAGAGCAAAAGCTAATAACACCATAGATAAATGGGCTAGTGCCTAGGAAAAATGCAAATGACTCTCAATCATAAGAAAAATGACTGAGATAGCAAAAAGGACACTCCCAACTCACATGAGGAGGACTGACAAATGGTGAGCCAGGAACCAGACACTTCTGAGAGACTATCATAGTACGGTGGGGCGGCTACTTCACCCTTTGCACTTCAGAGACCAACACAGACTGCAGTGAGGGAACACTGAGGAAACACATACATCGGCGTGATGAAAATAAATGGAGAGAGATGGTGGTGGTGGCCTGGGAGTGCCAGAGATGGCAGGGCTTTCGAGGTGAGCCAGGAATCTGGAGAGAGAACAGCGGTGTAATGGTGCCACACACCTTGGTTTAGGTGAGGTCTAAAGGAGGAGACCTGAGGTGCTCCACACAGGTGATCATTCTGGCAAGGGGAACAGTAGAAAGCTCTCTAATTATCCTCCCCATCTCTGTCCCCTCAATTTTGGGTGTTGGGCCATGAAGTGCAGCAAGAGAATAATGACAGCTGAGTCTCAGATCTGGGATCCCAGAGAAGACATTCGCTCCAGTGTTATGTGAACCTGGCCCTCCTAGCAGTGACTGTCCTTACAGGTGCGGCAGCTAATCATCTCCATCTTCCTTGCTCTTCACATAATATTGAGATGCTGATGAAGAAAAGAAGTAGATAATTTCCAGCATAGATGGTCAGGGATAAATTGGACTTCATTAAAATTAAAAACTACTGTGCATGTCAGACTCTGGTGGAGTAGTTGTTTTGTCAGTCACCTGTGGCTAAGAGAACAGTTCATATACATCCCAGGGACTCGGGTTCACATCTGGAGATTGGGGGGAAAAACCGAGATGAACAACTAAATAAAATAAATAAAGTGCTTGCCTGCTTCTGCTCACCTTTATTCATACTTACCACTTTGCTTTACAAAAACTAAAAATAAACTTCTGTGCATCAAAGGATACTATAATGAAAGTGAAAAAATAAAAAACCCACAGAATGAGAAAATATGTGTAAATCATGTATCTGAAAAAGTTCTAGTGTTCAGAATATATCAAGAGGTCTAATTCAACAATAAAAAGAGTAATAACCCAATAAAAAGTGTACAAGTATATGAGCAGACAGTTGTCTAAAAAGACATACAAATGGCCGATAAGAAACAGGCTCAACATTACTAGTCATCAAAGAAATGCAAATCAAGATTTCAATTATATACCACTCTTCACACTAGAATGACTATAATTTAAAAATGATGGAACAAAACAAGTGTTGGTGAAGATGAAGCCACTGAGTAAAACAGTTTGACAGTTTCTCAAAGTTAAAAGGCTACAGTATAACCCAGAAATTCCATTCCTAGTTATACAGTACTCAAAAGAATGTAAAGCATTTATGCACAGAAAAACTCATGAACAAATGTTTATATGTTATTATAATAACCAAAAGGTGGAAACAATCCAATTGTTTGCCAAGTGATAAACAAAATTGTATATTTGTAAAACAAAAGGCAAAGAGCTCAAAAAAAAAAAAAAAAAAAAGATTAATGAGCATAAGCAGAAATTGAAGCCTTAAAAAAACTATCAGATTAAGGAAGTGAGAATCTTAAATGATATCAAAAATGCTATAGAAAGCTATGGAAGTAGACTAGCTCAAGTAGAGAATGAATCAATGATCCCAAATATTTGAGCCTAGATGTGATCCAGGTGGGAGATAAAAGAGAAACAAGATATTTTTTAAAATGAAGAAACACTAAAGTGCTATCCAACTCCATTAGGAAAGGCAACATAAGGATCATGGATCTCTCAAAGGTGAGAGAAAGGGAATAGAAAGCATATTCAAAGAAATGATAACTGAAAACTTCCCAAACCTGGGAAAGGAACTGATATATAAGTGTAAGAAGCTAACAGAATACCTGGTTATCTAAGTGCAAAGAGACCTACACTAAAATGCAGATTAACAAAACTATCAAAAGTCCAAGACAAAGAAAAATATTAAAGGTTTCCAGGGGAAAAAAGCAAGTAACATATAAAGATTTTTTTCATCAGGTTATCATCAGCCTTCTCAGATGAAATTCTACAAGTCAGGAAAGAGTAAAACAACGTATTCAAAATACTCCAACAAACAAACCTTCCAGCTAAGAAGCCTATATCCTAGAAAACTCTGTACTCAATATAAGGGAGGATTTCCCTGAAAAACAAAAGCTGAAGGAATTTGCTACCTTTAGACTTTACTTACAATAAATGCTAAAAGATTCTCTTCTATCTAAAATAGAACATAAGAACAGACTGATGAAGAGTAATAAAAATGGAAACAACTTTCAAAAGCCTTTCCTTCTCTAAAAAGGCCGGGACCAGATGTGTTCACAACGGAGTGGAATCTCTGGATCCAAAGGTAACTCCATCTATATCTGTTTGAGGAATCTCCATACTGTTTTTCAAAGAGGTTGCAACTATTTACATTCCCACAGTATAGAAAGGTGCCCTTTTCTCCACCCGCCTCCAACACCTGCTATTTCCAGTCTTTTCAATATAGGCCATTCTCACTGGTGTGAGATGGTATCTCATTGTATCTTTTATTTGCATTTCGCTGATGATAAGTGATGTAGAGAATTTTTTCAGTTGTCTGTAAACCATCTGTGTCTTCTTTGAATAGGTCTCTATTCAGTTATTTTGTCATTTTCTGAGTGGACTGTTTGCTTTTTTATTGTTGAGATGTTTAAGTTCTTTGTATATTTTAGAAACTAAGATTTTATTTGATATATCTGTTGCATTATTATATGTACACAATGAGAGATAAGAGAACGAAATTTAGAAAAACTATCTCATTTATAATAAAAAGCAATTTAGATACCTTGGAGTAAACTTAACAAAGGAGATGAACAATCTGTACAATATAAGCTATAAGACATTTTTTTTAAAAATAGAAGAAGATACAAAGAAATAGAAAAATATTCTATGCTCATGCTTAGAAAAAATTAACATTGTCAAAATAACCATTTTACTAAGAGCAATAAACAAATTTAATGTAATACCCATCAAAATTCCAGCACTTTTTAAGGAAAAAAAAATTAAATTTGTATGGAATCACAAATACCCCAAATAGCTCAAGCAACATGAGGAGAAAGCACAAATGGAGAGGTATCACACCTTCAATTATTGAATTATATCACAAAGTGATAGTGATCAAAACTGTCTAGTACTAGACTTAAAGCAGATACACAGATTGGTAGAATAAAATTGGATCACCAGCACAGACTTACACAAATATAGTCATTTAATAAACAACAAAGGAGCTAAGAGCATACAATAGAAAAAGGAAAGTCTTTCCAACAAATGCTATTGGGAAAACTGGACAAACACACGCAAAAGAACGAATCCAGATCACTCTCTAAAACCATACACTAAAATTAATTCAAATGGATTAAACACTTGGATCTAAGATTGTAAACCATAAAATACTTAGAAGAAAACACAAGCAATACACCCCATGATACTGACCTTACAGAAGACTTTGACGTCAACTCTAGTAGTAAGGGAAACAAAAAATAAACAAATGGGACTATATCAAATTAAAAAGCGGAGCAAAATAAATTATTACCAAGTGAAAAGACAAAAATGTGTATTGTATACCACTTCTTATCTAAGGAAGGGGGCATACGAATGTGTATATTTGCTTATATTAAATATATAGGTCATAAAAATCTTTGGGAGATGGAGAAAATAAGGTGGAACTAGATTTCTTGAAGTCTTTGGAAGATTTGCCTTTGGAAGAATGTAAATATTTTAATTAAATATGAAGAAAAATAGATTTTTTAATAAAATCTTTAAAAATAAAAATAAATTTAAGTAGATGAAACTAAATGTGCTTCCAGTTGGTAGCAGAGTTCTAAAGAGAGGAATAATTTGAAAAAACTTCAAAGCACAATTGTTGACTGCATAGCCCCAGTGGAATATGCCTGATAAAAAGTTATATAAAAACAAAATAAAATAAAATGTCAAACTCTACATTAATCATATTGTGGGTGACAGAGAAGGTATTGTTATTAAGAGACTATTGTATACAATAAAGGAAAATATTAATTATGGAATATGCCTAATATTTTTAATTCTAACATTCTCAGTGCCTTTTATAATCAGGATATAGCATGGGAGGAAAGAGTCACAAATATAAAATACAAGAGTTTATGTACAAACATTTTATCAGTGTAAACTCACTGTATTTTTTTTAAATGAACCAAAATATAGTACTTTTTAGTTCTAGTCTCTAAAAAAGATGAGATTGTAGTCTCTAAATTCCAATTTCCACTAACAGGAACAGGACTCCTTGTGTGGGCTGGTTCCAGGCTGATGTCAGCAAATACACATGATCTCAAGGAAACCTTCAGAAAACAAACAAAAACCCAACCACTGTGGTCTAGTGAAAAGGAGTTAAGAGCCAACTTAAAGAGACTTCTGCTAGACTCCAAAAATAAGATATTCTGAAATTCTAAAAGAAAAATAACTACATGGATTGTATCACATCAAATATGTTTAATTCATGAATTAATGATAATATTCAAAATAAATGAACTGAATTTGTACATTATTAAGACAAACCAGTGAACCAACTCATTATTTCTTTTACAATAGAACAAATTTTACAACAAGTTTTATTTTTTATATCCTTGAGTACAGCATCTCATGAATTTCGTGTCCTGTATCCTTCATAGGAAAGTTGCTTCAGAATTTGGAACAGACCATGTTATGTTTCCATGGGCCAGTTACCTTTCCTCACATTGCTCTGATTTTGTTTGCCACAAGGTGTCACTGTGTTGTTCTTAGCTTTGAACACAGAAGCACACCTTCCTTTTACCAGATAGAATTCAGCTTCATCTAGAGCATAAACGCCTTCTCACAAATTCTGTGTCCAATGGCCTTCTTAGGAAGGTTGCTTTGGAATTCAGAATGAACCAAGTTGCCTACATCTTTTGGAGGTGATTGACCCAACTGCTGCTCTACCAGGGGATGTCAAAATGCCTTCAGTTTTAGGAAGAGTTGTGTGTTCCCTCTGGCTCTAGAGACTCTGCTTAGTACCTGCAAAAATGGCCTTAGACCACAGCCTTCCGGATATATTTGTCATCTTGGAAGTCCTATTCCCAGCAGGCTTCCACAGGCTCCAAAATGACAGAAAGAGAAGGGCAAACCCAGCACATTATTTCAAAATGGACGAACAAAGGAGAAGCATTTAAACACTTATCCTGCTTTTGTTATACAAACTGTACTACTGGATTACCAAGTAAAATATGAAGAAATATCTCTAATTATGGAACTATTCTATAATGAATTAGAATTAAAACATCACCATTTTGCAACCCCTAATGCAATAATGGATTTGGTAGTTTTCATTTACAGCTGACTATATCACCAAAATAGAGATAGCCAAATATTACGCGTCTTCTAATGAAAGAACACACCACCTTTTAAGGTAGTCTGGTCAAAAAAATTGAATCTGATGGCCTGCCCTGGTGACTCAGGACTTAAGTCTGCAGCTGCAGTGGCACAGGCTACATAAAGCCCAAGGACCTGGGTTGGAGACCATGGTCAGGGTCAGGGGGACAAGCAAAATGAACAAACAAATAATGCTTCTTCCTCCTCTGCCTGCCTGCCTGCCCGCTTGCCTTCCTTCCTGCGTGCTTCCTTCTACTTAAAAAAAAAAAAAAAAAAGGTAACCCGATTACAAACTCCCAACAACCAATTTATGGGGAATTCAAAGGACAAAGGAACATGTATAATACCACCATGATACAATCAACAAAATCCATACCATAGGGAACTAACTGTCTTCTTCAGCAAATTGCAAGGTGAAAAAGAAAGAAGATGGAGAAATCCATATATTAAAATAAATTTGAGACAGATACACCAATTACAATTAGAGTATCTTATCTGAATCCTAATTCAAGCCAACAAACGTTAAGATTGAGAGAGCGAGAGAGATCATGATATCATTGGAAATTTAATTGTTATTTGGCAATTTGATATTAAAGAATTATTATAATGTTCATATGCTATTGAGGTTATATTTAATTTAAAATAATTGTTGGAGGCTTTTCAGCTGTAGGGACAAGTAAATTCCCTCAAAATGAGAAGATAATTTCAGTTCAGAGAATGAGGTAGTCACATCATGAGATCCAAGAGTGATGGTTACCAACACAGCAGAGGCCTGGTTTGCAGCGTTTGTATCATCTGCTGGTTGCTGAGGTGTACACATTCACTCCATGACTGACTTCAAACTCTCAAGACCTGTTACAAAGCATGGAGCAGTGAGAAGATACTCACTGGATAACTCTTCTCCAGGAGGTATGACCAGGTCCCCGCACATGCTGCAGGTGTGGAGGTTGAACAAGGATGACAGCGAGTAAGTTTCTCACCTTGATGGTGGGTACAAGTCTTATCCTAGATGTTTTAAACTCTGTACAAGAAAACATTTAAGAGTTGAATTAACGAATTTCCTTCCCTCAGACATGAAATACAGGTCACATCAGATGTTTTGAGCAATAAGAAGTATCAGTGTTTTCAGAAAAGTGCAGTTTGTACTCGTCTGTAATCAATCATCTGCATAAGTAAAGGATTCTTGCGGCTCTTGTTTTTTCCTAAATCACAGGGATAAGAGTGAAATAATATTTTAAAAATATCAGGATGTTTATGTGTGTGTATAATATACATCCAATCCTCCATGTGGTTTGAGGGCCTGACCTTAGAATACCTCTAATTTAGGCAATGATTATAGACATTTTACTTCATAGGTATTTTACTACAAACTATGTAGAATATAACACAAACTTTTCCAGAGAAAAATAACTGTATCATTTCTTGATGACATTTTCTCATCTAAAAATCTCCCATCTCTCCCAGAAAAACTTAGAATAGTAAAGGCTCCTATTATATGCAGGACATACAGTTTTATTTGGGAATAAATTGTTCCTTTTTTTTTTTTCACAAATTCCAAGAACGCTTCTCAAAATACTCCATTATATCTTCTGTTAAATTTGTCATCTGAAATCTAGACCTCTAATCACAAATATACCAATGACATTTATTTAACATTTACCACTTGTCAGAAAATCATTCTAAGTATTTTATACAAGCAACTAATTTAACCCTTTCAACGACAGTAAAAAGCTGTTACTATCATTATCCCCGTTTTACAGGCAAGAAAACAGACTGAGAGGCTAAGATTACACTACTAGTAAAGGGTAGAACCAGAATTTGAACCCAAGTAGTTTGGCTCCTGGAGCTACGCTCTGGCCCCAGTACTCACTCCAGAGAGAAATGAGCCCCAGTATTTAGAGTTCCCTTCATAGCCACAGGCACTTTTGGCAAAGAAAGGCCTGGAGCAGAGTGTGGACTTTGTTCCAAATACCTCCTGTAGGCTGAGCAGGTTACTAAATCACTGAGTTTCAATTTCTCACCTATAAAATGCAGATTTCTCAGGTCTTTTCTAGGTCACAAAACTAATTCGATCAATAACAATTTTGATGAGTGACAGTATTAGCGTACATTTAGTCAATTTCCAAGGTTAGCATATTTTTTCCATCTTTGTCCTGTAATTAAATTTCTCTAATATTTATAGAACCAGATACCTTAGAGGGCTCTTCTGAAACCTAGACCCAGCATTTATTGGACTTAATTTTTCTGATGTTCCTCCCAAATGTATTCATATTCAATTTCAAGCCAGTATCTCTGATTCTTTTTTTAAAAAGTGCTCTCCAAACAAATAGGAAGAAAACATTGCCTTTTGGAAAGTTAAATCCCGTTTTTCCAAGAAACTTATATACAGTCATTATTTACAAATCATAATACTATTGTCATTATATTTCAACATCTAGTTCCTGATTTTCCCTGTTTTACAAAGTATACAGGTATCAGCGTAAATGGATGAGAGGATCTATTTTCGGAGGAGAGAATTAAAAAGCAAAGAGACACTGATATCACGAATTAATTTCAAATATCCTTATGGTCATTACCCAATTGCCTCTGAGGCATTACGACATAGTCTTAAATCCTGAGTATCAAAATACTTTATACCACAAAAGTTTACAATGAATTTTATACACTAAAAAAAGGTTTTTTTTTAAATCTCCTGCTCTGATTTGTAACTGCTCTATGTCTCTTCCCACTGTTCTTTTTTCTTCATATTCATACACTCTCCAGAAAAGGTCCTAATGTAACATTCTTTGTTGCTGCTTTATCACCCATTCTATGAATCAAAATATTAAACATGAAGAGAGAAGTCTCACTGCAAGCCTATTTGGTCTCCACAGTTATTACCCTGACTTCTTTATCTACAGAGCCGCAGCCCGGTCTCACCGGCCCATTTCATTTTGTGACTGCTCGTGTTTAAGTCTAATCTAAATTAGTTAAAATTGCATGAGGAACTGGCCAACAATTTGATAATATTCAAATAAAACTGCCACCCCATAAGGGCAGGATTTCATAATTCTATCAAAACCGCAATTGGTTTTGTCAGAAGCAATTTGTTTTAAAGAACCCATTGCTTACTCCAAATTACAATTTCCTTCACCTTTAGATATTTGCATTTTTTTTCATATTTCTAACGTTATGTGATGGTGCTGAAGTGAGATGAAACAAATATATTGCAGTCCTTCATATCTAAATGTGATGGTAAACTACTCTTTCTATAAGAACAGCTGACGTGTCTGCTGGCTCTATCCGAATGTTCCATACAGAGCATATTTATTAATTATCCCGACTACTGGTTACCAGTCTTTGTTTGATTTTACTCTGAAAGCTACAAGGAATTTATGCTGGACTTGAACCACCCAAGTCTCTAGTTACAGTATCTCAGGGTAGTCTGTCTGCTGCTCTCAATTTCTAGTAATAATTGAGGCTCCATTATCCACATTGGCATTTTTCCTGGGTCACTGCTTTCAATTGTTACATCCTTGGTTATCATGCTGTCAATCAATATTGCTGTGGTTAACATTTGTCATTATAATAATCACCATCATCAGAGATAATCACCAAAATCAGAGAGTATATCCTAAACTTTTATTTATACTAGATTAGCATGTATCACAGAGAAGTTTCATTTTCTGCTCTTGAAGGAAGATAAATTGGTGTACAGATTTTTCTTATCACTGACCTCATTTTACTGATAACTACTGTTTATTACTATGTGCCAGAAGCTATTTAAGGAATTTATAAACATTATTTTATTGAATCCTCAAGGTGGGATTTTTTTGTAATCTGTTTTTAACAGATGAGAAATTGAAACTCAGTGAGGGCAGGTAATTTTCTCAAGGTCACACAGAAATGTATTGATGGAGTTGCCCTTTAATTCTTGTAGGTAAAGGGTACACAGGAGTGGAGGGATTCTCTCCCACTGAGGACAGAGGAAGGGAACTGGAACCCACATCATGTTTACGTCATGTAGAGTGTGAGGCAGATTGGAAGTTCAGGGACTGGAGAGACGGGACAGTGTCATAAGTGGACTGATGAAAGAGAGCAGGGAGGAATAGAGAGAGAGTAACATTGTTCTAGGGGTTTTCCTTTAATTAACATAAACTATCCTCCTTGGTTTTACTTAATACTTTTTACCTAGAATTCTAAGTCATCCTTTATCCATTCATATTTTAATGCAACTGTTAACATTAAATGAGGTGAACTTCCCTTGGAAGTTCTCATAGCTCCACTCTTAGATAATATAGCAATTGTCTCTTGTTTTGACATGCAGAGGACTAACCTGGTGATACAATGGGGATTCCAAACTCCATTTTACCCATCTCCTCCCGCATGCCACTTATGTTGGCTCCGCTGTGGAAGTCTGCAGCAAGCACAGAGAGGTGGTCAACTTCTCTCTCCTTCGTTCACCTCCTTCTTTCAGAGCTTCCCATGGGAAAGGGACACAGTATTATTTATTCCTACTATTATGACTTGGATGTTACAAGCTGACTCTCTTGAAGAATTTTATGAGCTTCTCAGAGATTCCCCCAGTGGAAATAGCCCACTGTGATCCTTTGACACTAGTTGACTGATGTCCCCTCCTCCTTCAGTGCTGGCCTCCAATGACTGACCATTGAACTGGGTGCTGTCAGTCCTCCTGTGGGGCAGAGTCCTCTTTTAGATCAGCTTCCCCATCTCACCCTCGCCTTGAGTATTTCTCATTCCCAGGAAACATGCACGTTACCCCAGCTGTCATGCTGTCATCAACGACGGTGCCTTGTTACCTAAGCAGTCTCTGCCGTGTCAAGACAATCAAGCTACAACTTCTTATATGGCTCACATGCTCTGCTAACTCCAGAGACTCCAATCAAAGACTCTAAATGAATCCTTTCCCATTTGGCATCAGGTAAAGAAGAATCATACCCTCCTTTGTGCCCAGGACAGTGGAAAAAACAGCAGCATCCCAACAACTCTCCCCAAAGCATGACTTCACTCCCCTATGCTGAGTGACACTGAGAAATCATTCTTACCATTTCTTAGCATGAACTGTCTGGAGAGTCTGGTGCCTCACTTCAGACTTAGGGATCTTAGATATTCACTATATATTTTTCAGCATTGGGGCCTGCAGCCAAAATGGAGACCCAGAGCCACTTCAGCATGCTTGTACATCCATACTGCTACTCCTGTCTTCTGTTAGTATTTACTAGTATGGGTTCACCCATCTTTTGAATTTTAACTTCCCTGTGTCATTCCATTTGAGATGTTTCTCTAGTAGGCCCTTTATAGATTTTTTAACCTAATACATAAATCTCTATATTTTAATTAAGTACATTTAATTCATTCATATTACATTTATTTCTACCATGTTATATAGTTGTTTCTTCTCTCTTGATTTGAATGAAGCGATTAAATTTCCTTTGTTGTTTTTTCACAAATGGTTTTAAAGTTGTATATTTTATTTCTTTTTTAATGGCTACCTTCTTAAGGCACATATTAAATTTTTCCTATCGTGTCAACATTATTCAGAATCGATATCCCCTAAACAATATAAGAAAATAACTTGACCACCCTCTCCCTTCCATTGCCCAGGCTGATTTAAATCTTGGATTTTAATGACAGATTGTTATTAATTTTTTACAATCTATATAAATTTCCAGGCTGTCAGGCCAATTTCATATTACTTAAGACTCTTAAGCAAGTGGTGGTCTTCCTTTGGACTCCACATGCTTTCTCTTTGCTTGGGAGAATTCTAAAAGTAAACTGGGGTGATTATCACCGGGAGAGTCAGAGAACAGAGTGGGCGAGACCTCTGGGGCTCCTGTCCATGCTCTCACAGCAGCCTGGCAGGAGCAATATCTTCCTGTGCTTCCTGACCTGCTCCACCTGCACCTGTTCCTGACCACTCTCTACCCAAGCTCCCAGATTTCTATCCCCCACCCTTTCAGCCCTTTCCTCGTTCTTATTCTTTATTTTACTCCTTAGCACTTAAAAAAAAAAAAAAAAAAACTTGCTTAGTGACTTCCACAGAGAGCTCATAAAGGCAGGGAGCCCTGTTTCACTGAAGCCATGAAGCGATTCTCATCCTGTTTCCCGTATTCATGAGAAAAGTGCCTTAGACAAAGTCACCAGAGAAAGTCCTTAGACATTGTTTCCAAAGTAATAAGTCACTTGGTTTGTTGTACTCTAAGACTTCGGGCTTTTTCGGATCTTGCTTATCTTGTTTCACATGGTCAGATGGAGAATCATCCCAGTGTTCTGTTGCCTTTGCTTCTTGGCTGGCTGGTAATTCTCCAGGCCATACAGGGCATGACTCAGGGCTCCCCAATTTCAGGCTCTGGCACCCTCTCGTGGCCGTTGCTGCAAATATTAGCAATGAGTTCTAGACTCTTGCCTCCCAGCTGTTCTTCTCTAAGGTGTCGTTTTCCGGTGATAGTGATCCATCCACCAGCAGAAACAAGGGTAAGACTTGAAAAAGAGAACTCAGTACCTTCTCTTACCATCACCTCCAACACTGTCCCTCTCCTGCCATGAGTCTCCCTGAAGAAATTTGCAGGCAGCTGGAGACCTTCAACTTCTCTTTTAGAAGCGTTCGTATGTGGTTTTCAGGCACAAAGGGTGTCCTCTGGGCAAGTGGAGAGTCTCAAAGGCAACGCTGCTTCTCTCTGGCAGTGGACATTTGAAAACCCCTTTGGCTTCGGAGCAGGCTTTGCATGACTGCCTAGCGATATGACTATTGACACTAATTGCAGACTTTGTCAGGATGTCTGTCAGTGAACTCTCCCCAGCACAGGCACTTCACCTAAAAGTGGATGAGAACGACGCAGTTGGGAAGTTTTAGCTCCCAGAAGGACTCCAGTGGCACTGAGAGGAAGCATTATGTATTGCCAGTAACTGGGGTTTCCCTTCAAAGGACCCAACCCACTTCGATGCTCCAGCCACATGCAGGGGGTACTCCCCTTTTCCCCAGCAGTCTGGTTGTTGGTGGGACGGGAGGGCTGGCTTGGATTCTCAGTAAGTAGAGACTCCGAGATGCTGGCTGGTCTGCACCTCACATGACACAAGGATTCAGCACTGTAAACCCTAAAAATGGATAACAAAGGATGCCTTTCCTCTGAGGAGAAGGGGTGCTGCTCTTACCATCTTGTTGGCCTCCTGGATCTTGCTTGACTAAGGGCCCTGGACAGAGATTAGCAAAGTATGGCCTATGGGCCAAATCTGTTCTACCACCTCTTTTTTTACAGTTCACAAGCAAAGAATGGTTTTCACACTTTACATGTAAGGCCCAGGGACCCAGGTTAGAGAACTGGGGTCAGTGGAACAACCAACCAACCAACCAACCAACCAACAAGCAAACAAATAAATAAAAGTACTTCCTCCCTGCTACCCACCTCCCTCCTTCCCTTCCTTCTTCAAAAATTAAAAAAAAAAAAACTGCTGCTGCTCTTCTCCTTCCTTCTTCGCTTAAAAAAAAAAAAAAAAAAAAAAGTCCTGGAGACTGGCAGGGAATGGAAGTGAATTCACACTGTGAAGTATCTAACTGAAGATTTTGGATTTAATCCAATGGAACTTTTAAAGTTGGTATCAGGATGAAAGCAGTGCATTCTGGAGACTAACATGGCATCAGTGGGTAGGAAGAACTGAATGCGAGAACTCTGAGGTAGGGAGACCAGTGGTGAGAATAACAAGTGAGAGCGTGAACTAAGAAGTGTCCAGAAAGAGAAGGTGATTGTGTCTCCTGGGGGCTGTAGCAAAGGCAGCAGATGAGGCTGTGAACAGAAGCTGAGGCAGCAGCAAAATGCAATCTCAAAACACCAAGAACATGAGCACACAAAATATGGGGCCATTTCTGATTTTTCCAATTGATGTTGTTCTTAAACAAATAAACCTGCAAGCAGTTTCACTACTGCTTTCCTCTAGCATCTTTAAAATAAAACAGTACCTGACAGATTATGGGAAAGAAGCAAAGGAAGGAACACATGAGATGAGTAGTTTGAGACTGATAGACACCACCGTGTAAATTCATGGGTAGAAATAGCTGGATTCTCTCCAAGTTAATGACTGTTCTTAGTCTCCTCAAAGTAATAATGCCTCAACCCAGACAACTCTGGGTCCTTTGCCATATATTTCATTGGACTGAAATTAACTTGTATGATCAGAGTGATTAAGGAAAGGAAATCACCGCAATCTTCCAAAAAGAAGACGACTACATAATTGTTTCTATAGAATTGTATCAGAAGATATGCTACTATTTCAGCTTTGAAAAGTTCCACAAGCAAATCTTTTTGCAGAAAGGGGAAAACCATGCCACATCAATATTTTTTTAAAGTCTGTTGCAAAATGAATATAACTTTACTTGAACTTGACATATAGCACTGTTTACACTACTCAGAACTCATCCTCAGTTTGTAAATGGACTAGCAATTATAAGGTTAAAATTAAACTTCAGCTATAAAGTGAACTATAAGTGAAATGATAGTTGATTTTTATCTTTTACATTTTCACTTTAGGGTGGAAGAATTTTTCTATAAGACTAGTTTAATAATAGCATAAATCTTTAAAATAGATACAGATGGGATTTTTTTTAATAACAATTCATCATAGTAAAATTGTTGTGCAGCATACATTTAAAGGTAAGTCCCTAAAATTTGGGATACATTTAATTTTCTCTTATTCTCAAATTTCTTTTTACTACCCTTATCTCATCAACTTCCTACTACAGAATTTACTCTGCAAAGACTGTTTTAAATGATGTTATAGTCAAGATATTTTAGAATGGGAAGATATTCTGAGATTTTTAGCCACAAAAACACCGCACGTCCATAGCATGTCCAATGCTGTAAGCAGTGATCAGGAGGAGATTAAGACATTCAAAACACCTAAGCTACACAGATATGAAAGACTACAATAACTTTTAAAAATCATTACTTTCAGTAATTTTTTAAAAGAATTGCAGAGACGATCCAAGGAATCTCCATGAATGCTTTGTGCAGAGGGATAGGTCTGCTGAAAGGAATATTAATTCTTCTTCTCAATCAGTAAGACAATACAATCTAGCGCTTTTAGACATCATGAGAACAGAGGATGCTGTCCTGTACAGACACAATTACATAGCAAAAAATGACAGTGAGACAGGAGAGACCAAGTTATTTTTAAATACCTAACTCCAAGTCACGTGGCTTCTATTCTTCACTGAAATACAGTACGATGACAGAAGAAGATCCTAGGTGACTTTGCTGGAAATTTCTGGAAAGCCAGAAACTGAAGTGAAATGAGATCAAAGATGAAAGAAAAAATCTGATTCTGAGAGAGGGCATTGGAAAGAACAGTGCTAGGAATAGGGTTGCCAGTTAAAATATAAGTACTACTCTTTATGTTCTTACACAAGAAATTATTTGTTGTTTATCTGAAAATTCAAATTTAACTGGGCATCCTGTATTTCCATTTGCTACATCCAGCCATCCCACCCAGGAGAGGCAGCAGCTCTGCTCTGGTTCATCCTTCTCATCTAACCCTACTCAGTTCTCTTCACTCAGCAAACAAAAGTTATAGTCTGAAAGGAAGGGAGGAAGGAGGGAAGAGAGAGAAGAAGGAGGGAAGAAATCAGAGAAATGCAAGGACAGGAAATGTGTTTCTATTTGGGAAACATACAAGTAAAAGTTAAAGAAACAGGTTCAAAGAAATTGCAAGCATGACCTCACATTAAAAAGAGATGAATGTAAGTAAAATATTTCAAATATAACTTTATAAGGCAATAGAAGAAGATTAAAAAATGAGTCAACAAAGCTTAGGAAAAAAATGAGAAAATAATTAAAATGTCACAGAGATAAAAAGCCACATAGAAGCAATGAAACAGAATTTTAAAAATTTGAGCACAGTTCTGGGGGATAATATGTATGAGCAAATAAAATAGAACAAACTATAGGGATAGTTCTTGTCAACACACTATGAATATAGACACAGTAGGTACAAAATAGCTGTTACTTGTGATTCTGAAGAAGAAAATAGAAAAAATTTAGTAACGTTAATGAAAACAATGATAATTGTAATAGTTACTACTTATTTGAACAATTCCTATGTGTCAGGTACTATTCTGGGAGTTCTGAGGATTGTCTTAATTAATCGTCAGAATAATTCTACTTGCTACTATTATTCTCCCCATTATGAGGATAAAGAAAATGAAGCAGAGAGAAACAACTTCCTTAAAGTCAGTTTGTGGTAGAGTTAAGATTTAAAGCAGGCATCCTGATTTAACAATCTGTACCCTTAAGCACTCAAGGCATTTCTAAAATAAGGACATTTTTGAAATTGCAGATACGTAAAGCATATCTTATCCCAGAAAAATGTGATTCAGATTAAGTAACACTAGTCCATCTCTTGATATAGTGACTAAAATGAAAGAATGATGAAAGCAATATCTATGGGTTTGAAAGAAAGCAGACAAAAAGTGTACAATTAGATGAGCTGTCCTCTAAGTATAAAGATAATTAAAATATTTTGTGCATGTAAAGTTTCAGAAAATTCAGTACGAGATAGCTGGCATCATCCCCCTCCTTCCGACCATTCATTACTGTGGGTTAAAGTCCAGAATCTCTGATCAGCTTCTATGAATTCCTCCCTAATCTCTACTACCTGCCTTTTCAATTGTATCTGCAGCCACTCGTTCCAGAGCTCCTGTTATATTGAACATCCTATTCAGTTCTAAACCTTTCTTCATCGTTTTCAAATCAAGAGATATTTAACCAAAGCCCTCTGAAGTTGCAGGTGCTGTGCTGGTCACTGGGGGATGGGGGTGGGGCGCAGTTCTGTCCTATGCAGCTCTTGAATCTAGTGGGGAATCAGATTAAACAAGCATTTACATGTGGAATGCATGCCACGAAGGAGTCATATGCTGTGTAGGACTCCTTGGAAGGTCTCCCTGAGAAAATGACATTTTGACTCAAGGAAAAGGACAAACTAACTGGGAAAACAGGGAAAAAGTGTAGTTAGGGGCTTGGAAAGAATTGCAAGCAGAAGGGTAAGACCCAGAGGTGAGAGAGGAAATGATATCTATAAGAAACTAAAAGAAACGCAGTGTGACTAGAGCACAGCAATCAAGCGAAGAATGGCATGAGATGTGGCTGCAGAAGAAACCAAGGAGAGCTGACTAGCTACACCCACAAGTCATGTGAATGCCTTCTGCAGTATCCATGGTCATGCCTGTTTTATTTTTGTTCAGTTGAGTTATGAGTAAGTCTATTGACTGCTAGAGCAGGGCAGCGCCGCGCCACGGTGGAGTCTTCCCTTACTCGGGCACAGTCTCACATGTGCCAACGCAGCCTAGGGCCACAAAGAGAGCTGGGAGACTTCATATACCTACATCACCCGCAAATGCGTCCTTACCTGATAAGCAAGTTCTCCTTTTTAAAAGCAAACTTTTCATTTTAGAAGAGATTTAGACATCTAGAACAGTTGCAAAATTAAAATCGTTTTCAGGTAGTTCCCACATAGTTCCCCTTTTGTTAATGTCTCACATTCATAAGGCACATTTGTCACCTGAATAAACCAATATTGATAAATTATTATTGACTAAGACTATATTGTATCTGGATTGCCTTAGTTTTTGCCTGATGCTTTGGTGCTGCTGCTGTTATTCCAGGATCTTATCCAGGACACAGATCATATTTAGTCACTAGATTCCTAGACTCCTCTCAACAGTGACATTTGCTCAGACTTAGTTTTTAACGACCGTTACAGTTTTGAAGAGTACTGTCAGTGATTTTTGAAGACTCTCCTTCAATTAGAGTTCGATGTTTTTCTCATAATTGGACTGAAGATTATGCATGTTGGAGAGAAAAACCAGAGAGTTAAAGTGCTATTCTCATCTCATAATATCAGGAGTACCTACTATCAACATGACTCATCAGTGTTGGTGCTGACCTTGATTGCCTAGCTAGGTGGACTGGTCAGGTTTCTCCACTATGATGTTGCTGTCTTCCCCCTTTCCATACTGTGTTTTTTGAAAGGAAGTCACAATGCACAGCCCACACTTAAAAGATGAGGAGGTATGCTCTACCTCCCTGACAGCAAAGTTTCTTCATAAGTAATTTGAAATGCTCCTGCATAGGGAATTTGTATATTCTCTCTCATGTACTTATTTATTAAATCATTTCTTCATATCAGTGTGCACTCATGGATATTTACTTCATTTTTAGGATTATATTCCAATACTACATTATTTGTTTTGTTGCTAAAATTGTTCCAGCATAGACACTGGGAGCATTTTCAGTTGATTCCTGTGTTCCTTTGACATACCACATTGTTGTGGGTTTTGTTTCTTTGAGCACTTCCTTGCCTTCTGGAACTAGAAAATGCTATATCCTATATATCTCCTACCCTTGCTCTAGATAGAGCAGTCATTTCTCAAAGGAGTCCTAGTTCCTGTTAATGGAGAAAATAATATTAGAAACCAAGATCTGGATATTGAGTATGCTCATTGCCACTAGGGTATCATTGCTTCTAGGCTTTCTTAGGTGACAAAGAAAATAAATGTATGTGTGACTGACCCACATATACACATATATCTATGAATATTTATTTATATCTCAACCTGTATCTATATTAAGCTAACTACAGGTCATACTGAAGTCTCTAACTCAATTCTTTGACCACATACATGTATCATACCAGCCTTTGCCTTTGTCTATAACCTCCCATGACAACAGTCAGAAATTTGACTCCCTCCATCAGCCATTCATTTACTTAACTCCAGTTAATACGTTATTAGTGATTTCAAATTGGTAACTCATATGTCCATGAAAAACAACTTTACCAACCAACTAGAGAATAGTACTAATGTAGTTACTTTTGACTTCAGTCTTAGTTTCCCCTCATTTTCAAAGTTTGATCAGCGCACATGCACACACACACACACACACACACACACACACACACACACACAAACACACACTGGCTCCTACATTTATCTCCTTGAAACAGAATTATATTCTTTTCTCACCGCCTGCATTCTGTCCTGGATTTCCCCAACCTCCTAAATCATTTTTTAAATTTTCTACTTTTAAATTCATTCTTTTTGTTGAAATTTTCTGTGGGTTTTAACAAATACATAAGGTCATGTGTTCACCACTACAGTGCCAAACAGAATATTTACCACCATAAACTAAATCCCCTGTGCTTCATCTATTCAACCTTCCCTTCTCTCAAAACCTTTGACAACAACTGATCTGTTTACCACCTCTACAGGTTTACCATTTCCAGAATATTATAAATCATACATGCAGCCTATTCGGATGAACTTCTTTTTCTTAGCAATAGACATTGAAGATTAACCCATATTTTGATGTAGTTGATAGATTCTCTCTTTTCATGACTGAATAGTATTCCATCGTTGAATGTAACATAGCATGTTTATGAATTTATCTTCTGAAGAACATATTCATGGTTCCCAGGCTTTGGCAATTATGAATAGTCCTGCTATAAATATTTTGTATACAGATTTTTGTGTGGACATGAAGCAATTTGGTAAATACATAGAAGTATGATTGCTGAGTCATCTCTTAAGATCTTGACTATGTTTAGCTTTGTAAATTGTAATCTTTATTATTTCCTTCTTCAGCTTGTTTTGAGTTTAGTTTATACTTCTTATTCTACTTCCTTAAGGTGAAAAGCTAGGTCACCAAAATGAGATCTTCCTTCATGTCTTTTTCTTTACTATTTAAAATCTTTTTCTTTTTAAATATAATTATTTATAGTGATAAATTTGCCTCTTAGCACTGCTTTTGCTATATCCCATAAACTTGGGTACTTTTTCCAACTTTGTTGAGATATAATTGATATATAACATCATGTAAGCTTAATATGTACAATGTGTTGATTTAATATATATCTATACATATATATTACAAAATTATTACCACCATAATATTAGCTAATACCTTCATCTCATTACATATTTAAAATTTCTCCTTTGTGGTGAGAACATTTAGGATCTTAGTGACTTTCATGTCTATAAAATAGCAACATTAACTAAAATTATGATGCCATGCATTAAGCCTGCAGAATGAATTCATCTTATACCTGGAAGTTTATACTCTTTAACCAATATCTCTTCATTTTTTCTCTCCCACCTATAGTCTCTAGCAGATGTTGTCTTCTCACTTTACTTTGTTTCAAGATATTTTCTAATTTTCCTTATGATTTCTTCTTTGACCATTTGTTAAGAGGGTATTACTTAATTCTCACATATTTGTGAATTATCCAGACTTCCTTCTGCTATTCATATCTACTTTTATTCCAATGTGATTGGAGAAGGTACTTTGAATGATTTTTGTCACTTAGCATTTATTGAGGTTATTTTGTTGCATAACACGTGATCTATATAGAATGTTCCATAGGCACTTGATAAGAATGTACATTCTTCTACTGTTGGATGGAGTGTTCCATATTCCTGTAGGTTTATCTGTTGTTATCTGGTGTTGCCTAAGTCCTCTATTTCTTGATCTTCTAATTGTTCTATCCATTACTTAAAGTGGGATGTCAATGTCTCTAACTATTATTATTTAACTATATAGTCCTCCCTTTAATTTCTGTTCTGCTTCATATATTGTGGGACTCTGTTGTTAGGTTCATACATATTTATAATTACTATATCTTCTTAATTTCACCATTTATTAGTATATAATATCACTTTGTCATTAGAAACCATTTTATACTTAAAATCTATCTGGTCTGATGTTAATATAGCAAACTCAACTCTCATTTGGTTATTATTTGCATAGCATAACCTCTCCAGCCTTTCACTTACAGTGAATTTGTGTTCTTAGATCTGAAGTGCACCTCTTACAGACATCAGATAATTGGATCTTTAAAAAAATTGATTTTATTATCTCTGTCTTTTTTAGTTTAATTTATTAACATTTAATGTAATTAATGACAAAGGAGGAGTTACTTCTACCATTTTCTATTTTTCTATTTCATGTTTTTGTTGCTGTTCCTCAGTTCCTTTATCATGGCATTTTTGTGTCATAGATATTTTCTTGTATATCGTTTTGACTCCCTTCTCATGATACTTAGATAACATATATATGTTATTTTCTTACTGGCTACCTGGTTGTTGCAACCAACATCTTAATTTATAATAATTTAGTTCAAATCTAACTTATTTTCAGTAGTATACAAAAACTTAACTTCTATATAGATAGATCCCCTTTATGCTGTTACTACCAGGGTTATATCTTTATATATTGTTTTTCTATTAATAAATATTTATAGTATAAGATAAAAAGAGGAGTTACAAACCAAATATGCATTAATACTCACTTTATATTCATCTATATAGCTAACTTTATCAGTGCTCTTTATTTCTTCATGTGAACTCGAAGTACTGCTTAATGTCATTTAATTTCAACCAGAAGAACTCCCTTTAGCATTTCTTATACAGCAGGTCTCAGTATTTACCTGTGAGTGTCTTAATTTCTCTATCTTCAAAGGACAGTTTTCAAGGATATAGAATTCTTGGTGATCTTAGACTGCTCAGACTGCCATAACAAAATACCATGTACAGGGTGATTTAAACAACATAAATTTATTTCTTTTATTTATATTTATTTATATTCTGGAGGCTGGAAGTCCAGTATCAAAGGGTTAGTCAGCGTTAGTTTCTGGTAGCGCCTCTCTCCTTGACTGAAGATGGCACCTTCTGGCTATGTCCCCATATGGCCTTTTCTCTGTGCATAGGACCCTGGGAGAAATCTGTAGCACCTCTATCAGATTAGCCACCAGCCATGACCTTATTTATCCTCTCTCTAAAATTAATAGTGTTACTCTGTTTGTTGTAAGATTTTGTTCAGATTCCAGAAATTTCCCCATTCGAAAAAAAATGTTTATTCTGATTGTTTTATCAACCTTTATGGAGGCATAGATTTTGGCAGTCTCTACTCTGCAATTTCACTGATATCTCTCCCCTAACCATTTTAAAATTAAGTTTAAAATTGTTTTCTTATTGTTGAGTTTTAGGAGTTCTTTGTATGTTTTAGATACAAGTCCTTTATCTGGTATGTGATTTGCAGACATTTTCTCTCAGACAATGACTGGTCTTTTTATTCTTTTGTGTTTTTGCAGAACAAAGGTTTGAATTTCAATATAGTTCAACATCTGTTTGTTTGTTTTTTTTTTCTTTCATGGATCATTTCTTTAGTATTATGTCTAAAATCTCATAACCAAACTCAAAATCATGTAGAATTTAAGGCTAGCATCTGCTTTGAGATAGTTTTTTATGAAGAGTGTAAGGTCTGTGTCATATATTCATTTATTTTTGCAATGGATATCCAACTGCTCTGGCAATATTTATTGAAAAGGCTATTCGTTCTTCATTGAATTGCCTTTGTACCATTGTCAAAGATCAGTGGACTCTAGTTTTGTCATCCTACTTCTGAGTTCTCTATCCTGTTCCATTGATCTATGTGACTTATTTTTCCAATACCATGCTGCTTGATTACTGTAATGTTTAAATCTTGAAATAAGTTAGTTTCTTTTTCTTTTTCATTTTTGTGTTGCATTTTCTGGGTCAGATCCGTATCTTTGACTTTAATGATCTTTTTCAAACACACCATAACAGTACAACTGCCAAGCAGGGTGAACTCTAAACTATATAATATAAGGTAGATGTGTTTGAGAACAAGGAATAAAGGTATTCCAATGGCTCCTTGCTAGGCAATCATGAGAAACAGTAGGAATATTTTTTGAAAAGACATAAGGGAATAAAACTTGTAAGGCATGCTACTCTTAACACAGTGAAAATGCAGTTATTAACATTGCCATCCTAGGCCCCATATAAAATTATCAGTCAAAATATTGATTTGGTCATGTTTGAATTTGTGAATCTATAATTACAAAAACTACTTTTATCACCTTGATCATGACAAAGACCTAAATTTACTAGAATAACAAAATATTTTAACAGCCTTTGCTTTAATAATAATATAGCTAAAAGTATTGTAATTTTGATATACAAGTAAGATCTGTGACAAAATGTAATAAATCAAAAATAGTCTGTCATATTCCATATCGGTGTTTCCAATGAAGAAGTTTTTAAATGAATTTGTTGCTAAGATGAACAAGTATCCTATTCCTGATATCCCTGAAAAACTTGAAAAAGCTGAACAAAGAGTCATTTATGATGAAAGATTCTTCTAAAGAACTATAGAAGAAGCCTCTTTAGCTTAAGGAGTAATTCAAGTCTTCCACAGAATTAATGTTCCAGATTCCAAATTAGTCAAGTTGTCAGAAAGAAAGAATTTCCAAACAAGCAAGAAAACTCAGGGAATTTTATTGTTATCGCTATTTTAAAAAATTTAATGCTCATCTCTCCCCTTGAGTAATATAAATTTTAGTGTCTTCTCTTTAGTACTGCTTCCAAATCTTTGGGAAATGTGAAATGTTAGAACTAACACAATATGTTATTAAAATAATCAGTGGGGATTCTACTTTAAACAACTTGATCTCTATTTAAGAGAAAACATCTATCCAATATCTTCCTTAGGAGACAATATGGCAAAATAGCATTATATGGTCAATTATCTAACATCTCATTTCTTTTTTACTCTAAAACACTGGGAACTCTTTCTTATAAGTTCTATAATGAAGTAATATTTTCTATGGGATGCTATTAAAATTTCCTCTGTTCTAATTTGGAAGGAAGAGTGTTAATGCTGATAGTCTCTACATTAGATTGCATTTATTTTTAAGTACGTTTGGGGGGTGAAGTGAGTCATTCTTCAATTTTCTCTAAAGAAATGTGAATGTGTCCTTTCTTAAAGATATGGATTAATATGAGATTTATTTTACAAATGACATATTATGACTTATGGATAATAAATATTGACTTGCTTTATCCTTTTTGAAACTATGTAAGCCAACATGAGTTTTATTTTATCCCCTTAGCAGCTAAGTAGATGTCACTTTAGCAAAGGTTCTTTACCTTATTCATTCATTGATAACAACTTAGGCTAACAAAAAAAATCTCCTTCTTACTAACGGTAACAAGGGTAGACAGGGTTTATGTATCAAGATATTCAAAGGATATAATGTAACAATGTACTACAAATTTTATTTGACACCACAAATCATGTCACTATTTAAATTAAGGTCCAAATTTTATTTCCTAGTTATTCCCTATGGATGATATAGGGTCTCTGCTCCCTCATAAAGAACCTCCTAACTATTTGTGAATACATGGTAGTTCTACCTTCCAACCATATTTGTTCTATTGGACTACAAAAAAAAAAGTATATCTCTCCTACTGTTCCATGTAGTAAAGCAAACCTTTGCAGATGACTGCTGCTACTCTCTGGAGCACTGGTGGGAACTTATTACTATCACATGCTGCATTTCACAGTCTTCTTCTGCAGCTCTGCCAGGCACAGCAGCTTTTCACTTAGCTTTCAAGGTGCCCTACTGCATTTCTGTCCATGGCAGGGAAGGACAGATTGGCTCCCGCAGATTTACTTTATGAATACAGTGCAAAAAAAACGTGTGAAACTCAGTGGGTTAACAATACTAGTGGAAAGCATATTGGTTTTTACTTAGTACCTTTTTATTTTCTCTCTCTGGGACTTAGAAATGTATCCCAGGGGCTAGACCCAGGACAGATTGAATAATAATACTGAGCTGTACTCAGAATCTTTTCTGCCAGTAGGAAGCATAGCCAAATCTCAAATTGAGACTTCTATGTTCGATGAGAGAGAAGCATTAACACTTTTTTTCTTATTAAATATACAGAGGGATGATATTTGAATTTAATATTGGTAATATTTGAATTGAAGTGTACAGAGAGATCTTAATTTCAATGTTTTTATTTTTCATCCAATAATTCTTTGCCATTTTTCAGTTTTCTTCATCGCTAAAGTGTCATCATGTTATTTCTGATTTCCAGTCCACTATATATGTTCCTTGGAAGTTGTTACTCCATCCTAACAAGTAAAAAGTTGAACAAACTGAATAATCAAAAAAATCTGTCAGAGAATTGAAGGCCCAAGATAAACCATTTGTTCCCTAAGTTGGAGAGACACACAAGCAAATACAGAGAATCACAACTTAATAGAGAAGAACCCCACAAGCAAAAACCTCAACGGGACTGAGGGTCAGGGTAGAAAAACCTAAAATGCAACTGATGAATTTCTGGAAGTACTGTGTGGACAAATCTGAGAATTTAAAACTAAGGAAAATCAAAATACAGGGGATCCCATATTCTGTTGAGATTTGACTCTAGGAGCTCTCCCTGGTTCTCATAATAATATCAGGGAAAAATACTCCTAGGTTTCCAGCAGGGGAAAGAAGGAAAGGAACTATTTTTTAAAGTACTGGAACATATTTCTTAACAAGGCCTAGCCTCCAGAGGAACTATTTTACCAGATGAAACTACTGGCGTTTTATCAGAGCCTAAATGACCTGGGGTGAGGGGAAGAGGCATACCAAACTTTAGTGCACTCTAGCCATCCAATCTAATGAGGAACCAGGGGTGACCGGGAGGCACTGTTGAAATTCACAGTCCAGAGGCACAGAGCCATTCACTGGTTGAGACCTAATCATGAATATAGACTATTTTCCCTCTCCCCACAATGTACCACCATACTACTAAAGGACTATTTAAAGCAGTTACTTTCACTCAGTATGCCTTTGTCCATTCAGACTGCTGTAACAAAAATACCACAAACAACAAGATTCTCACAGGTCTAGAGGCTAGAAAGTCCAAGATCAAGATGCCAACAGATTTGGTGTCTCATAAGAGCCCACACCCTTGGTCATAGGCAGTCACCTTCTGACTTGTCCTCATGTTGCAGAAGGGGCAAACGAATTCTCTGGAGTTTCTTTTATAAGGCTACTAGTTCCATTTGTAAGGGTTCCAGCCTCATGATCTAATCACCTCCTGAAGGCAATGGAAGGACAATGTGGTATTGGTGTAAGAACACATAAACAGATCAACAGAACAGAGCAAAGAGCTCAGAAATAGGTTCATAAATATATATCAAATGATCTTTAGCAAAGGATAAAAGATAATACAATAGAGCAAAATTGTCTCTTCACCAAATGGTGCTAGAATAACTAAATAGCCAGATGCAAATATCTGAAATCTAGACACACAGACCTTATACTTCCACAAAAATTAATTCGAAATAGATCACAGATATAAATTTAAAATACAAAATAGAAAATAAAAAGAGAAAACGTAGATGACCTCAGGTATACCAATGACTTCTTAATTGCAACACCAAAGTCACAATCTATGAAAGAAAATATTAATAAGCTGGATCCCATTAAAATTAAAAACTGCTCTGCAAAAAAATACTATCAAATGAATGAGAAAACAAGTCCAACTGAGATAAAATATTTGCAAAAGACATACCTGATAAAGAACTATTAAGCAAATAAACCTCAAATGTATATATTTTTCCTCCTCACAATTCATAAAAAACAAAGGACTCTCAGTACTTCTACAACAAATCAACTTCGCCAAACACATCTGTAGTAGAGTAGTGCTAAATACCCATTGCAACCCTTTTTGGGTGTGCCTCTTTGAACTTCAGAGACAGGGAAACTAAAACTATATTTCCTAGTCTCTACAAGAAGGTGTTACCAGGTATCTACCTGTTGTATACAGGATTCTAGAAGTGGTCTGGGGGTGGGGGGAGGGAAGGGGGTGGAGAGAGAGAGAGAGAGAGAGAGCGCTTTACAGACCTAATAGAAAAAAATAAGCACTGTGATACAGTCACATGTGAGAAAATTGATTCTTCTTTAAAATAAGGTCATTGATGCTTCTGGAGAAGTTCTGGAGGAGGTGCTAGTATCTGGCCCCCAGCATAATATAAGGAACTTAGCACATCCTAAGCATAGCAAATATGAAGAAAATAATGGACAGGTATATCATAGTCAAACTGCTGAAAACTGGATAAAGAGATATCTTGAAAGCCACAAGAGAAAAATGACATGTAACATACAGGAGGACAATGATATGACTGATAGCTGACTTCTAGAGAAAGAATGAAAGTCAAAAAATAGTGAAACAACATAAAGTAATAGTAGGAAAAAAAACCTGTCAAACCAAAGTTCTATATCTAGTGTAAATGCCCTTCCAAAAGAAAAGAAAAGAAAAAGACACTGATAAAAAGTAACTAAGAATTTATCTTCAGTATATTTGTACTACAATAAATGCTGAAAGAGGGAGAGTTCCAGTTTGGTTTCAGTTAGTCTGCTAGAGTGACGTGTCCTGGTGTGGATTCACAGGCATCATGGATCAGGTAATGCAGTTTGTTGAGCCAAGTCTGTAGTCTGTAAAGGATTCTATTCCGTTGGTTAAAAGATGCACCAAAACTGACAGAAAAGAATTCCAAAAGATTGTCACGGCAACAGCAATAGGATTTACTATTATGGGATTCATTGGCTTTTGTGAAACTGATACATGGCTGAATACCTTTCAGAAGAATTCTTTTCACCTTGGGGATTGGTGGACAATTGAGGACTGGAGAAGTTCATGGAGCAAAAATTCGCCTTATGTATGTTCCGAATTCCTTTCATTATTCCTTCTGTTTTCTATTTCTAAATTAAAATAAGTTCAAATAAAAATGTTAAAGAAAGCTTTTTGCACCGAAGAGAAATTACACCAGAGTAAATCTTGAATCTTTAGGAATAAAGATCATTAGAAATGATAAATATCTGAATAAACAAAAAGGGCTATTTTCATACTCTTAGTTTCTTTTAAAAAATAGGATAATTCACAGCAAAAAATATAACTTTTCTAATGGAATTTAATATATGTGAGTATAACGTACATAATAACTATAGCTAAAAAGGTCAGTAGGAGGTGGAAAAACTGATAAATTGCAACGTTTTTATACTTTCTGTGAAGTAATACAGTATTAATTCAAGGTATACTGTGAAAACTTGAAGGCATATATTTCAGTCTTTAGAGCTAAAACTAAAAAAATGCCGAAAAACTAACAAGACTAGATAAAAAATGTAATATATAGTAGATATTAATACCCCTCTCAACAACTTTTAGAACGACCAGTCAAAATATAAAAGACATAGATGACCTGAAAAACACCATCAACTATCTATAAAACTATTTATAAAACATTACATCCTACAGCAGAATGGATATTGTTTTCAAGTGTGCATGGTACTTTGATTAAAACAGAAAAATAAACTTGACCATAAAACAAGTCTCAAATGCAAAATAACATCATACAAATTATGTCCCTGGAATGTAGTAAAATTAAATTGAGAATCAATAATACATACTTTATTAAAGAAAATCCCAAAGTTTTGGAAATTAAACAACATATATAATACATGGAGTTATAAGGTAAGAGAAAGAAAATTAGGAACTATTTAGAACAGAATAAAAATAAAAACATAATATACCAAAATCTGTGTATACAGCTAAAATGATAGAGTGAAATTATAGCTTTAAATGCTTATATTAAAAAAGTCTAAATCAATGATCAAGCTTCCATCTTAAAAAGTTAACAATTATAAATTAAACCTAAAGCAGAAAGAAGGAAATAATAATGATAAAAGCAGAAATCAACAGACAACAAACAAGAAAAAAAAGCCACAGAGGCAAAGGCTAGCTCTTTGAAAAGATCAAATAATCAAGAAGCCCCAAGCTAGTCCGGTCAAGACAAAGAGCATAAATTATTAAATCAGTAATGACAAATGGGTCCTCACCATAGACTCACAGATATCAAAAGGAAAACTTTGGAATATTTTGACTATATTAAGCCAAAATTTTTTATAATTTAGATGAAGTAGACAGTTTCCTTAACAAACCTGAGAAAAGACAAAAATAAATTGTATCTATTATTGAAATATTTCCTCTAAAGAAAACACCAGAAACATGAATTCACAGGGGAATTAAATTAACTATTTAAGGAAGAAATAATATTAATACTATACAAATCCCTCAAAAATTAGAGATTAAGATAACTCAACCATCTCATGAGGTCACCATTAGTCAAATACAAAATCCAATTAAATTGTATTTAATAAAATAGAAGAAGCCTCATTTTTCAAAGAAACTGGAAGTAAATATTTCTACAAACAAATACCTCAAATGTCTCATACTTCAGTACCTATAGTACTTAAGGTAACTGTACACTTTTCAACTTAGGTTATTTTACCATAGACATAGCTGTATGAAAGTATATTCTGGAATGAAGGTTAGAACTGTCTAATTAAATGAACTGGTTTTTAGCATATTTATTTATTAAACCTTTTACAAAGTTTTCTTCATATTTCTCTTAGTAATCTTGGCTTTGTTTTTAACAACCTCAAATTGTTTTTAAGGTAAATTATGTGAAAAATAAACAACAAAGGCATAATTGAAATATTCTAGTAACTAAAGAGAGAAACAATAATTTATTAAATTGTGAAATATCCCCATAGGAATATTATGATAATTCAATTCATTATAATCAAATGATAATACCAAAGTTTTATGACACAGTAATGACAGAAAAATAAAGATAAAAATGTATAAACACTTAAATTATAACTCTGTGCTATGCATATTATATGAAAAATACTGGGGAAGTGCATAAATGAAAAATATTGTATGAGTGTGATGGTGATTGACAATTTTTTTTGCTCTGTTTACCACAGATGCTTTACTGTTGTTAAATGTTTATCATAATTGTTAGAAGAAAGTAATGAAGAATACGATTCATTATACCTTTATTGAAAATATGATGTATTCTAAAGAAGCAGGTTCTGGGGACATTTTCTTATATATTAGAGCTCAATCAAAGTAAAAATATTTAAAAGTTTTCTCTTATAGGAAACATCAAGACTAAATTAATTTGAAACCATAGTTACCTAAGAAAAGATTTGATTTGGAAAATAACTAATTATTGCTTGTTGTATACCAATATATCTTTCTGAGAGTTAATGTATCTCACAGATTTCTATTGTATTACTTTTTAATGGGCTCTATAATATAAGAAAGTGAAACTTACAGAGTGAATTCAGAAGACATTTCTAACAAATCAAATATTCTGCTGGTTTGAAATACTTGTTAAAAATAACAATAAGATGTAAGAATTCCTCAAAGCTTCTGATTAGTAAAAAAATAATTTATGAATCTGGCAAAACTATTCTTTCAGTGAAAAATTAGTTTATAATTAATTTTAAATACCAGATAGCATTTTAAGAAAAAGTACAATAACTTTTTAAAATACCCTATCTTCTGTTTACTCTAGTATAGGTTAACTCCAGTGTAATGGAACTTAAGAGAAGTGGATGGTTTATTAAATTAATGCAAATTTTCTCATATGTTTTAATAATTTCTCAAGGATAACAATATCTGCATCTACTTGCAACCATGTACATATACATAACATACAGTCAATATGTATTTTGGATTATCAATTTTAAGAGAGTATTTTCCTTTTACTTCCTAAAAGCGTCTAGAAAATATCCAGAGTTTTTTAGAAAAAAAATCCCTTAACATTAAAAAAATAATAATTAAAATAAATACCACTATTTAGGACTACTTTGAATATGTCTGTTACCTTTTCTATATATTATTTCCACCCATGATTAGTTGCAAGATCTTGAGCAAGTCATTTTGTCAATCTAGACATCCATCTCTTAATTTTTAGTGAGGCACAGGAAGAGAAAAAAAAGCAAACAAACACTTATATCTTGGGATCAAAGACAATGGGAGAAGTCTGTCTAAACATGACACAAAATCTAAAAGTCATAAAGGAAAAGCTTGAAATCTTTTTCTTCCTAAAAACCGAAACCAAAATTTGTGCTTGGTAAAACAAACAAAACTTCTGGGTAAAGTATTTGCAATCGATATAATTATGTATTAATATTATGAGTATATAAAGAGCTGAAATGAATTTATAAAGTAAAAATTATATGGCTAATGGTAGAACTGGACTGTTAAAGATAAAGTTAATACAGTACACACAGATGTTAATTTATAATGACATATAACCTAAACTTATATAACATAATGAAATGCTACTTAAACATTTTAAATAAGAAAAGATATATATTCTAACAGAATAAAGAGTAAAATAATAGGCACTGTCCAAAAGAAGAATTGATAGTCTCCCTTTTAAAAAAAACATGGAATAAGCCAACAAATTAAGTTTTTATAAAAATAATATCCATTGCTATCAGACTGAATATGAAAAAACTACATGGAATATCTAATGTAATAGAATGAAAAAAATATGTGACCAATTTCTCTTAGGGAAAGAGTTGTCTTTATTTGTGAAAAGATCTTAAAAATGTATTCAGGATTAGAAAAACAAAAAAGGATTAGATAAGTTTCTCTACTTAAGAAATGAACAGAGTTCCACCCAAGATGGCAGACTAGCAATATCTTGAGCTAACATTTCCCCCACAAACACAATGAAATTTCATGGAGATACAAACTACAACCTTTGACACAGAACTGAGGATTGGTGGTTCAGCATCTCCACAAGAAAAAGTGATAGAAAAAAATCACAAAGGGTATAAAAAACTGAGAGACGATCTTGTCCAAGTCTACCTAATGAGCACTATGGCCCATGGTTAAGAGGGCACCAGTGACATAAGTTCTCTTCACACAGACTGAAGGGATTACTCCCCCATGCAATGCTTCAGCACCTGGGAACTGCACCTGAGAGAAAAGTTCTGAAAAAGAGAGGGGATTTCCACTGGAGAACAGTAGAACCCTGGGGAGCAGAAAACACAGGTGAGAGAGCAAGGGGGAGCCAATATATGAATTGAACAGAGATCTAATTGACAGATTTTCATTTGTTTAGCCAAAAACTTAAGCAAGATGAGTAAGAAAGAATAGCCTTCCAGTGATGGAGACCCTCTTGGATGTCCTCTCCAGGTTCTCTTTTGTCTTTGTGGGGCTAGTACAGGCTAACCCTCTGCTGGAATAGGGTTAGAGAGAAAACCTCCCTATGCTTGTGGCCAGACAGTTCTTTCTGACTGTTATGGTTCTTTCCTAAGGTAGTAGCAGGTAATCAGAGACTAGAATGAAGACACAGATAACAGAACTTTTGTGCAAAGTTCAGAGTGTAGAGCTTTCTGCTTAACTATAGCAGATCTCTCAGAGATGATCTGAAGAGAGACCTCAGAGGTCTACAAAACTGTTTTCCCGTCTCTGTCCAGGGTCTATGCTGAAACTATTTGCTACTTATATTTTAAAGCACCTAAGCCCCAGGATCTAGAAATCACAATCTCGGGATGATACTCTGCAATCTGAAATCCTACCATGAGTCCATTACATCAAGACAGGGAAAGAAATTAATTTAACCTAATCCATACAAACAAATACAGGGCACCAAATAAGATGAAGAGACAGAGAAATGTACCACAAATTATGGATCAAGACAAAATCCTAATGCAAGAGAATAGTTAAATACCCTGAGAATATTTCAAAGCAATGATCTTAATGAAGCTTACTGAAATTAGGAGAAAAATGTATGAACAACAAAAGAATCTAAAAAAAAGGCAGAGAAAATATGAGAAAGTTGTAAAAAAAATCATAGTGCTAAAGTTATAATGGTTGAAGTAAAAAAAACAAAACACACTGTAGGGGCTCAACAGTAGACATGAAAAAGCATTTAATCACAGCAGTGAGCTAGAAAATAGGGCAGTACATAGCACCCAAGCAACCAGCAAAAATTAAAGGAGATGAAAAATGAAGATGGCATGAGACTTATGGGATAACGTCAAGAAAAAACAACCCTTGTATCATGAGGGTTCCAGAAAGAGAAGAGGAAGAGAAAGAGGCAGAAACCTTATTTGAAGAAATAACAGCTTAGAACTTCCCTAACTTGGGGAAGGAAAAAGACTTCCAGATAGAGGAATCTCAAAATATCTAAATAAAATTAATCTAATCAGACCCTTAGTATTAAATGACAAATTAAAATGAGAAAAACTGAAAATAAGATAGAATCTTTAAAGCAGGTGGAGAAAAACATGCCACATACAAGAGACCCCTCATAAGATTGTCTGTGGATTTCTTAGCAGAAATATTACAGGCAGAAGGAATGGCATGATTTCAAAAATGCTGAAAGAAAAGAACTTTCAACTGAGAATACTCCACCCTACTAGGTTATCACTTAGAATTGAAGGAGAGTTAAGAGCTTTTCAGAAAAACAAAAGTTAAAGATATTACAACTAACTCTGCCTTGCAAGAAATGCTAAAGGGAATTTGAGAAAATGAAAAGACCCCTAGAAGCAGCAAAACACTAAAATATAAAAAGGGGTCTGGGGTAAGTGAAAATGTAGATTGTTAGAAAAAGCTTGAGATAAATTTGATTTCAATTTAAAAGAGGTTACAAGTAAACAACAATGAGATATCATCTCACACTACTGAGAAATGCTAATATCAAAAGATTTGTATAAGTAGTAGTGAAGATGTAGAACAAAGGAAACATTTAGAACTATCATGAGTGTTATTGATGCAACAATTATTGAAATCCCTCAAAAATTAAAATATAAATGCTATACAGTTCCCTTATCCTACATCTGGGTATTTAACCTGAAAGTACAAAAACAGTAATTGGAAGTTATTTATATAAACGCCTGTTTTATTGCAGCTAATTTACAATATCCAAGAATTGGATGCCACCTAAGTGCCTGTTGACAGATGAATAGATGAAGATGTGGTATGTATATACTACAGAATACTACTCAGTTATAAAAAATATAAAAATCCTTCCATTTGTAACCTGTAAAAGGAATTCTGCTTTGTGAAATGTCATGGGAAAAGGCAAACATCACATGATTTAGCTCATACATGGTACACTGAGAAACAAAACAAATGAACCAAATCAAACAAAAATACTTTTAGCCTATAGGACCAAGTTACTGGTTACCAAAAAGGATGGGGGTGTGGGCCAAATTGGGTGAAAGAGACCAATTATATGGTGAAGGATAGAATTAAACTGTCAGTGGTAAATATAACATAGTGTATACAGATATTGATATGCAATGATGTATGCTTTAAATCTATATAATGTTATAATGCAATATTCCTTCCACGGAAGGTTTAAAATAAATAAGTCAAATTAAAGAAACTCCACAGAGACATGCCCTGTTGGTCTAGCCAATAAGTCCACCACCTCTGTCTGGCAAAAGTCATGTATATTTTTTAAAATGTATATTTAAAAAAATTTTTTTAAGTCATGTATATTTAAAAAAATTGGTCTAGGGGCTAAAGGGAACAATCAAGATGAACCACTAAATAGAGATAAATGACAATGCTTCATCCCCTTCTCTATTCCTGCCCGCAGCTTTCCTTAAAAAAGAGAGACTTCACCAAGATCCCTAGCCTCCTCCACCAAGTGAGAACATAGAATAGACAATAGTCTGCAATATGGAAGAGGTCCTTCACCAGCCACAACATCAGCTCTCAGTTCAATAATCTTAGGCACCCAACCTCAAGAACTGTGAGAAATAAAATTCTGTTGTTAAGAATCAAAAAATAAAAAAGGAAGGAAGGAAGGGAGAAAGAAAGAATGAAAGAAAGAAAGAAGATAACATATAATCTTTAAAGACGGAAGGAAGAAAGAAAGAGGAATTTAGGGGTAGGGTGAGAAGAAGCAAAAGTAGAGGGAATAGAGTCAAGAAGAATCTTGTGAAAGGCTACTTACATTGGAAGAAATGGCCAAAGTTCTTTTACTAAAGTCAAAATATTCCATTTAAAATTATGTTGGTTCTTTGGTACAATATCTGACATCATCTTCTGAATTACTGGTATAAGTTAACTAACTTATATACTTATAAGTTAACTAATTTATATACTTATAAGTTAACTAATTTGCCTTTATCTCACAAGACTACCAGTTGTTAATAAAAATGGGCTCTGGCTTAGTTATGCCAAATAGAATTTATTAATAGGAATTGGGCTGCTCACCGAAGCTCTAAGAACAGTCAGTGAAATTATACTTCAAGTCTGGTTGTAGTGAGAAAATATTTAACATTGGAAAGAGCAAGAGTATGCCTATGAGAATGTTTTACGTTACTTTTAATATCAATAGCTCCCAATTTATATACCAATTAAGAGGTATCAGATTGATCATGTATCTCTGCTGTAGTACCAATGGAGTTTTCAAAAGTGAACTATTTTAATTGCAAAAGTGAGAAATGGATTTTCCCCCAATAAAATTCATATGAATTTCAGATTCCATATACCAGAATGAATGAGAAATTAACACCAACGTGCTATTTGGAGAAAAACCAAGTAGAAGCAGCTGTGTCTCATATTTGAGATAATAACTGGACATTGATAGAGTCCAAATAGAGAGAAGTAGTAAACTCAATCTAGCAACTTATAAAAATGCTAAAGACCATGAACAAGTGGAATTTATTCCATTAACAAGGAAGCTAATTAATGTTAGGTACCATATCACTAGAAAAAAGGACACATATAGCGAGAGAGTCTCAACAGAAGGAAAAAGAACATTTGATAAAATCAGCACTTCATGATATAAAGTATTCAACAAACTAAAACAGAAAGGAACTTCCTTAATCTGCTAAAGAACATATATAAAAACCTACAGTTAAAATATACTTAATGACGAAAGATTGGATACCTTCCCCCTGAGATTAAGAATATTGTAAATATGTCTGCTCTTGACACTTTTATTCACCATTGTAGAAAAGATTGTAGCAAGGGCACGTAGACAAGAAAATGAAATTAAAGGCATACAGATTGGAAAGGAAGATATAAAACTATCTCTATTTGCAGATGACATGGCCTTATTATAGAGAAAAATTCTAACAATCTACTTAAAACAATTTATAACTGATAAACTTTGTTAAGATTGAAGGATAGAATATCAATGCACAAAGCTCAATTGTATTTCTATACATCTGTGGTGAACATTTTAAAAAGGAAAGTATGAAAAAAATTGCATTTGTAAGCAGATTCAAAAAAAAAGAAAGTTAGGAATAAATTTAATCAAAATGGGCAAAATTATAAAATTTACTGAAAATATAACTGAAAACTATACAATACTGTTGAAAGAAATTAAAGTACACCTAAAAAGTAGAAAGGCACCCACATGCTGGATAGGAAGACTCAGTATTGTTAAGATGGCAATACTCCCCAAATTGATATATATTTAACCTGATCACTATCAAAATTCCCAGATGCCTTTATGTGAATAAACTGACCATCTTATCCTAAAATGCATAATTCAGCATAACCAAATAGTCAAAACAATATTGAAATAATAACAAAGTTGAAGGACTTACACTCTACAATTTCAAAACTTACTCCAAAGCTACAGTAATCAAATGCAAAATACTGGCATAAGAATAAGCATATAAAGCATCTACCAGATCTCAGGTCCTGCAGACCTAAAGATCATTAACGCCTGACCTAACTTGCTGCCACCTGGAACCAGTGCCTGCTAAGTTTCAGGTGCCACAGACCTGAGCCCTTACTGTCTCATTCTGGATGCAGAGATCTGAAAACGCATAACTGGAACATAGGAGAGCTGTGGTGGGTGAGTCCTACCCACCCCCAACTTTGGCTATAGGACCCTGCTTGCTGCCTCAGAATGAAGAAGAGTACAGAGAGGTGGCCATCTGAAACAGCATCAGTGGCCCACCACAAAAGACCATCCTAGAGAGCAGAACCAGCCCCATCCCCACTGAAGACAAGGGGTTCTGGCATACAGGTAGGAAGAAAATAAAAGTAAAAGAAAAGTAAAGTCACAGTGCTGAATTCAAGGCAGAGAAGCCATATAAAAATCTAAGTCACCTTCAAAATCACAAATTCCACCCCAGCCCCCGACCCCAGGGAAAGAAGATGCCAGGGGCTCACCTAAGAAGAACTCCATGGATTAGACTGGAACATCCTAACAGGTCAAGAATTCAAAATAATAGTTACAAGTTGTTAAAGAGTAACATAATAGTTATAAATTGTTAAGTAGTAGCTGAATGAAATGCAGGAGGCATACACAACTACCCAAATGAAATGGGAAGATGTCAGAAAATAAGTGACAAATCAAAGGGAATAACTGATCAAAGAGATTGAGGTCAGGAAGAAAGTTCTAACAGAAATGCTAGAAATGAAAGATAGAGTCAAAGAACTGAATATAAACATGGAGAGCTCCATGAACAGACTCAATCTCACAGAAGAATAAGTCTAAGAAATTAAGACAAGATCACAGATGTGACTCTCATGAAGAGGAGAGAGCAACAAAATCGAGGAAAAATAAAGAAACCCCATGAGAAATATCAGACACCATGAGAACAAACATAATAGTAATAGGTATCCCACAAGGAGAGGAGAGGAAAAGAGACTCAGAAAACTTACTCAAAAAGTAATAGCAGAGAACCTCTCACATCTCTTGCAAAAAAGTAACCATGGAAGTTCAAGAAGGAGATAAAATATCAAAATATATATTAAAAAAAAGCCTAATCCCAGACACATTATAGTAAAACTAGTGAAAACCAACAATAAAGAAAAACTGCTCAAGGCTGCTAGAGAAAAGAGAAACATAATCTACAAATATTCACCCATTAGGCTTTCATTAGACTTCTCAGCAGAAACCCTACAGACCAAGATAGAGTAGAATAACATATTCAAAATACTAAAAGACAAAAACGACCAGTCAAGAATAATCTACCATGCAAAACTATCATTCATATATGATGGAGAAATAAAGGTCTTCAATGACCAACCACAGTTAATGGATTTTGGGGTATCTACTCCTTCACAGGCCACAGAAGTGACTATATATATATATATATATATATATATATATATATATATTCAGAAGTATGTCTTCTGGAAGCTGCAGGCAGGTGGGCAGACAAGCGTTGGATCAGCCTGGCATACATGTGAAGTCTCAGTGACAGCACTGTAAATGGGTCGCCTCTGGAAAATCCAGGGGAAAAGATGTTTGGTTTTCACAAGCCAAAGATGTCCTGAAGAATAGAGGGACACTGTATTTGCAGAACTAAGTCCTCTATTTCTTAATTTACTGACAGTAAATGCTATGTAAAGGACTTCCAGAGTTATTTTGGTTCGCATGAGGCTCTCTCAGGAGACATTTGTAATGCTTGTGTGCTGTTTGTGAAGAGATGAAAGAAATCGCCTGTGGGCTCCAAAATGAACTGGAATCATGTGTTAGATGCAAGGGCAGGATCCAGTATAAAGATTACATTGAAACCAAATAAATTTAAGACTCTCTGGAAACAAAATAAAAAGCAACCAGAGCAGTAAACTGTGGAAGGAATTTAAACATCACAGTACCAACCACAAGTGCCTCCCCAGCTCAGACTCCTTGTTAACCAATAAGATGATGGCTCAGATACAGACATGAATTTCTGCTCTAGAAAAATGCCAGAGTTTTCTCTTTAGATCTCACGTACTGGAAAATAACAGAAAATACATTGTGGGATTATCTATAAGGCCCATTTTAGGGAAGTCCTCATCAACTCACATCACTTCAAGACTTGCTGCAGCAATAAGAAGGCAGCTGCAGAGCTTCTGTCCATCTCCTCTGAGGAGTAGTCACTGGGATAGAGAAGGGGGACAGGAAGCATTTACATTTGAAAGGAAACAAAGCAACAAAATGACCATCTTATTTTTAACTAAGATCCCTGCTATTCTGTCCAAAGGCAGTTTTTAGAATAGTTTGGTTATTTTTCTTCTAGTTCCACAAACTCTGAAGCTAGTGTCTAACTTACTAAAAGAAAAAAGGGAGTTATGTAATATTTAAGATATTGAATATTTCATAGGAAAGCTGAATGTTGCTGTAAAGTGCTCTTATGTTGTTTTTTTTTTAATCCCCTTCTAATGAATGAAACTAGGGGAATTTCAAGGGACTGAGACGGGATTTGTTATAAACATGTAGTTTTAATCTTTATATATTGTAAAACAGTGAATGGGGTATTTTTAAATGACTGACTACACTTGTTTTTCTTTCATGATAATAAATTTGTCATAACTCAGTAACATGGACTTGCCCTAGAGGTAGGAGTCAATAATTTTGAAATGTTGAGGTCTTGCCAGTGTTCTGTTGTTTCAAACATATACTACTGAATATTAAACCAGACAGACTAAGCTCTCTAGTGCATGTAGAAGGAATAATTTCTAAATATACAGAGAGGCAACTTGACTAAATATGTTGCATCCCTTCCTATTGATATTTTAGTTTATATTAAACTTCTAATTAGAATCAAAGCTCCTCTTGGGGATAAGCAGTCCTATTTGAATAGTACCAGAGCATTACTGCATGGTAAAGCATTAACTGAAAAAAAAATGTGCAAGTCAAACACAAAAAAAGCAAAGTTAATGCTTCTTGGGACACATTTCTTTGAGGTCTTGCCAAGTGTGTAAATAATAGAGGGTCTTACATGACTAATGACCTCACTGAAAATCTGCACAATCCAGCTTTAGTGCTGGATTACTTCAGCTGACCTTGTGAAGGTTTATCTGCAGACTGGGTGTTTGCCTTGTTTTAACCTATTAGGGCTTGGAGGGTTTCTTTTCTTTTTTTTTTACTAAGTAAAATTCTACTAAGAGGAAAGAGGAGTGTGTTAATGCTGAGTGATTTGATTTTGGTTTAATTTCTTTTAGTAAGGATTTTTGAACACTGAGATATTACATGATGAATAAGCCCTAAGCATAGAGTTTTCCATTCAAAGATCTTCACCAAAAGCCTCTTAAATCCAAACCAAATTACTCTCATTGCCTGTTTTGTAGAAGTTCAGGAAATATGTATTTCCACTTCAGACTTTTCAGAGTGAGAAACATTTTCCTATCTTACAGGAACATGACTCAATGCTTATATTTTCAGAACTGGATTTGAAAAACTGGAGAGTATAAATAATAAAGGAATGAGCCACTTCTATGGGCACTCTATAGTTTCATAGCTCTTAATCTAAACTAAAAATTTTCTTTTTCTTCTATAAGGCACCATAGGCACTGACTGTACAGTGAGTTATGTTGGCTCTTTCATAGGCCATGAGGGATAGTGCAAGAATCCATCCATTATCATCTCTTCTTGAGTTAATTTGAAATGGCTTTGTTTTCATTTTAATACATTTTGGCTGGAGCACTGGTTGCATAGTAACTATAATATGGATCATCTCTACTTCTGTATTTGCTTATTACTGGACCTCAACCACAGTCTTCTTCTCCCCTCCCATCTGTGTGTGCAGGATATACTGCATTCAGTAATATACTTTGCATCAAAATATTGGAAATCTACAGATCTCTTTTGTACTTTTTATTCTGTTAGATACTTATAATCAAAACTTTCACTAGGGCAGTGAATGAATTTAATCTTATTCAAAATTTTTTAAAAAGTTAATGAACCAACCCTGTTATTCAAGAAGTCTTGAAAGGGCCACTACAATAGGAAAAATGAAAACAAATATTCACCAGCCTTGAGAATGGTGATAAAAAGGAAAGCAAATGCAGAAGTAAAGATGAGACTAACAGGAAAGAATAAAAACACTGAAGAGGGTAAGAAAAACATGGAATATCTGCAAACATATGTCTGCATATATATATGTTTATATGATGTGGCATCAGCTCATAAAAGATTATCATATAGCAGTAAAGTTAGAGACAATCCACACTACAGCCACAAAACCCAATACTTAAAAGATACATATGTGGGAAGAAGGTGACACAATAGCCACTGAAAACCATCCAAAGGAAAAAGCAAACAAGAAATGAAGCAATGGGCACAGAAAACAAAGGCTCAAATGACAGTAATACAAGCCTTACATTTCAATTATCACCCTAAACATGAATAGAGTGAATCACCAATCAAAAGACACAAAGTGATTGGATGGATCAAAAAAGAGGAACAATCAATTTTATGCCTACAAGAAACTCATATCATATCCAAAGGTAAATATAGGTTGAAATTCAATGGTAATGAAAAAGTACATTAAAGCAACAGCGATGACAAGCAATCAGGAACTGAAATACTAATATTAGACAAGATAAACTTTCAACTAAAAAGGAAAGGATCACCAGGCAAGGATGGATACTGCAATGTGGTCAAGAGGCAATCCATCAAGAAGAAATTACTATCGTGATCATGTATCTATCCAATATCAAACCACCTAAATATATGAAACAAATACTGATAGAGCTAAATACAATAACAGCAGTGAACTTCAATAATCTACTTAAATCAATAGATAGATCATCTTAACAGAAAATCAGCAAAGGAATAAGGATCCTAAATCAATAGTATTGCTATATGCAAACAATGAAGTAAAGGAAAAATAAAATAAGAAAGAAATACCATTCAAAATAGCACCAAAGAAAGATGAAATACTTGGGATTAAACTTAACAAAGGAGGTGAAGTATCTCTACAACAAAACTGTAGGACCTTAACAAAATAAATAGAAGACACAAAGAGAAGGAAAGATAATTCATGTTCAGGACTGGAAGAATGAACAGAGTTCATGTGGTCATTCTACCCAAAATAATATGTAGGTATAATGCAATTCTCAACAAAATTCCAGAAACATTTTTCAAGTAAATTGTGCAAAAAACACTGACATCTGTATAGAACAACAAAAGCCCTCAAATAGCCAAAGGTATCATAAGGGGGAAAAAGAAGAGCATAGAAATCACATTCCCTGACTTCAAACTATACTGTAAAATGTTACAGTACTGAAACAAAAACAGACAGGTCAGTGGAATAAAAATGAGAACCTAGAAAAAGAGCCACAATTAAATGGAGATTTAAACTATGACAAAAGTGCCAAGAACATACAATAGAGGAAGGATATTCTTTTCAACAAATGGTGTTGGGAAAACTGGACAGACGCCAGCAAAACCTGAAGCTAGATTACTTAGTGCCCTACACAAGTTAACTCAAAATGGATCACAGACCTGGACATAAGACCCAAAACCATAAAATACTTAGAAGAAAATGTGGAGAAAACATTCTAGGACTTCAACCTTAAAGATGTCTTCAGGGAAGAAAGAGCTACAGAAAAATAAGCCAAAGCAAAATTCAACAACTGGACTACGTTAAACTCAAATATTTCTTCACAGCAAAGTAAACCACCACTAAAACAAAAAGTCAACCCATGGAATTGTAGAAAATATCCACACAACATTCATCAAATAAGAGCTTAATCTACAAATATATAAGGAGCTTATATACCTCAACAATACAAAAGCAAACAGCCCACTCGAAAAATAGGCAGAAGAACTGAATAGATACTTATCTAAAGAAGACACACAGATGGCCTACGGGCACATGAAAAAATGATCTACATCACTCATCATCATGAGTTACCATTTCACACTAGTGAGAGTGGTGTATATCAAAAAGACTGGAAACAACTGGTGTTGGAAGGAGTGTGGATAAAAAGATAGGAATCTAAACTGGTTCAACCTCTTTGGAAAACAGTATGATGGATCTACCATTTGACCCAGTAATCCCACTCCTAAGCATACATTTGGAGGATACAATATCTATAATCACAAAAAAAATCTGTACCCCTAACTTCATACCAGCACATTTCACAATAGCCAAGACATGGAAATGAAGTAAATGCCCATCAACAGATGAGTGGGTAAAGAAGCTGTGGTATACATACTCAACAGAATTCTATACAGCTACTGAAAAAGATGAAATTGTGCCCTTTACAGCAATCTGGATGAAACTGGAGGGGATCATGTTCAGCAAAATAAGAAAGAAAAAGAGAAAAAGATGCTTTCACTCATATGTGGAATATAATAACACGAAACAGATGAAGATACAAAATTCCAACAAAATTATCAGGACATAGGACTGTGGATACCAGCTGGGAAGGAGATGGAAGGAGAAAGGGAAAAGGGTGTTGGTAAATGACAATAGAACTTTGGTAATGCATGTGGTATGAAAGAGTGACTGAGATGCAATTTCAATATCCTCAAATGAATATAGCATTGTGATCAAAGCAAATAATAAATATTACTTTAAGAATAAGCATATATATTCAAAAAATAGTATTATAAGTTCACAAATAAACCTTCACATTTATGGTCAATTGATTTTTGACATGGGTTCCATGACAATTCAGTGGAGAAAGAAAGTCTTTTTTTTTTTTTTTTTTTTTAAGAAATGGTATAGGTAGGAATGAATGCAAGCAGACAGGGAGTCAGGAGAGAGAGGAGGAAGCAGCACTTAATTTTTATTTTGTTGTACATTTTTGGTTGTTCTCCCCAGCCCAGAATGTGAACCTTAGTCTTTGGGATGTATGTGGGCTGCACTTAGCCTGGAGGCTGTGGTCAAACCAATACTCCACCAAGGCATACCAGAAAGAAAGTCTTTTAGCACACAATATTGGGCAAACTGGCTATCTACATGTAAAAGACTGAAGTTCTATATCTACGAAACGAGTGTGTGTGTGTGTGTGTATGTGTGTGTATATATATGCATATATATAAATTAATGAATAAAAAACTTTAATATATGAGCTACAACTAGAAAACCCTTGAAAGAAAACATAGCCATAAACCTTTGTGGCCCTAAATTAGGCATATTTTCCCTCAGATACAACAACAAAACATAAGCAACAAAAGAAAAACAGTAAATTGGACAACACCAGCATTAAATGTGTGATTCAAATGATAATATAGAGGTGAAAATAATCCATAGACTGAGATAATATTCGCTAAGAATGTATCCAATAAAGGACTTATATCTAGAATATATATAAAAATGCTTACACCTCAAGTTAAGAAGACAATTAACCACATAGATTTCCAGTCAAGATGTCGACCTGCTGGGAGCAAGACTTATTGCCTCTCCACAGAGCAACTAGGAACTCACCTGTTTTCCAGAAACAAGCACCGAGGAAAAGCAGGCAAGAGGCTGTAGAGTCACAGCAGCAATTGAGACAACAAAGGGTAGGAGAAAATGTCTGGGTTCAGAGCTACACTGCAGACTCAGACTGTAGGGGAGGAAGTGAAACTGCAGGAAGAACTGGCCCTCCCAGGAATCATGAAAGTAGCAGGCAGCCCACCCAGTGGGACCAGGACAGGGAGCTAGGGGAGAGGGTCTAGGCACAGGGCAGGAACACAAGGTCCCCAGTGGTTTGAAAGGGATACCCAGTGAGAAAATTACACTGGGCACCACCATAACCGGAAGGTAGTGAGGGGAATCGCCTATACCCACCTCCTCCCACCACACCGCCCCAGAGCCACAGAGGGAGACACTGACAATGCTGCCCACCAGCACCACCTGGTGGATAGAGGTGAAACTGCAGCCTGATTGCTGATGTGGGGCAACACAAAGGTGATCATTGCTTTTGGGAGCTGGGACACTGGGAGAAGGCTCTACATCCCCTCCCACAAACTCCAACCCCATAGACTGAACTGTCGGGCAGCAACAGAAGGCACACATAAGAACGTCAGCAAATCCAACCAGTAGTTATGCCACAAAATTCAAGAAATCCCAGTGTCCAAAACCAAGCTCCAGCCTTACTTGGTGGAAATCACTACCCTACACAAGGCTATCACTTCAGGAAAACCTAATCCACCGAAACATAAACTAAATGCCAAACAGAGCTAAGACACAGAGAAATATATGTGAAACGATGGATCCAATAAAAAAATCCCAGGGAAAAATCTGAATGCAATAGACATCTATCTGCAAACTACCTGAGGATGAGTTTAGGACAACATAAGTGATCAACATCCTCATGGAAATTAAGAAAACAATAAAGGAAGAGAAATGAAGAACAATAAAAAGGAGAGAAAAGAAATGAAGCAGCTCAAAACAGATGCCCAAAATAAAGAATAAAATAGCTGACCTAAATAATTCATAGTGGGACTCAAGAATAAGATGAATGAAGCCTCCAATAGAATCAGTGAGCTAGAAAATAGGGCAGAGGAATGCACTCAAGAAAACCAGCAAAGAGATAAAAGAATACAAAGAAATGAAGATAGCATTTGAGACCTATGGGATAACATCGAAAGAAACAACATTTGCGTTATAGGGGTCCCAGAAGAATAGAGAAAAGGGCAGAAACTGTATTTGAAGAAATAATAACTGAGAAATTCCCCAACCTGAAGAATGAAGCAAGTCTCCAGACCAAAGATGCTCAAAGAATCCCTAATAAAAGAAACTCAAGCAGACATACACCGAGACACATTGTCATCAAAATGTCAAAAATACAAGATAAAGACAGAATCTTAAAAGCATCCAGAGAAAAATGAGTCACCTACAAAGTTGTCCCCCTAAGACCATCTGCAGCTTTCTCAGCTGAAACTCTACAGGCCAGAGGGTAATTGCATGATATATTCAAAAGACTGAAAGAAAAGAATTTTCAACCTAGGATACTACACACTGCAAGAAAATTCAGAATTCAAGGAATGATAAAAATCTTTTCCAATAAGCAAAATTTAAAGGAATTTATCACTAAAAAATAAGTTCTACAAAAAATACTAGAAGATGCTATATGAGAATGGTTTGAATGAGTGGAAGACTAATCTGCTTTCAAAGAAAAATAGGAAATTAACTTGGAAAGGAAAACAAATCAAAACACAACTACACAAAACCCACCTAAGAGAAAGAACAAAGACACTCTCTGGAACAATACACAGAAGACAAATTACAAAATGACACTAAACAGCTATCAATAATCACCCTAAATCTTAGATTTTTTTTTGTAGAAATCTTTCACTTCCATCGTTAAGTTTATCTACGGCACTTTATCTTTTTTGGTGTTGTGAATGAGATTTCTTTCCTAATTTGTTTTTATCACTTTTTTTGCATACGGGAATGTTACTGATTTTTATGTGTTGATTTTATGTTCTGGCACTTTGCTCTATTAATCTATTATTTGTAGAAGTTTATTGGTGGTATCTTTGGAATCATCTAGGCATAATACCATATCATCTGCAAATAGTGATAATTTTATTTCTTCTCTAATTAGAATTCTTTTAATATTCTTTTCCTGCTTTATATTTTTAAGCCAAGACTTCCAGAACTATGTTGAATAGCAGCAATGAGAGCAAGCATCCTTGCCTTTTTCCAGATCTTAGGGAAAATTATTTTAATTTTTCACCATTGATATGATGTGGACTGGGTTTGTCATATATGTGTCACTATGTTGACGTATGAGTCTTTTATTCCTATTTTGATTCGGCTTTTTGTCAGGAATGGATGTTGACTCTTGTCAAGTGCTTTTTCTGTGTCTATTGATATAATCACATGATTTTCTATTTTCCCTTTCTTGATTAATGTATTACCTTTATTTTTTTGTAAAAACAAAAGCAGGCAAAACCTCTACTATCACGCAAGAGCCTTCATTTCTAGAAGGAAAAACGGAATAAGAGACTTCATGGTAGAACTTGTAATATATACTACTTGTAAATATCAGGAAGCAGATCAAAGAACAGGTTTTTGTTCTAGTTGGTGGATTTATTTACTGTTAAATATTACTGCATAAAATGTATGTACACTATGAGTGCTACTATATTTGAACCATTCATATGGAAGGTAACATGAAAAATGAATTTTTAGTGGTGAACTTATTGTAATATATAGAATCACTGACTTTGAATGATGCAGACATGAAATTTAAATAATATTGTAAAAATAAATTAAAATAATATATATGAAAACAGACAAAAAAGAAGACAACCATTCCAATTCAAAATAGTCAAATAATGTAAATTTTACATGAATACAAATATTATTCACCGCTGGTGAGAATATAAAAATGTGCAGCTGCTTTAAAAGGAGCTTGGCAGTTCATCAAAATGCTAAACAGAATTATCATAGTTTTCAGCAATATGCAGGTATACACCCAAGAGAAATTAAAACATATGTCCACATCTAACAATTTTACATGAATATTTATAAAAGTTATTATTCAGAATTGCCAAAAAGTGAATACACTTGTAATGCCTATCAACTAATGAATAGATACATAAATGCAGTATATTTATATAAGAGAATATTACTGAACAATAAAAATTTTAAAAGAAATGAAATATTGCAGCATGATATATAAACCTTGAAAAAATGATAAATGAAAAAAATGGTCACAGAAGTCCACATATTTTATGATTCCATTTATGTGAACTGTCCAGAACAGGCAAATCCATAGAGACATAAAGTAAATTAATTGGTCCCTAGGGCTGGAGGACTTGGGGGGAAATCAGGAGTGACTGCTAATGGATATGGAATTTGGGAGTGGGTGGGATTATAAAAATAATGTTCTAAAATTGATTGTATACTATTGCATACTTCATATGGGTGAGTTTATGTGTATGACATTTATCTCAATATAGATGTTAATTTAAAAAAAGGAAGAGAAAGAAAAGTCTGTTGAAATCAGAAATTAGCCCAGAAGTGAGTAGATATAAATTTCTGGAAGATTCAGAATCACAGGGAGGACATTAGATTATATTGGGAAAACTAGTCATCTACTTGTTAAAGACTGAAGTTGCATATATATGTCCTTTACCGGAAATATTATTTGTAAATGTGTTCTCTCTTCATTGGTTATTTTTACCTTTATGGTATCATTTGAAGCAAAAGTATTGCTAATTTTAGTATTGTTCAATTTATTATTTTTTTCTTTTTTTGTTTACGGTTTGATGTCGAATCTAAGAAATAATTCAGGGTCACAAAGATTTAGCTATGCTTTCCTTCAAGGATTTAAGAGCTGTAGCACCCTATGGCATAGAGCAGAAGTTTTAAGAAAACGTTATCTAGCTCTTGCAGAAAAAGCAACTTTGATAGACATCAGGATTACAATGTTGTTGAGCATGTGAGGAAACAGGTACTTTCACATTCTATTGTTGTACGGGCAAATTCAGTGCAATGTATCTAATTTTAAAACATAACAAACCCACTCCAAAGGATAAATATATAAAGATATTTAACAGAGTAGATTTTGAAATATTAAAAGTTGGAAACACTTTATACCCATCTATAAACAATACATTTCAACCCTAGTAACTCAGTCCCCTTTTTATAATAAATATTTTGTAACACCACTGTTATAGTCCTGAATTGAAAGCCATAGATACCTACAACAAAATATACCTAACTGTAACATAACAAGAAAAGTCACTGATAACAAAATAATACATATTTCAATATGTAAAATCTCTAGACACAAAACATACTCTAGAGGGCAGCACCATCCAATTAAGAGCTCATTATTTATAGCAAACTGTTAAATAATTTCTGATATACCCAAACAAAGGCCTGTTGCATATCTAGATCCACTGACATGCTGAATAAAAAAGCAGGTTGTCCCGCCCACCCCCACCCAGCAGCCATCATCGCTCTCTGATAAGACATGATATGGAAGCATATAAGGGTCAAACTATAAAATAAAATAAAAATAGAGTGCCCCCTGGTAGAAATTAAAACAAACAAGCAGATCAACAAGATCCCAAATCATGGGGAAATAAAGAAAAAAGAAAAACCACAACACACCTTGAAACCTCAGGAAACAGAATCACAACAAAATGACAGCTCATTAGAAATTGAATATGAAGATATGGAAGACTGGGCTTTTCTAACAGGTAAAGAATTCAAGTCTGCAATCATAAAGAAATTCGGAGAATTAAAAGAAAATTCAGATAAACAAAGCAAACAGCTTAAACAAATAATCAAGCACCAACAGGCAGAGATTGAAGCTCTACAGAAAAAACTAACAGGAACACAGGATTTATAAGAGATACTTCATGAAACTAAGAATAATATAGAAAGCTACAGAACCAGAATAACTCAAATGAAGGAAAGGATTAGTGATGTAGAGGATAGTAATGCAGAAAGGATCCAAGAAGAAGAAAGAGAAATGAATGCAAAGAAAGAGGGGAGGAGGTGGTGGAGGAGGAGGAGGAGGGAGAAGGGGAGAGGGAGGGGGAGAGGGAGGAGGAGGAGGAACTCAGAAAACTATCTGGCACCATCAGGAAGGTAACATTAGAATACTGGGTATCCCAAAAGGTGAAGAGAAAAAGAGAGGAATAGAGAACATCTTCAAGGCAATAATGGCTGCAAACTTCCCCAAATCTAGAACAAGTAATGAACATACAGGTCAATAAAACAAACAGAACTATTACACAAATCCCAAAAAAAAAAAAAAAAACTACACCAAGACACATAACTGTGAAACTGTCAAAAATTCAAGACAAAGAAAGAATTCTAAAGGTAGTCAGAGAAAAAAAAAAAAAGCAGATAATATATAAAGGCACTCTTATCAAACGAACCTCAGACTTCTCAGTAGAAACTCTACAGGCTAGAAGATAATGGAACGAAGTCTTCAAAATACTTCAGGACAAAAAATGCCAGCCAGAATAATAAATCCTGCAAAACTTTCAAATCTGAGGGAGAAATTAAGGATTTTCCCAACAAACAAAAGCTAAGAGAGTTTACAACCATAAGACCTCCTCTACAAGAAATGTTAAAAGAGGATCTTCTAGCTATACCAAAATGGAAAAACCACAAAAATATAACAAAGTTACAAACAGATCAACATAACCAGAATACAAAAATTAAAATGGCAGTAGCAAGTTCTCAAATATCAATAATTACTGTAAATGTAAGTGGATTGAACTCACCAATCAAAAGCCACAGAGTTGCTAACTGGATTAAGAAACATAACCCAACTCTATGTTGTCTACAAGAAACTCATCTTAGGTTGAGGGACAAGCAATAGCTTAAAGTGGATAGATGGAAAATGGTACTCCAAGCTAATGCCAAATCCAAATGAGCAGGAACAGTTATACTTATATCAGTTAAGGTAGTCTTTCAACCAAAGAAAATTTAAAAAGATAAAAGATGGACATTATATAATAATAAAGGAATCAATACAACAAAAAGACTTAACACTTATTAACATTTATGCACCCAATAATGGAACACCCAAATATATGAAGCAAATATTAACAGATCTAAATAAGGGGATTGACAGCCACACAATAATAGTAGGGGACTTCAATACTCCCTCTTTCAGTAAAAAAACCAGATCATCCAGACATAGACTCAACAAAGAAACAAGATCCTTAAACAACAAAATGAAAGAGTTAGACCTAATAGACATATATGGAGTACGTCACCCAAAAGCTATAGACTACACATTCTTCTCAAGTGCTCAAAAACATTTTCAAGGATAGACCATATGTTGGGACACAAAACAAGTCTCAATAAATTTTCAAAGACTGAAATGATATCTAGCATCTTTTCAGATCACAATGGCATCAAACTAGAGATCAATCAAAAGGAGAGAGGAAAACCACAAAAGAGTGGAGATTAAACAACATATTGTTGAGCAACCAGTGGGTATAAGAGGAAATTAAAAAATATCTGGAATTAAATAAAAATGAAGAAATAATTTATCAGAATCTATGCGATGCAGCAAAAGCAGTAAAAAGAGGGAAATTTATAGCGATAGAAAGCTACCTCAGGAAACAGAAATAAAAAACACAAATAAAAAAATCTAAGCCATCACCTAAAGGAACTAGAAAAAGCAGAAAAACAGAAGTCTAAATCCAACAGAAGGAAAGAAATAATAAAGACTAGCTCAGAAATCAATGAAATACAGATCAGAAAGGTTATTCTAAAAAAAATCAATTAATCTAAAAGTTGGTTTTTGAAAGAATAAACAAAATAGACAGACCATTAGCCAGACTCACAAAAAAGAGGAGAGAAAATACAAATAAATAGAATCAAAAACGAAAAAGGAATAATCACAACAGATATAACAGAAATACAGAGGACTATAAGAGAACACTACTTTCAACTATATGGCAACAGACAGAATAACCGTGAAGAAAGGGACACATTTCTGAAAAGGTACAATAGCCCAAAACTAAATAGAGAAGAACTAGAAACCATGAACAGATCAATCACAATAAAGGAAATTGAAACAGTGATGAAAATCCTTCCCCGAAACAAAAGCCCTGGACCAGACAGTTTCACCAGTGAGCATTTAAAGAATTAATTCTAATCTTTAATCTGCTCCAAAAAATAGAAGAGGGAAAACTTCCAAACACTTTTTATGATGCCAATATTATCCTGATTCCAAAACTAGATAAAGACTGTGCTGAAAAATAAAACTATAGACTGATATCCTTAATAAATACTGATGCAAAAATTCTCAACAAAATACTAGCAAATTGAATTCAACAACATATAAAAAGAATCACACACCATGATCAAGACGGATTTATTCCATGGATGCAGGGATGTTTCAACATACGCAAATCAAGAAATGTGATACATTCGCTCAGTAAAAAAAAGGACAAAACCGTATGATCATCTCAATAGATGCAGAAAAAGAATTTGACAAGATTCAATATCCTTTTACATTAAACACCCTCCAAAAATAGGTATGGAAGGAACATACTTCAACATAATTAAGGGTATATATGACAAGCTCACAGCCAACATTGTACTCAATGGAGTAAAACTAAATCTTTTCCCCTAAGATCAGGAACAAGATAAGGAGGCCCACTCTCATCATTACTATTCAGTATAGTGCTGGAGATCCTCGCCAATGCAACTAGATGAGAAAAAGATACAAGAGGTATCCAAATAGGAAAAGAAGTGAAACTATCACTTTTCACAGATGACATGATAATACACATAGAGAACCCCAAAGAATCAAGTAAAAAGTTGCTAAAAATAATAAACATAGTAAAGCGGCAGTCTACTAAATTAATATTTAAAAAATCTGTTGCATTTCTGTATGCCAAAAATGAAAATACAGAAAGAGAACTGAAGAAAACAATACCACTTACAATTGCACTCAAAAAATGAAATTCCTTAGAATAAACCTAACCAAAGAGGTGAAGGACCTACTATGAGAACTATAGGACATTGGTAAAAGAAATAGAAGATTACACAAAGAAATGGAAAGCTATTCCATGCTAATGGTTCAGAAGAATCAACATAATGCCCAAGGCAATATATAGATTCAATGCTATCCCCACCAAAATTCCAAAGACATTCTTCAAATACATAGAACACAAAATAATGAAATGTATCTGGAACAACAACGAACCCAGGATAGAAAAAAACAATCCTCAAGAAAAAACCCAACAATGGAGGAGTCATGCTCCCTGACTTCAAACTCTACTACAAAGCAATAATAATTAAAACAGAATGGAACTGGTATAAAAACAGAAAGACAGATCAATGTAACAGAAATGAAAGTCCAGAAATATGTCCACATATAATGGACACCTAATTTTTGACAAACGAGCCAAAAACTTAGAATGAGGCAAGGACAGCCTCTTTGATAAATGGTGCTGGGAGTCAGTCACCTGCAAAAAGTTGAAACTAGACCATTACCTAACATCATACGCAAAAATTAACTCAAAATGGATTAAAGACCTAGACATAATACTAGAAACCAACAAACACATAGAAGAGAATGGAGGTAAAACATTATTAGACAGAACTAAGAGATATATTTGGTAACTCAATTCCCATTACAAGGCAAATCAAATCCAAAATAAACAAGTGGGATTACATAAAACTAAAAAGTTTCTATTCAGCAAAAGAAACTCACATAAAAACAAAAAGGCATCCAATAGAATGGGAAAAGATATTTGCCTTTCACACCTCAGATAAGGGGCTAATATTTAAGCCATATAAAGAACTCAAAAAATTGGACAATAAAAATACAAGCAATCCAATCAAAAATGGGCCGATGACCTTAATATACACCTCTCCAAGGAAGATACACAAATGGCCAACAGGTTCACGAAAAGATGCTCTATATCTTTTGTCATCAGGGAAATGCAAATCAAAACAATGATGACATATTACCTCACACTGGTAAGAATGGCTATTATCCAAAAAAAAAAAAAAAAAGGAAATAATAAGTGCTGGAGAGGATATGGTGAAAGGGAACTCTAATTCACTGTTGGTGCCAATGTAAAGTGGTGCAATCATTCTGGAAAACAATATGGAGAGTCGTCAAAGAATCGAGAACGGAAATTCCATATGATCCAGTTATTCCTCTACTGGGCATTTACCCTAATGACACAAAAACACTTATCTGAAGATATATATGCACCCCCATGTTCACTGCGGCACAATTCACAATAGCTAAGAGCTGGAAACTACCTAAATGCCCATCAACAGAAGCATGGATAAAGAAGATATGTTACATATATACTATGAAATGCTATGCACCATCAAAACGGAGAGATCCTGCCATTTGCAACCACATGGATAGACTTACAGAGAGAATTATGCTTAGTGAGATAAGCCAGAAGGAGGCTAGACATTGTATGATCACACTCATAAGATGGGTAAGGAGAAAACAAATAAATGTCATAAATTAAACGACGCTAAAAATAGGGAGGGAAGAGAGAAAGAAAAAAAAAAGAGAGAGAGATAGGGAGAAAGAGGGAGAGAGAGAGAGAGAACACTACTCCAAACAACTATGGACTTGCAGAGATGAGAGACAAAAAGGCAAATCAGGGGATACCAAAGTGACGGGGGAAGGGTGGGAGAAATGGGATGAAGGCAATTAACTGCAAACAAAGGAAGAAAAAAAAGGGGGGAATATTGGTAAATCTACCATGCTATTTGTAAATGTAAAAATACCACTATTCATAACTCAAAACAAGTCATTGTTAAAATACAATTTCCCTTTAACAATAAAAAGGAAAATAAAAAAGCAGATTGTAAAATAGCAACTACATATGCAGTTTTATTAATATAAATATATAGAAAAGGGTCAAACAGATGCTTACAAGGATGTTGATGACAGAATTGTCTCGTTCGTAAGGATGTGAACTTTTTCCTTATATATCTGAAATTTCCTGTCTGTGTCAAAAAAGTTTATGGCAAGCACTGATGGGAAAATTACACATACACATGGGTTCTGTAGTCAGATCAAGTCATCAGTTGTGGAGACTACATTTTGTAAAAATATTAGTTTCTGGCCATTCACTGGCATCTGCAAAAGATATGGCCTTGAGGAAATTCTTGGTACTTGGACATCCAAGGACATTCATTGGGTTGCCAGGCGATCAGTGTGGCAAAATAGGTTACTGGTAGGCAAGAAGGTGGTGGTCATATGTTGCAGGGGCATCCATCTTTCTGGCAAGTTACAGTACAGCTTTCTTCCACAAGCACATGAACAACAAATTGTCCCACTGCATATTTTGGCAAATCACCTAAGATATGCTGTCCCATCCAGGCTAAGCAAGGGCCTGCAGTCCTGCACTGCTTTTGAGGTATTTGAAAGAATCCTGCCCCATTCTGAACATCCTCTACCTCGTGAGAAGGAAAAGTGCTTGGTGATTTTTACTGCCCTCAAGGTTGTGCATCACAAACTCACTCAGAAGTTTGTATACCTAGGTCACTTAGTTGAAAAGGTTCACTGAAGTAACAGATGGTGGTAGACAACCCAGAGGAGAAGGCCAAGATCCATTATGGGAAGAAGCAGCAGCTTATGAAGCTACAGGCAGTCACACAGGATACCTCTGAGAGAGAGCAACCAGGGCAGTATCTCAAAGTGGGTAAAAACGGCTTCTGCCTCTGGTAACTTATTTTATGTACAAAGTTATGTGGCTCAGATTGATTATACATTAATTTATGATTATTGACAAAAGGTTTGTCTCCTTAGTGAGAAGCTGGAAGGAAAAAGATGGGGAATAAAGAGGTCTGGGAAAGAGGCATGTGGATGAACTTATAAAAATGGGCATGAAATGTGAAGATCTTTGTTTTACATGCCTATGCCCAATAGAAAGCATCCACCAAATGTTAGGTAGCAGCTATCCATGAGCAGGGAACGGGAGAAAGTTCAAAAACAAGAAAACTGAAAATAAATTCACAGAGTGGGCCCTACTAAACAGCTTAAAAGTAGGAAAACTGCCAACAGCTGTCCTAAGAAAGAGAGAACAGTTAAACCTCACAGGCTGGTTCTAACTGACTTGCAACGCAGGCACAAAAGGAGCAACTTCAGCCTTTTTGTGAACTGGGCTATTACGTGATCATTATATAAAACATTTGTAGTTTTGATCCCCTTGTGGGGAATCAGGGCAAAATGCCTCTAGGTGGAGTCAAGGGCATGAAACGCATCTGAAGACCCATAAATGTATGCAGTCCTAGAACTTGGGGTTGTTTCCTCTGGGAATGACCCACCCTCTACCCTTGGGGGGTCTACCCTCACTTTAACCATCTTCCATCCTTACTTTCACTTTGCCACTTTGTCTTCACTTTGTCCACCTTCCACCCGTATTTTCACTTCACTACATTGCCAATAAAACTTCACCTCTGTCTGTCAGCTAGTGAGAGGGAATGTGGAGGAAGGTGAGAAATGAAGTTATTATTGCTGTGCTCTTCCTAAAGAAAGCTCTCTTGTGAGATTTCCTTAGATCAGAGAGGAGAAGATCATTACATCTCATGTTTCTAGTTTATCACTTGCCCCACTTCTGGGGTAAGAGGTAGCAAGGCCTTCTTTATATTCCTGTTGTTTCTAGCATCCCATACAATTTTGTGACACAGATGCTGTTTGCCCTCCTTTCATTGGGAAGCCTATTGGGTGGTGATTTGAAAGTTGCCTGTTTTACAGGTGAAGGTGGAAGGAGAAAAACTCCATTGCTTTTCAAAGATCTTTGTTTCTGAAACTAACCATTGTCAAATCATATAACACTGTGTTTTCTAAAGAGTTGCTCTGGGGAGTGGATTGATATTAAGCTAATTGAAATCATTCTACAGAGGGAACTCATTCCATGTCTGTTCCTTATTTTCACTTTGCTACCCTGCCAATAAAACTTCTCTACTTCTCCTAAGTCCTGTTGAAACTATGACATGTCATGAGTGTTGTGGGGTAAATCTCACAAAAACACAAGACCCTGAAGACCAGACCTGTCATGATATCACAAAGAGATATTAAACAAACCACAGGAACAGTGAGTTGTCCAGATATATCAGCCTCTGACATTGACTATACCAGTATTGGCCCAATAGGTATATGATAAGAACAGGTGCAGGAATGAATTTTATACATGGGCCCAATAAAATGATCACCCACTTACTAAGGCTATTTAATTACTGTCACTGTCAAATACCCAAACTTCCAGCAACATAACTCAAAGATTGGCCACCACTGTGTTATGGCAGAGCCTCCAGATGGCAAGCAGACTGACAGCTGAGCACTGAAAGTAGAGAAAAAATACTTTATTGTACCGGTAGTAGCCCAGGGATATTTACCATAAGCTGAGGAATGGGGGGGTTTAGGGGCACTCCTTTTATACTCCGAGGTAAATATTCACCTCCTTGGCTATGTGTGGCTTCTACTGACAACTCTTATCAGTTATGTACAGCTGCAGCGTAGGGAGGGATGCTTGTGCATCCTTGGACATAGCTGCAGCCTCTGTAGTACCGTGGGAAATTCTTGGATGACTATCTTGCACTGAGGTCAGGGAGAAGGTCTTCTACCACAAGTGTACTCATTGCTTTAGAAGATCTACCTAGCTACTTGGTGGCAAGTCTTCTACAGCAGGCCCATTTCATCCTGGAAATGACATCAATTTATCTTGATTGAAATTTATATATTTTAATTAAACATTTATTTAAGGAACATTGCATGATAACATTATATAGGTTTAAGGTATACAACATTGCATATCAGTGTCTGCATATAATGTTAAGTTCATCACTGACAGTTCAATTCTATCTTTTACCTATAACTAACCTCTTTTGCCTAAGTTGACCCACTCTCCCTTCCCTTCTGGTAACCATTAATTTGCTCCTATAGACCTAAAGTCTATTTGTGCTTGATTTGGTTCGTTTGTCAGTGTCTTAATATACCACAGATGAAGGAAATAATGGGATATTTTCCTTTCTCATATATATATTAATCAGTCAGTGGACACTTAGGTGGCTTCCAGTTCTTGGCTATCATAAATATGCTGTGATAAAAATAGGGATTTTATAGCTATATCTATCTACATACATCTGTATAGATATATAGCTGTATATATATATACATACCTTCCAATTATTGTTTTTGTGCTTTGGTGGTAAATACCCAGAAAAAGGATAATGGAATTGTATTGTATCTTCACATTTTTTGAGGAATTTCCATACTGCTTTCCATAATGGTTGCACCTATACACTCACAGCAGTGCATAAAGTTTCCTTTTTCTCCACACCCCTGCTAACATTTACTTCCAGTCTTTTGATATTAGCTGTTCTCATTAAGTGTGAGATGATACCTCATTGTTGTTTTGCTTATAATCTATGTTAAATGTGAAGCAATTTAATCTCAAGATTACTCTAACAATCTACACTTTCACTTTCCCCCAGACCCATTTTATGTTTCTGCTACCTTGCTGCTTCTAAGTGGGTTTTCTTTTCATTTTTTTCAAATTTCCTTTAGTATTTCTTACAAGATTGGTTTAATCATGATGAATTCCTTTACCTCTGTCTGAAAAGTTCTTTATTACTCCTTCAATTCTAAGTTATCACTTAGAGAATTCTTGGTTGAAAGTCCTTTTCTTTCAGCATTTTGAATATATCATGACATTTCCTTCTGACCAGTAAAGTTTCTGCTGAGAAATGTGCAGATAGTTTTATGGGGGGTCCCTTTTATGACATGTTTTTCTCTAGCTAATTTTAAGATTCTCTCTTTATCTTTGATTTTCATCATTTTAATAAAAAATATCTCACTGTGTGTCTAATAGGATGAATTTTGTTTGGGACATTTTGAGCTTGCTCAATCTGCATGTCTATTTCCTTTTCCAGGTTAAGGGAGTTGTTCACTATTATTTCCCAAGTGACTGCTTACCTGGTAGTTGTGGCATTGTATGAGCATGAACTGTCCCACAGCCACAAATACTGCTGATGGAAGCACAGAAATTGTTTACTTCAGTCCCTATTCCAACATGGTGTCTGCCAGTGTAGGCACCATATAAATAAAAGAGAGTTCTTAATAACACTCAGCAGGGTCTCCATTCACTTTCTTATTCCTATAGTAAATCAAAAAAAAAATAGATGTAACTGAGGAAATTAGTTTAACAAATTAATATACTCATACATGCAGGTTCCCCATTATGCAGGTTCCTGATTCCTCAAATACATAATCAACACACCCTGCCCTCCACCAAATTACAAAGAATTCTTCACCATTGTCCACTGGACCCTGCCACTACTTGCCCCACCCCCACTGTCCCATTCCCTACTGATAACTTGTTCTATTGCCAATGTCCAACTGTTGGTTTTATCTGTTCCTTTTCTTTGTATATTCACATTACACCTATGAGTGAGATCAGTTGGTATCTTTCTTCTTTCACTTTATTTCACCTAGTATAATCCCTTCTAGATGCATACATGTCGAATTAAACAACAGGATTTCATCTCTTCTAAGGTCTATACAGTATTTCATAGTATACACACAAACACACACACATTTTTACATTTATCCATACATCTGACATTGGATACTTAGGTAGTTTCCAGTTCTTAGCTACTGTGAATAGAGCTGCAACAAATATGGGGGGGTGCATAAACCTCTATGAATTAGTGTTTTTGTATCTTTTGGATAAATACCCAGAAGTGGGATGGTGGGATCATATGGGATTTCCACACTCAACTTTTTGAGGAATCTCTTTACTGTTTTCTAGAGAGGTTACATCAATTTGCACTCCCACCAACAGTGTAAAAGTGTTCCCTTTTCTCCACATCCTCACCGACATTTGTTGCTTCTAGACTTTCGGATAAAAGTCAAGTAGGTGAAAAAGGTAAAAAATCATTTTTCTTTTGATTTGTATTTCTCTGACAGACAGAGAGTAGGAGTATCTTTTCATGTGCCTGTTGGCCATAGACATGCCTTTTTTGGAGAAAAATGTCTTTCCAATTCTTTGCACATTTTTTGATAGGATGACCTGCTTTTACATTATTGAGCTTCATGAGTTCTTTGTATATTTTGAACCTCGTCTTTGTCAGAAATATGGAACACAAATATCTTCTCCCAGTGAGTAAGCTGTCTTTTTGTATTGGTGATGTTTTCTTTCACTGTAAAGGAGCTTTTTAGTTTGACGTACTCCCACTTGTTTATTTTTGTTCATGTTTCTCTTGATGCTGGAGTTGAGTCCCCAAAGACCTCACTAAGGCTGATGTCATGGACTGCCTTTCCTATGTTGTTTTCCAAGAATATTATGGTTTCTGGTCTTATGTCTAAGTCTCTAATACATTTTGAATAAATTGTAATTGGTATTTAGGGAGTGGTTTAGCTTCATTCTTTTGCATGTGGCTGTCCAGTTTTCCCAATACTATTTATTGAAGAGACTGTCCTTTCTCCATCATATGCTATTGGTTTGTTATGAATTAAATGACCATTTGTGATTGAGTCAGTTTCTGGTGATTCAGTTCTATTCTAATAATCTGTGCTCCCGTTATTAGTCCAGTAGCATATAGTTTTGATCACTAGAACTTGGCAATATAGCTCAATATCTAGGGAGTATGATACCTCCAGATTTTTTTTCTCATAATGTTTTGGCTCTTTAGTGCCTTTTGTTGTTCCATACAAATTTTTAAGATTTTTTGTTCTATTTCCCACTTGATCATGATGGATGATCCTTTTGATGCAGTTGGATATGGTTTGTTAATGTTTTGTTAAGTATTTTTGCATATATGTTCATTAAAAATACTGAGCTATAATTTTTTCTTGGTGATATCTCTTATCAGCTTTCAGTATCAGTGTAATGTTAGCCTTGTAGAAAGTGTTTAGAAGTGTTTCCTATTCTTCAAGATTTTGGAAGTTTGAGAGAATAGGTGTTAATTCTTCTCTGAGGGTGTGATAAAACTCACCAGTAAAGCCATGTTGTCCTGGATTTTTATTTTTGGGAGACTTTTGATTACCACTTCAGTTTCCTTGCTTGTGATTGTTCTATTCAGGTTTTCCAGTTCTTCCAGGTTCAGTCATAGTAGATTACTTTAAATGTAGGATTATAATGCTTATTTGCAAGTTTTTCTTTCTTTTATTGCAGTAGGCCTGGGTTGCAATTAGTCCCTCTTAGTACTGCTTTTGGTGCATCCATAGATTTTGGTAGCTTGTGTCTTTATTCTCATTTGTCTCTAAGTATTTTTTTAAATTCTTTGATTTCCTCTTTTACCCAAAAGTCATTCAGAAGCACAGTGTTTAGTCTCCAATTAATTTGGGGTCTTTCGACTTTCTTTTTGTGGTTGATTTCTAGTTTTAAGCCATTGAGGCCAGAGAAGATGCTTGGTATGATTTCAAGCTTTGTAAATTTGTTGAAAAATATTTTGTGTCTCAACATATGATCTATCCTTAAGAATATTCCATGCACACTTGAGAGTGTGAATTCTGTAGTCATTGGATGTATTTCAGTGTATGTCTCTTAGACCAGAGTTTTACAATTGATCATCAAAGCTGTTATTTCTCTGTTAATTTTCTGCCTGGTTGATCTGTTAATTGTTGTAAAAGGGGTGTTGAAGTCTCCTACTAGAAATGCGTTGCTGTCAATGTGTCATTAGTTCTCAAAATACTTACCTTATGCATTTTGATGTTACTTCTTTTGGTGTATACATGTTAACAAGCATTATGTCTCCTAATTGTTATACAATGTACATCTCTGTATTTTGTTATCATTTTTAGTGGGAAGTATTTTTTTGTCTGATATAAGTATGACTATTCCTGTTTTCTTCTTCCTCTTTTTTTTTGACTCTAGGACTGTCTTCCAACCATTGATTTTGAACCTACAGCTTTTGAAAGAAAGTGAGTTTCCTGAATGCAGCAGGTTGGGTTATGCTTTTTAATCCATTTGGTGTCATTTGGTGAGTTCAATCCATTAACATTTAGGTTGATTATTGATACGCAACTATTTATTGTCATTTTGTTAATTGTTTTCTGAGTGTTGTTAGAGAAAGTGCCTTTGTTCTACTTTTTCTCTTCTTCAATGAGTTGAATCAGTTATGTATTGGTTTCCCTTTTTGTTTTCTTCTTTGCTTTTTCCCTAGAGATGTGTTTTGAGGTTACCCTGAGGTTTGTATTAGGAATTCTGTGTTTACTTCCTGCTTTTATTTGAAAGCAAATTAATCTTGAAGTCATCTAACTATCCACATTTTTATTCTCCTCTACTTCTCACTTTTTGTATTTTGGTATCTTACGGTTTTTAAGTGTTTTTTTAAATATTTTATATAGCTTCCTTTAGTATTTTTTGTAGAGCTGTTTTGTAGTGAATTCCTTTAACTTTTCCTTATCATTCCTTCAGTTCTAAATTATACTTTTATAGGGTAGAATATCCCAGGTTGGAAATCCTTTTCTTCTAACACTTCAAATATATCGTGTCATTACCCTCTGGCCTGTAGTGTTTCAGCTAAGAAATCCATTGACACACTTACGGAGTCTCCTTTGTATGTTACTTGTTTTTCTCTAGCTACTTTTTCTCTCTTTATCTTATATTTTTGACATTTTGATGACATTTTGTCTTTGTGTAGGTCTGCTTGGGTTTCTTTTGTTCAGAACTCTGAGTTTTCTGGGTCTGGAGGCCACTTTTATTCCTCAGGTTAGGGAAATTCTTAGCTATAATTTCTTCAAATACAGTGTCAGCTCTCTTTTCTCTCTCTTCTCCTTTTGAGACCCCTCTGATATAAATGCCATTCCTTTTGATACTGTCTCATAGATCTCATATGCTGTCATTATTTCTTTTCCATCTTTTTACTCTTTGCTGGTTGCTTGAGTAAATTCCTTTGCCTTATCTTTGAGCTCACTGATTATATTGGAGGTTTCATTTATCTTACTCTAGAGTCCCTCTAGTTAGTTCTTTAGTTCAGCTATTGTGTTATTTCTTTGACATCTTTTTTTGAGCTGCTTCAAATATTCTCTATCTTTGTTGTGGTTCTCTTCTTCCCGTATTATTTTCATGACTTCCATGAATATGTTTTAACACTGTTACCCTAAATTCATCCTGAGGTAGTCTGTATGTCTGTTACATTTAGACTTTCCCCTGAGGTTTTAATTGGATCTATCATCTATGTATATTTCTCTGTGTCTTTGCTCTGTTTGACATCCTGATTTTATTTCTGTGGGTTAGGTTTCCCTGAAGTAATGGACTTTTGTATAGTATTGAATTGCAATGAATTAAGCCTGGATCTTGGTTTGAATTTTGGGAGTTACTTCGTTGTTTGGCATAACCACTGGTTGGACTTGTTGAAACTCTGTGGTGGACCATGTGTTGAAGTCTGAGAGTCCAGCCTATGAGGTTAGAGTTTGCATAGGGGAGTCAGAGCCTTCTCCCAATGTCACAGATCTGAATGATAAAGTCCACCTGCAGATTAATGTTGGCCCACCATCAGCAAGTTGGCCACAGTTCCAACTCTGCCCACACAGTGGCACTAGTTGCAAGCTGCTGAAGTTTCCTCCCTTCTCAGATTCTCTTCTTCCAGAGGTGCTGTTTCAGGACCCTTATTCTTGTGGGGTGGGATTTCCAATGCACAGGAACTGTAGTTCCCGGGCAATGATGGTGGGAGGGGATCCCCCACCCCCCACCCCCCAGCCCCGGCTGCCTTCTGGTTATGGCAGTTTCCTATATAAATTCCCTTCTGGAGCTGTGATTCAGTTTGCCTGGGCACCAGTCCTCTTTCTGCCCTGCCTTAAGACCCCCTCCACTGGCTCAGTGACCTTGATCTGTGTTGCCAGATCAAATCTCAGGGAGGTCCAGTTCTTCCCAAGGCTCTGTCCCCTCCACTGTTTCTCGGCTTTTCTCCCCCTGGGACTCAGAATCCCAAAACCACAATGTAGCTCTGAAACCAGATGTTTCTGCCTAACCTTTATATTGTTAAATGCTGCTGTCATTCATGTAGTTAATGTCCTACTCTTCCTCAGTATTTGTGCATGCAAAATAGAGGTGTTTCCTAGTTGTTCTGTGGGGAGGAGGCAAGTTCAGGATCCTACTAGATTGCCATCTGGGATTCTCTCTTCCTACTGCTAAAGTTTTTGATTAAACAGAGCAGCTACCCCTGCTCTGTCCTGTGTGCTCGGCTCCCCGGAATCCTATCGTTCTACAAAGGAAAACTTCTCTCTTTTCCAAACTAGTATGCATATGAAGTTTCTCATTGCTGGGGCACCAGATATGACAGTACATTTTTCAATTCCTGGGAAGAGGCCCTATATCACAAGTGTTCTTCCTGACATTTGGTTATAGTACCTGGGCAGTGTTCTCAGTGAAAACATGCCTCAGCTCAGCCTTTGCTACACTTTCTGATTTTATTTTTAGTTTTTTGTTTTTAATCACTTTTCCTTGAGAAAACCCCAGATTCTCAATCCTCAGTTCTTTTTCAATAGCTGTATTTTGTACCTAGATGTGTTGTGTCATGGGTAGTGAGTTCAAGATCTTAATATTTCATCTTCAATGTAGTCTACCTTTACTGAAATTTAAAATATTACAAATTAGAGTTATTGCCTATAGGTTCTTAGCTATCATCAATGAGGGGTTAACATGCTTGATCCACTGACCTGGGCCTGCATAATATACAAAGAGGAGGAATAGGTGGGATGTTGTAGAGACAAAGTATTAGTTTACTAAAGCTGCCATAAAGGGATCATAGACTGGATGCTTAAACAAGAGAAATTAATTTTCTCATAGTTCTAGAGGCTGTAAGTCTGAGATCAAGACATTGGCAGGGTTGTTTTATCTGAAACCTCTCTCTTGGCTTATGGATGGCCATCTTTTCCTTCTTTCTTCACAATGTCTTTCCTCTGTATGTACAAACATCTGTATCCTAACTTCCTCTTATTATAAGGACACAGTCATATTGGACAATGGCCTAAAGACCTTACTTTAACTTAATCATTGCTTAATGACTTTATCTCCAAATGTAATTATATTCTGAGCTACAGAAGATTAGGATTCCAACACATGAATTTGTGGGGGGCACAATTTAGTCCATAACATAAACTCAACATAAGCATCAATTACATATTAAAAACATGCTCATCTGTTCAACTATTATACTAAATTGTAAATTTGTAAGGGCAAGGACAAAATCTTATTTATCTTTATACCACCAGTGGCACAAAGTAGGTAGCCAATACAAGCTAACAACTGCTTGTTGAGGACTGTAAAGAGGTCATTGCTCTTGCCATTGTTTCGTGACTTTTTCCAAGAGCAGTTTCAGTGGCGTGGTTGTGACATGAACCTAACTGCAGTGCACTTAAGAGGAAATAGATTTGATAATATAAAAATTCAAATATTCTGTGACAAAAGCCATTATGAACTAAGTAAAAAGATGAAAAATATAGTACCTATATATGAAACACCAAGAGTTAAGAGCTCTCACATAACAGAATCTTAAGAAAGATCAGAAAAATACGAAGACAACATAAAAACTCAAAGGTTATAAACAACCCAAAATACGTATGAAAAGTTCAACCTCACCACCAGGACAGGAAACACTAGCTGAAATAACAGGGAGATAGCCTACTGCACTAACAAACACCATGCGTACCCTGGTGACCTAATGGTTTGGCTCACTGGGTGTATTCCATACACATCAGGGTCCCTGGTTCAAGACTCAGAGCCCTGGGAAGCAACCGGGTGAACAAGTAAATAAAATAAATAAATCAAATGCTTCTTTCTCCTCTCTTTCTGCTTGCCTGCCTACTCAACTTTGTTTCTGCCTGTACCTTGAAAAAAAAGTCATGTTTCAGTCCTGGCTAGAGAGAGAAAAAGAGACATTCTTCTACCTTTTAATTGGAGTGTCAATAGCAATAATTCTAGCAGTACTCTGGCAGTTTGTCACTCAAGACTTCTTTGGTCACAGATAACAAAGACAAACAACTCCTTAAATATTATATACAGAGTCACATAACTGAAAATCTGGACATAGGTATGAGGAGGAAATAAGCCTCAGGGAATAAGCCTCCACTGAACTTGCTATCTCACCAGTCCAAGTCCCAAGCTGTAAATAATTTCTGCTTATATCAACCACCAACAGACCTGCCCTGATCCTTTTAAAGAGAAACTAGTAAAGGAAAAATTCCTGAGACCCACCTCCGCCTTACTCTAGCCCACTCTGGAAACCTCTGCCTACAAAATCTGTCTTTGGAGACCACTACACTGGTGTCCACCAGTGTTACACAAAATCCTTTCGACTTTTCCCGAGTGTGTGAAACCTGTTGCTTTCCACTGGCCAAACCCATTTTGCTATGACAGGTGGATCAAATCTACTTAAATGACATCTTTAGAACTTAGTCTCTATGGACATCTAAGATGTCCAGTCTTCTTCTAGATGGAGGTCATTTTCAGTGAAAAGAGCTATGTCCTTACAGAAACAAGTGTCTAGCTGAGAAGAAACACTCTTGATATAATTCTTGTCTGCCTGAATTGAGTTTTGTACCTATCCTTGAACTGTAGAACAGCATAACTAATGGGATACATATTATCTTTGATCAAGTATAGAAGAGTCAGCACCATTTTTAACCCTAAAGATTAAGAGAAAGGGAGATTAATCATCTAAAGAAAACTGAGATACTGTTATCAGAAAAGAGGTGAATACCAGGTAACAAACCCAAAACAAACAACCTCCTCTTCTTCCCAATTACCTTCTATAGGCTTAATAATATCTTAAAAAATTTTAAAGATATATGTATAAATATATTTATCCTAAACTTACTTATAATGGCACACAATGTGGACAAATCTGCATTCTTTCAAAAGGAATGGCTTCAAAAAATATGGTTCATTAATAATATGTAGCTAATTTAAAACGAACTAGATAATGAGAAAATTAAGAGCAAAGCAAGAACAAAAAATGGGGTACCTTAAGTTTAGAAAAAGTAAATTACAAAAATGTGTGCGATTCATTATCTGTAAAAGCAAAAATAAAAACCTCTATTTATATATTTGTGTTTTATAATCATTGGGAAAAATATGGAGAGAATCATCAGTCTTTTAACTTTGGTTTTCATATAGGATTGGGATGGAGAGGGGGATACTATCTTTTCTTTTATATACTTCTGAATATATTTTTTATATATGTTAGTTTGAACTATTAAAACAAATGCTTATTACCTTTTTAAAAAGTGAATAGAAAGTGAAAAGAGGAAGTAGTCTTAAAATGTAGACCAATTTTAGACTTGGAAAGAATAGAGACATATTTGTCTCTGGTAAAGTATTGACTGAAAATATTGCAGACAGATGAACTTAAGGAGTGGACCCTGAGGGGCTGGAGAGAATCTGTTTCAGAACAGAGCACCAAGGCTGTCATGTGGCTTTACTACTCCACTGGGAAATGCAAATAATTAAGAGTAGCTTCATAAAGTTTAGATATTTCTGGTGTTAAAATGCATTTAATAAATCATGGTGATAGGAAATAAACGGAATTTAAAATGTATATGATTATTTGTCAGGATTAAAAAGTTAGCAACCCTATGTCAGTTCCTGGTAGAAATGTTAATGATACATAAATTCCAAAGTCTGGGGAAAACAGACAAGTAGAAAACTAAGCTGTATGCCAAAGATCAGTTCTTCCTCTATGATCGAAGAAAGCAACTGTGTGGATATAGACAGGGATAGACAATAGATGATAGGTATAGGGAAAGAAGTTGAGGACTTTTCCTACAAATATTGTGGTAAGATCTTTTGTTGGTTCAGGATTAAGAGGTTCAGCATGAGTGCTTGTGAGGTTGAGACAAGAGGAGTGGTAAACATGTGGAAGAGATGCTGTTCAGATTTACTCATTTATGAAATTGTTCATCATTTTTGTATTTTCTCCCTCATATGACACATAACCCTGTGGCCTAGCACTTTACTTTTATTTCTTTTGACACTGACATTCTTTGTTCTTGTGTTTGTTTTTGTACTTGTCTTATCTGTCTCTGAGACACTGTTCATCTATATACACTTCATAGCATTGCCCAGATAGTTGACAATAGATTCCTGCTGAAATAAACTTAATTCCACATGGAAAACAATTAGACAATAATCGCTATCATCCTGATTAAAATTGTTCTGTTATCAAACAGAAATAAACCACTGAATTTTTAAAAGCTCGTATAAACTAACATTTCCTCATATTATCATTTTTCATTTCTTACAAAGACAGTATCTGTTGAATCATGTTTTGCCTATGAAAGACTGTATGTGTACCCTTTGAATTCATACACCTGCCATAAAAGTGTCACAGAGATCATTAAAATAAAAACCTATAACCACAACAGATATGGAAACTGAGGACTAGAAAACTAGGTGATTTGTTCAAAACTGCAGAAATCTTAAGTGACGGAGACCATATTAGAATCAGGTCTCTCACTTAACCTAGGTTTTATACTGAGTCCCCCTCTTAGCACAAATTACATTTTGTATTTGACTCATAATAGTTAAATTAACAGCAATCCCCCTCTTAGCACAAATTACATTTTGTATTTGACTCATAATAGTTAAATTAACAGCAATTACCTCTGATAAAATTCTGTCAAAATCAATATATTATCAGTCATTTAAAAAAAATGCCACCATGGGTTTGTTTTGGTGTGACAGGTTTGATATTTTAAGAGCTGGGTGCAGTACAACTGGGCATGTGATGGAATGTTGACTTACTATTTGTTTTTTACTGGTTATAATAAGATCTGAGATGTTGAGTATGATAGTTGATTTATCAATCTTTACTCCTGCATTTTAGTTTCTCATTTATTTAAAACTCTATGTCTCTTTATTTTATTGTAAACAAAAACATAGAAACAAATCATGTAAAGATCATTTGGAGGATGCTGCATGTACTGAAATACACATGGTCTTTTTCTTGGGGAGGCAAGAGAGGACCTAACATAAACCAACGCCCTCTTTTCTATTTGTATATGAAAATAGAAACCACTAGCAAATTAGCGTTAAGAGCATTTTCCCCTTAAAATATGCTCAATAATATTTAGGAGGCCAAGTTTAATTCTGAGAAAGAACAGTTTCCCAAGAACAAAATAAGAGATATTAATATAAAAGAGACTTGCACCACAAATCTCAATCAATCTGGAGTTACACTGGAAGGTGTTGGATTCTCTGGGGGAAATGATCCTTTATAACATTCTTTATAATGCATTCTTTGCTTTGGTAACAGGGAAGGGCCTTTCAGAAGAAAAAAGCATTTTAATTCCTCTAGATCGTTGTTTCTTCAAATATCTCAAACACAGTAAAGCTAAATTCCCAAACTTCATCTCAAAAATTATGCAACTCCAAAGACACTGAAATAGAAACTTAAGGCTGACATTCATATATTTCTTCAGCAATTATTTACCAAGTCCTTATTTAGTGCCAGGCACCGTGACAGGAGTTGTTACTGAAGTGATAAGACTGTCCCAGTGCAAGAAAGTGTGAGATAAATACTGAGCAGACGAAGTATGATGCATAGGATAAGAGTGCCAGAGTGCGGGCGAGTGTGCGGTAGAGATGTAGCCAATCAGCAGTCTGAGGTTACGTGGGGAGTAAAGCCATCCTAGGCAGAACAGCAAGGCTAGGAGAGGGCATCCAAACAGAAAGGGAAGGGCCACACAGAAAGACATGGGCGGTAAGGCTGGATGTGACTTGGATCTGGGTGTACCGTGTCAGCTGAGTAAGTAGCCTGGGATAAATTTCATCCCGCGGGCGCTGTTGGCTGCACAGTGGAGTGTGGACAAAGGGGCTGGAAGGATCACCTGGCGGAAGCAGCTGGACACCGATGACAGGAGAACGGTCAGCACCCTGCGTTAATTGTCCAGAAGATAGACAATGAGGCTAGAGTCAATGACTTTGACAAAGTCTGTAAAGATATTTCTGAGTTACAAGAGTTGATGACCTGACAGGAAATGAACAGACAATAGCAAAGATATTCCAAACAGAAGGCGCCAAGAAAGTACTGTATATTTCCGCGTCCGCTAACCACAAGGTGGTGGTCCTTCAATTTTAGTTTTTTCTATTGGGATTAAGACAGGAGAAAATGCCAAGGCGCGACGAGTCACGTGGGAGCCTCTCCCCTACCCAGCAGGAAGAAAGGTGGGTTCACAAGTTAGGGACGCTTCAACCTCCCCGCAGGAGGTCTTTCAGGCGTACAATGCGGTTAAGTGAAAACCCAATCCACCGCAGACACTCTTTCAACATCTGAGCGCCAAAAATAGAATGACTAATACCGCGCAATCTCGCCTCACGTGCAGACCCCACAGCCACCTTCATTGTCCTCTGGGATTTAGCCCTTGCCAAATCCCTTGCCTCCGCCAAGTCGGCGCGGACTTCGCGCTCCACGCACAGCGCATGCGCAAGGCCTGCAGCGTGGGCGGCGGGCGGGGAGTGAAGGACGTTACCCAGAAACCCGCGCCCCACTCTGCCTTTTTCCCTGCGGCTCACAGGCCTCGTGACGTGACTCCGCCTGCCACGTTCCCGGGTCGCAAACGGTGGTTGACCAGCGCCCCCGCGCGGCTCACTTGAGGTCTGCCGCCGTGCGCGCAGGACTTGCGCGAGTGAGCCGGCGTCACCGTCGCGCGCCGACTTGTGGCGGCGCGGCTGAGCGAAGCCTGGTGGGGGGTGAGGCTGGGTGGACGCGCGGGGAGTACGCGCGGAGAGGGAAGGGGAGGGGAGGGAGGAAGCCAGACAAGGCGGGGGAGGGGGAGCAGCGGTGGCGCAAGCCGCACGGAGCAGCGCAGCCCGGGTCCACTCCCTGCACCGCCGCCGCCTCCCGACCCGGCGGCCCAGCGGCCCCCCCAGTGTCTAAAAGCGGACGAAGGAGTCCATGTTGGGGAACTTGGCGGCGGCGTGACGGGTACCTAGGAACCTGCAGTGGGGCCGCCGCCGGAGCGAGCGCCTCGACCTCGGCGTGAGGTAAACTCGGGCCGACCCCGGGGCGGATGGGCTCGGGCAGCTGTCCGGACGAGGCAGGGGCGCGGGGCGGGCGGGGAGCGGGCCCGGGCCGACGGGAGGGCGGACAAAGTTTGGGAATGTGGCGCGGTCCGGGCGGCGTCCTGCGCTCGGAGGAAAGTTGCAGCTGCCTCTCGAGACTGGGGAGCCTTGGCGGAGAGGGTCCGCCTTCCCTCCCGCCACCCCGCGAGGGAGGCCCGGCTCCGCCGCCGCCTCGCAGTCGGGGCCCCGTCCCATTTCCTCCTTGTGGCCTAGCCTCCTCCCGCCGCCTCGGCCGGTGAGCTGCCCGGGAGCGGGGGCCTGGAGGAGGAGTAAGGAACCGGGCCCCCCGACCGAGGCTCCCCTCGCCCTTCCCCGCCGCGGAGACGTGCCCTCCTGGGCTTCTGGGCGCCACGACCCCCGGGGCCGCTGTACTTGGGAGACTTTGCTTTTGTCGACAGCGGCCGAGCGCGCTAGTGAAACCAAACTTTACTACGCTGTGACCTCTCGGAGCGCGAATGGGGAAGAGCCGGCGCTGGCAGCATCAGCCCTCACCCCATGCCCTGCATGCTAAACTGCTCTCCCACCGCCAAATTTTACACCCGTTGCCAGCGCTGGCAACAAAAGAGCCTAGAGATTTAAACTTGGCTGAACCAGTCGCCCCTCCTCAGACTTAGGAATTGTGAACCATTAAAGACATTTCTTACAGTGACTGTCTTGCCACCCCCACACACAGTTTGAAAAATCATTTTAAAAGTAAACGCCTAATTTAGAGTAGTTGACTAAAGCATTCACAAGTTCAAATGAATTGAAAATACCCCAACACATTTATGTACCGTGCTACCCAGTGTCTGTGAGATGAGCGTTTTTCAGTCATCTTTTGATTACGTTTTAACTTAATAGTAGTACACTAAGATATTTAAGCAAAATTGTTCAAGAAGTGTTACTATAATACTTTGGCTAGTAGCTGCTGATCTTTTTTCAGCCGAGGTATTTCCTTAGAATTTTGGAAAAAGTATATTAATACGTTGCAGTTTTGTTGAAAGAAAAAGTTGATTCGCGCATATGACTATCTCAGCAGATTACCGAAAGCAAAACATGAAATAACTGGTGGTTTCATATATTTTATTGGTAAATGTATTAAAACTGTGTTATGTAATCAAGTCTCCATTGCTTTCTGTTGTTTGACAGTTGACTTAATCATCTCACTTCTTTGCTGTTGGTTAGGAGCTGCAAAAAAGTTGTTGGGACTCTTGTTCTTGTTTTAACTAATTGGGCAGAATAAATGAAATTTTGAAATTGTCTTTGGATTTTTATATTCTGTCAAAGATTCTGAATTTGCTTTATATTGTTTATGCAATATGAGCTTTTATTTTTAAGTTAGCATTTCTCATTGTACCTCCACTTTTGCACAGTATTTTTTAGTCCTTGGCAAGTATATTAACAATCATTCAGTTTTGCATAGTGGTGGTTTTGCCTGAGAATTTGAGTGATTTTAAGACTTGGGTGGGGTAATATTTGTTTGCTTAAATGTGCTTACTCCGATGGCAAAAGATAACTAGAAGAAAATGAAAATTGTCCCTAAACAATTGTTCCTGTGTATGTGTCATGGAGACAATTTTAAGAGGAATTTTTGTATATCTTAAGTGGTGGCAATGGAGTTTGTGGGCTAAATTGAAACTCTTCAAGAGTCCCTCAGTTTCCCCATCATTCTTTGCACTAGCCAATGCTCAGGCAGTTTTCTTGATAGGCTTTGCTGTTAGTTAGCAGAGATAGAGTGAATTAGTGCGGTTACATGATGCTGTTGTTTCATCATCAGTAGCATCTTTTAGTAATAAGAAACATATTAATCGACTTAATACTGAACTCTTTAGGTAAAACTGAGAGAGCTGTGAAACCTAACTGAAGAGGGAGGCAGGCATAAAAGTAATAAAGTCAGCCTAGCAAGTTCTGTTGTTATACCCCCTTCTCATTGGTGTAAATTGGATCTTGATTTACTTTGCCCAGTGAAGTAAACTCAAAACCTAAGTTCTTATTGTATTCTCTGCCCCAAAGTATAAACAATAGCCTTGTACCTTGGCTTGCATCTAAGTGTTAACTGTTAGTTGTGCAGAGTGGAGCACAGATTTATAACACAGGTGTCATTCTATTGCTACATCCAAGACTCACCTCTGCATTGTTGCTGATGTCTCTTCTCTTCCCTAGTTGTGGCTTTGTGATATCCTAGTACTTAGCCAGTTTACAATATAAGATGTAAAAACATCAGCTCTCACTTGCAAAGATTACTTTCTAATTAAGTCTCACTATGACCTTTGTTCACTGATATTCTTTAACATAGAAGTCAGTGAGCCTCATAAAATAATGTCAGATCATGTCACTTCTCCTCAAATGGCTTCCCTTTCAGTAATGGTAAAATCTACAGTCCTTTTTATGGTTTACCAGACCATTTTGAGTCTCTTCCTCTCTGACTTCATCTCACTTTTTCTCCAGTTACATTTCTACCATCTCCACTGAGGTTTTCTCTGACTACTTCCTTTAAAACAACAGGTACTCTTCCCACATATCGTAACTCTTTTTATGGCAGGTTTTTCTCATAGAGCTTATCACTTTGCAGCATAATATGTAATTTTCTGATTTAAGTATTGTATTTCTTCACTCTAATGCAAGTTCTAAGAGAACAGTTTGTCAGTTTCAACCACTGTTTTTCAAAACACCTGAACAGTGCCTGACAAATAATAAGTACTTAGTAAATAATGGATTAACATACTTTCACCTGGAAACATTAAACATAGTAACTGTAGTTTGAAGCTTTAGACTACACAAGACTTAATCTGTTGCATTAACTGCTTAGTTATATTCATGCTTATATTCAGTTAAATGGTCCACATTTTTAAAGGATAGTATAACAGAACATGATTGTGACACTGACTTGTCAGTATACAAGGAACTATAAATGCTTAGCTAAGTAGAGTATTATAACTGGTTAAAATAGTTTCTTCCAGAAGCCAAATTAGATTTATTTTTGATGGTTCCAGAAGGCAGGACTATGACTATGGTGATGGAATTTGAAAGGGGAGGGGGAGGAAGCAAGAATTATATGGAAGATTAATTTAGAGACTTTTGCAGAAGTCCAGAAGAGATTAGGATAGCTTGAATTAGAATGAGGATTGTGGAAATGGGCGAAAGTGAATGGGATTTGTTTGTGATCAACAAGATTTAGTTGATGGACTGAAGGTGAGGGAAAGGAATTTCAAAGATGACTCCTTAGTTAAATAGCCAGTTTGATGGTAGTACCAAATAAAGATCGGGTTTTTTTGATTCTGACATTTTGGATTTGAAGTACCTTTAGAACTTTGAGGTCAAAATTTCTTTAGGCAATTAGATATATGGCTTTAAAATTCAGAGAAGAAATATTGGCTGGATATAGAAAATCAGTCATTCAGGGATAATCGAAACTATAGGTGATGTTGCATAGGTAAGGGAATATAATTTGGAAAAAGTAATGTTAATGTGAAATCACAGCGGGCTCTAATGTAAACAAAAAAGTTTGCTGGAGATCACAGAAATAGCAGTTCAGTATGATATAACAGAAGTTAAAGAAGGGGAGAGTATTTCAATGGGAGAGTGGTAAAGTAGGGTTAAGAGATGAGTGAGAGAGTTGAGTAAGTTAAGAGCTAAAAGATTTTTTTTCCTGAATTTAACAACACGGAGCTCATTTACCTTTGAACAATCAGTACAATAAACTTCTTATTTTCAGATTGATGCTCCTTTAATTGTTTAATTAGACTGAAAAATACTGAGATCAGGATTAAGAAATCATTCATCCACAATATAGAAGAGACCTAATGTTTATCAAATACTGTGAGTCAGCAACTCTGTTCCAGAAATTTTACATGCATTTTCACTTAATCTTTCCAGCAGCATTTTGTTGTTAGGTATATTAGTTCATTTTACAGAATGGAATTAGACTAAAGAACTTAAATGACCTCCTAAGTGCCAGTGCAGTTGCTAAGAATCTGTACCGATGTCCAGCTGGAACATAGGGTCTTTAGTAATTTACTACATTAGTTGGCTTCCCAGACTCTAGATTGGTGCTTTCTAATAGTAGACCTTTCTGTAATGATGGACATGTTCCGTATCTGTGCTGTCCAGTACAGTAGCTGATAGAAACATGTGGCTATAGAGACCCTGAATTAGCCAGTGCAACAAGGGCGCTGAATAGTCGGTACTGTATTGGACAGTATAGCTATAGATCAAAAGTCATTAAGAATCCCATAAGTAATAAGGAGAATCTTTCTTATAATAATTAGAAATGGAAACATGTGTTCTTCATTATTTTGGTTATATGCTAGTTTTAGGTGCTATAAATGAATATTATACATAATCTATTTTTTTAAAAAGCAGTCAGTCTCACACTTTCAGAAAAGTTTTAAGTACAATACACAGAACTTTTCCCTGCTGTGCCATTTGAGAGTACATTGCAGATGGTCTCATCATCCCCAAGCAAGGTCAAAGACTATCTAAATAAACTATATTAAAGTTAGGAAATTAACATCGCCATGTTACTACCATCTAAGCCTCAGATTTCATTCAGATTTTGTCAGATTCCACAGTAATTTGTAACTCAAGGCTCAAGTTCAGAATTGTTTCATTTATGTGCAATTTGTGTTTCATTTATGTAATTTCATTTTACACTCCTTCAACCTGCAGCAGCCACTCAGCCTTGATTTTCATGGCGTTGACATGTTTAAAGATTACACATTAGTTTTTTTTATGTCTCATCCTGAATATTTCCCCATGATTGGAATCAAATTGTGCATTTTGGGGACAGGAGTATCATACAGTAAAAAGGCTGTGTTTTTCTTCTCATCTCCTATCAGATGATAAACAATTTCTCTTTATCTCATTAATGATAATGTACACCTTGATCATTTGATTAAGGCGAAGTCTCCCAAGCTGCTTCACTAAAGTTTTTTTCCCCTCTTCGAAGCATTTTATAAAGTTCTTGAGACTGTATAAATAGCACATTATCAAACTTACTTTTTATTTATTCTCGAACTATTCCAGCTTTAACCTTTGAAGGTTCTTTCAAGCTACTTTCTATGTTCTTTTGACTTCTTTTTAGCATTTCATTATTTTGACGCAAGAAAATATTCCCTGCTCACCTTGTTCTTAACTGCCACAACCCCAGAACCAACTACTTCAAGCTTTTTAGTGGAGAAAGGTATTTATAAATCAAGATTTGTATGTGCTCTGATGGAGCAGCAGTTAGGTTAATTGCCTTTAAAGGACACAGGCCACATACCCCTGGGTTCGTGGTGAGGCACAACCAACGTGAACAGCTAAAATGGAACTCAAATAAAATGTTTCTTTCTCCTCTTCCTTCCTGTCTGCCTACTTGTCTCATTCCTGCCTCTACCTTTCCTTTATTTAACACAAGACAAACAAAAATGAAATAACCAAGATTTGGACGTTATCTTCATATCTATATACAGAAAATCATGACTTGGCACCAGTTTCAATCCACAAGGTCTTTTTGTTTTGTTTTCAATTTCTCCCTTTCCAAATTTATAACTCTATCCTCTTACAAGGAAAAAACTGACTCCTGTTATGCTTATTTAGTTACATGATCCGTTCCCAGTATATAACCAATTTCTTATTGCCAATACGGCTTGTGCCACTGCCCCTTGCCCCTTTTCCCTTCCAGTTGCATGACATTTAAGTCTATTTACACTGATAACCTGTACCAGGATGCATTCCTTACTCTAGGCTTCTCAAATTCCTCCTGTTGAATATCATCATTCTTGGGTTCCAGAGCCTCATTCTGGTCTCCCTCACTGTCTTTCAAATGACACTTTGCTCACTGATTTGAACTCTTAACACCTCGAGGTAGAATAGCAGCATGCAGATATTCTTTTTGAAGATTACACTTGTTTTCATGAAAGATTATTACAGCAAAAATTTTAGTGAAATTTCGTGATCAAATATGTTTGCAGCTTTTTAAATTAAAATGTCTCTTAGTTGTAAGACTAAACTTCCTCCTTGTTTTTACTTTTAGGCTGTAGTTCTCAGATATACTTTTAAGGGAGTCTTTTTAATACAATTTTGAAAGGTAAAAATTAGTTGTTTCTCTTTTTTTTTTTGTTTTAACTTTGACATCGATCAATCCTAGCTTTGAATTCTGGTTGTCGGTAATACTGATTGTCACCTCTTACACATGACTCACTGTCCCAGTTTCCTCACCTATTTTAAATTTTAAATAACATTTACCTAAGTCCAGTGGTAATAGCAGTTAATTCCATCTCTCTTTTATACTCTTAAATTTGTTATGTTTAATGAGTGATTTTTTGGAGTTTTTAAATGCAGTGTTCTAGTGTTCGTTGTAGTTTTTTAATTAGTAAAAAGCACTGACGTTTTAAAGATTAAATGTGCAGAGATGTACCAGGACTACCCATCGTCCTTTGTTTGTGCTGTTTTTGTCTACTAGATCTGAGTATGAAACATGGCATCTGCCCCTGGAGAGCTTAGTTCAAATCAGGTCTTTTTTATTGCTCCCTAGTATTTTTTCAATTTTTTCTAACTTGTTTTTCATACTTTCCTCTCTTCCCCCACTTTTTGTAACCACATTATCTTCAAAACCTCCATTTAAACCTTTCAGAAACCACTCTCAAAATGGATAAATTAGAGAGAGGTGTGCTTTTAGTGATTCCCTATTTTTTACAAAATACAATTTGTCTTGCCTTGGATTTTAACTCTGTCTGCATTCTGGCCTGTTATTATACTTTGTCCTCATCTCTTACTGCTGTCCTAAATGGATTCTTTCTGACTAAATTAGTTCAAAAAAATTCCGTTAGCTATCATTATTTATTGTTTGTATCCTTTCTCCAGTTCTACTTTTTCCACCAAGAAGGAGTATAGTTAGAATGACCATATGTCCTGTTTTAAATGGACAGTACTGTTTGCTTTCATATTTCCTGACCATTAGTTTTGTTCCATTTTTTAATAAACCAGGGCCATCTGTCAGGTAGGGCACCAACAACGGGCAGTGGAGTTGCACAGGGCCCAGTCTGTTGAGGGGCCCAAAGCCCCATCCCCATTTTGTCTTGTTTTGAAATATGTTCAGCCTAAGTAGCATATCTTTTTTTTTTTCTAAAGGAAGAGTACAGGTTGGAATAAAGGTGAGTAGGCAGACAGGCAGGAAGAGAGAGGAGGAAGCATTTTTTATTTATTTTATTTATTTTATTTACTTAGTTGTTCATCTTGGTGGCTCTCTCTGATCCCAGGATACCAACCCAAGTCCTTGGTATGTATGTGGACTGTGTCCAGCTATTACTCCACCAGTATGCACTGGTGGTAACTTAATCTTTGTATTCTAATGCCAGGCTCAGTAATCTGACAGTGGTAGCAGTTCATTAGCTTAAATAAGAAAGCAGAAAAATAAAAAGAGCAACTAAGGCAACTCTTTAGAAAATTCTCTGGGATCAGTGAAACATCTTTCTAATGATACTGATCTTTCAACACTATTGTGTTTGACTAGATGGACTACCCAAAATTATTTCTTTAAGCTGTTGTTCTAATGAGGAATAAAATATAACTTCAAAAAAACTGTCATTCACCTGAAACCTTATGTAGCAAGGTTTCAGATAGGACAGCGTTAATGTAGTAGGTCATACTTCTTTAGAAAATGGACATGTCTAGTTTCGTGGACATCGATGAATAATATGCAGGCTGTACATGAAACAGAAAATAGATTGTTGCAAAACTGCTGAACTAGACACAACTAAACTGGATCTGAAGGAGAAACAAATCCATTCAAGACGTTAAAGAAAGTTAATGTATTTCATATTAAGATAGTCGGTTCAACTTTATTATTTGCATGGCATATTGTTTTCCATTTTTTCATTTAAACCTATGTCATAATTAAATATTTAAAGTGAATTTCTTGTAGGCAGCATATGCATCAGTCTTTTAAAATTTCAAATCTGACTGTGTTTTAATTAGTGTAATTAGATTAATACTTTGATACCTATTTGTTCTCCAGTCCCTGCCCTTTTTTGATTATGTGAGTATATTTTAACATTCTACTTTGAATTTATTGATTTTTTTTTTTACTATATCTGCTTTATTTGTAGTGGTACTTTTAGATCTGCTGTTGACTACTTGAAATGTGACTAGTTTCAATTGAGATGTATTCTAAATGAAAAATGCACACCAGATTTCAAAATCTTATTACCACTAAAAAATAAGGATATAAAATGTCCTATTGCATGTTGAAATGAAAATATTTTGGATTTATTTGGATATATTTTGGGTTAATAAAACAAATTCATTTAATCTTTTAATTTTTAAAATATGGATGTTAAAAATTAGGAATTACATAATTGGCTCACATTTTTATTGGAGAGTTTTGCTCTAGGAATTATAACATGTATGCTGAAACACTCAGTCTCCTTAAGAGTTAATATTTTTACCTCTTGAAGTAAATGTAGAAGCCCTATAAACTCCCCCAGTGACCTTTGCATCATAGTTGTCACATGTATTACTTATATATGCAATGACAATCCTAACCAGTTATGGAAATTTTGCTTCCAGACATCATATATATTTAAAAGAATTTAAGAGGAGAAAAATACTGTCTTAATATATCTAACTATCTTTGCTACTCATGTTACTGCTTACCTATTTTTATTATTTGTTAATGAAATTCCAAGTTTCTGTCTGGTATCATTTCAGCCTGATTCCTTTAGAATAATAGCTTTTAAAGAATTCCTGCTGGTGATAAATTCTGTTTTTCTTAACTGAAAATGTATTTTTCTCTTTCATTTCTGATGAATTTCTTAGTTGGATGTAGAGTTCTGGGTTAAAAGTTCTTTAGAACTGAAGATGGTTTGCTATCATCTTAGATTTCATTGTTTCTCTTGAGAAGTTTGCAATAATTTGAATCAATTTAATACCCTGTGTGTTGTGTTTATTTAAAATTTTTCCTTTGTCTTTGCTTTTTTGCTATTGATTGATCATAATTTGTCTGAGCATGTACATCTTTTGAGTTAATCCTATTTGGTATGCACTGAATTTTATCAATCTTAAAATTTGCTTGAAACTAAGTGGCTGGCACCATACCAGGATCCAACATCAAATTTTGGGAGTTGAGGACATTATTTCTTTACATATCTTTTCCAGTTTCTTTCTCTGCTTTTTCTGGAATTCAAATAACATGATTAGAATTTAGGATGTTGTTCATAGGATTCTTGATACTCTTCATTTTTTTCTTTTTTAAAAAAATACTTAAGTTTTTTTTAATCTGTTTACTTGAGACACTTTTCTTTCAGTCTTTTCTCTGTTATTTAGATCAGTTCATTCCATCGATGTATCTTCACATTCTCTGACTCATTTGTTTGCATTTCCATTTTGTTACTGAGACTATTTCAGACATTATGCTTTTTAATTCTAAAATTTCCATTTGTTTCCTTTTTTATAATTATTATTTCTCTCCTGAGAACTGTCTTTCCATTAGTTTCAGAAGTGTTCATTTTTTCTCCATGGAGGATAGTTTATTCATGCCTGACAAGTCAGAGTAAGAATTACCTATAGTTTTTATACATATGCATAAATCATTCAAATTTGTCTGTTGAGCACTGGTGCTGAATCCTGGTACTATAGTGATGCACAAGGTAGGTAGCAATTCAACTTTGCATTTTAGTCATTAATTACTACTTATGGTTTCCTATCTAGTGACTTGGATTAATACTTATATTATTTTCTAGCAAAGAAGGTCTATGAGCTCCAGTCCTACTATTTACCACTAGCTTTATGACTTAAGACAAGTTACTTATTTTCATTGTATGTGAAATGGCAATATCCCCTTCACAAATAACTGTAAGTTAAATGAAATAACTTATGCCAGTAAATAACAGCTTTAGTTTGAAAAGCATACCCCAAAGTGCAGCTCTTGGGGTGTTTGAAGAATTTGCAAAAAAGATTATATTTAGGAAGAATCCTAATATCTACCCATACCAGTTGTTAATGTAGAGTGTGGTTTTTTGTTTTTTGTTTTTTTAACATTTTCATATTATGTAATAGCATATTTTCAGATTAGAGTAGCAGTATTTCATAGGAGTAAGATTGTGAAATGTCTCTTTAAATTAGATGCAACAAATCCATTTGAGAACACTGATTATATACCTAATGTAGCATAATACATTTGTATTGATCTCTTTTAGAGATAACTATCTGGAATGTAAGTTTGTGTTTTAAGAAATTCAGGACTTCAGTCTCTGTGCTCAGCATAGTGCTGTGCAGTAGGCCTACCTGTGAACATCCCCACACTGGAGAGTAGCAGTGACTTCAAACTCCCCAAGACCAAAGGCCAGAGGCTGACTGTGAACTGCCAACCTGGCTGAAGAGCTACAGAGAGGAAGAACTTTGCCCAACCATCACAAGAATCTTCATGTTCCGTGCTCAGCAGAACACACTGGATCTGCCTTTGAACAACTCTGCGTTGGAGAGCTGGGAAGAGTGAGTCTTATCTCCCCAAAACCAATAACGAGAAACTGCCAGCTGCCTCAGTGCTTAGTAGAATGCACAAGGTCTCACTCTGAACTTGCTCCTTGAGCTGGAGAGTTTCTGATCAGCAGCCTGCAAGAGAGAAACTGCTCCCAAACACCAAAAGAAATTTGTGGATACCACTGAAACTGCATTAGTGGCCCACCACAAGAGAACATTTTACTAGAGTGTGGAACCAGCCCCGCCCCCACTGAAACCAAGTATCTAGCACCACACCAGGATCCAGCAGCATCATACAGAAGAACTCTATAGTAAAAGAAAAGGAAAGCCCTAGTGCTAAATTCAAGGCAGAAAAGAAAAATCATAAGTCACCAAAAAAAATGTGAATGGTTCAAAGACAGGAAGATGCCAGGCGCTTCTGAGAGAAGAACTCCATTGACATTGATTGGGACAACCTAACATAAAGAGTTCAAAATAATAGTTACAAAAAGCTAAATGAGATGCAAGGGGCACACACAACTGCTCTAAGGCAATTGGAAGACCTCAAAAAGGATGTGACAGATCAGAGGGACTACTTCACAAAAGAGCTTAAGGTTATGAAGAAAGTCCTAGTAGAAATGCTAGAAATGAAAAATAGAATTGAAGGTAAATATGGCAAGCTCCATAAACACTAAATCTCAGGAATTGAAGACAAGATCACATAGGTGACCCTCATGAAAGAGGAGAGAAGCAAGATTGAGGGGGAAAAAAATAAAGATACCCTCTGAACAATATCAGACACTACGAGAAGAATAAATGTAAGGATAATAGATGTCCCTGAAGGAGAGGAGAGGGGAAAAAGGAACAGAAAACTTAAGTAATAACAGAGAACTTCCCACATCTCTCACAAAAGTAATCATGGAGGTCCATGAAGCAATAGAATACCAAAATCTCTCTATATAAAAAGACCTAATCCCAGACACATCATAGTAAAACTAGAAAAAGTCACTAAAAAAAGCCAGCAAAACTGCAAATAGTATTTTACCTATTATTCATTCTGGATTCCTTTTATTTCTTTTTTAATTGCTCTGGCTAAAACCTCTAAAACCAAATAGAAGTGGTAAGAGTTTGCAACCTTGTCTTATACCTGATTTTAACAGGAAAAACTTTCAATATTTCATTACTGAGTATCATATTAGCTGTGGATTAATGATAATATGGCCTTTATTAGGTTTATGTTCCTTCTGTCCTTATTTTACTGAATTTTTCTGTACTGTAAATGGGTACTGAATCTTGCCAACTGCTTTCTCTACGTCTATTGATGGGATCAGATGATTTTTTTTGTTGTTGTTCTTTTGTTGATGTGATATATTGCATTAATAGATTTGTATATGTTGAGCGATTCTTGCTTCTCCAGGATAATCCTTGGTTATGATAGAGGATCCTTTTGAGGTATTGTTGAATTTTGTTTGCTAATATTTTGTTAAGGATTTTCGCATCTGTGTTCATCAGAGAGTGGTCTGTAATTTTCTTTTTAGGATATCCTTGTCTGTTTTTGGTGTCTGTGTAATGGTGACTTGATAGAAAATGTTTGGAAAGGCTCCCTATTCATTTTTTTGGGAAGATTTTTGAGCAGAGTAGGTATTAATTCTAAAAAAAAAAGTGGATAAATTACACTAGTAAAGCCATCTGCCCCACGGCTTTTATTTTCCAGGACACTTTCGATTATTCATTTTCCTTTCTTGTGATAGATCTGTTCAGGTTTTTTGTTTCTTCCATATTTCAGTCATGGTCTGTATGTTTCTAAAACTTTGTCCATGTCCTCTAAATTGTCCAGTTTATTGACATAGAGCTTTTCATAGTAGTCTCTTATATTGCTTTATAGTTCTGAAGTATCTGTTGTATTTTCTCTTTCATTTCTAAATCTAGAGTTTTATTTTTTTATTTCCCTTAGTTAACCTAGCCAAACACTTGTAAGTTTTGTTTATCCTTTAAAGAACCATCTTTTGATTTTATTGATATTCTGAATTATCTTTTTGATTTCTGTTATTTCTGCTCAAAATTTTATTACTTCTACTGGCTTGTGAATTTAATTGTTCTTTTTCTAGTTGCCTTAGGGGTAGGGTTAGATTACTTGAGATTTGTCTTGCTTCCTGATATAGGCCTGAATTTGTATACATTTTCCTCTTAGTATATTGCTTTTTACTGCTTTCCGTAAGTTCTGATAGCTTGTGTCTTCATTCTTACTTATTTTCAACATTTTCTAAATTTCTTTTCACCCAGTAATTCAGGAGCATGTTGTTTTTAACCTCCACATATTATGGAACTTTTCAATTTTCATTTTGTTGTTGATTACTAGCTTCATGCCATGTGATTAGAGAAGCAACTGGGTATGATTTCATTCTCCATAAGTTTGTTGACACTTGTATTGAGAAAATTGTGAATTCTGCATTTGTTGGATGAGTGTTCTATAAATGTCTATTAAACCCTTCTGTTCTAATTTGTCATTAAGACTCTTATTTCTCTATTAATTTTCTGCCTGCTTGATCTGTCCATTGTTGCAGTGTGTTGAAGTCTCCTACCACTACTGTATTGCTTGTCCTTTGGGATCCCTATGATTCAAATGTTGTCCTTTGCTTTTTGTTTATTTATTTTTTTTACTGTTCTGCTTAGATTCATTCCATTGACTTATCTTTGAGCTCACTGATTTGACTGGTGGCTTCCACTGTACTGTTGAGTCCTCTTTTGTGTTCATTAGTTAAATTATTGTGTTCTTTAACTATGAATATTGATTGGAACCACCTCATTTTCTCTTTTACTTTTTTTTTCCTTTATAGTCTCCTAATTTCACTGAACATTATTAAAATCATTGCTTTAAAATATTCTCCAGATTGTTTACTTAATTTTGTTGCATCCTGATTTTTCCCTGGGGTTTTGTTTTGGTTCATTTGGGGGAATATTTTTCTGCCTCTTCATTTTGTTCTATACTCTGTTTATTTCTTTGGGTTAGACTAAATGACTTTCCTTCCCTATCATGATGACCTTATGTTGGGATATTAGGTTTCAGAGTTAGGTCTGGGGTGCTGGCCTGAAATCCTGAGCTTTCTATTGTTGAGTGATCTCTGTACCAATCAGAATGTTTGGCTCTTTAGAGAGCCTACACTGTGTTGAGACCCAGGAGTCTAGCCTTCAGGTTTGCAGTCAGGGCAGGGAATATGGATGTTTTCCCCAGAGTCACAGTCATGAATAGTGAGGCACCAGGAGAGACCCAGGAGGTCCAGACCCAGGGCACAAATAGTCCACAGTCAACTCCAAGAGAAGCTGTTGGAGAGAGAGCGTTAGATATCTCCCAGCATCCTTCGGAACTGATTGTGGTCACTTCCTTGGCAAAAGTCTCTCAGTCCTTTAGCTGGGCAGCAGCCACAGCAGGGAACACATACAAAAAGCCTGTGAATGGGAGCTCTAGCAAGTAGTAGGCAGATTTGCAAGACTATTTAACAGTATCCCCAGGTAGGTACAAAGCTGCTGTATTGCTGAAATCTCTTTAATGATCCTCCCTGAGAGAGCTATCAATACCTCTTTGCAGGAAATACCTCACTTTTCTTAATTGGGATTGCAGATCTGACTGTCTGTTCTCACCCTGGACAATGTGTAACTGTGAGCATAAATTGTCCAGTGCCACAAGTGTGGTAATGATGGAGAAGGAGGCAAGGTGTTTTGCCCTTGGGTCCTTGCTGTAATATGGTAGTTACCAGTACTATACAGACAAGAGTTAGGTTCACAGGGAGACAATCTCTCTTATTCCCCACACTGAAGTTTTTTGGTTCAACACATGAAAGTCCTGTAGTTGTCAGGTCTGTGCACATTTCTTTGCTCCACAGATTTCTGTTGTTTTCCAAGAAAAGGCCCTTTTGTTTTCCATGCCAGATTGTATGCTTTTAAGTTCAGTTCCCAGGTGTGGGTATGGTCAAGAGTGTCTGTATTTCTGGTCCCTCCCGATGGACTCCAGGTCTTGGTATCAGGTGGCATTCACACTGAGATTGTCTTCTACCATTCAGGAAGTCATATACCTTATTGTGGATATGCTGGTCCCTGTTCTTCAAAGGCCATTTTGTTAATGGGTGTACTTTTTGTTGTATCTATGGGGAGGAGGAGAGCTCGAGATTTTAATAGTCTGTCATCTTGGAATGGCCCTCTCAAGAGCCTGGTTAGTAATTTTTTTAGATATGATGACTAGTTTTCCTTCATCTGAGAATGTCTTATTTCACATTCATGCCTTAAAGATAGTTGCTTTGAAGAGCTGAGGTTACAGTTTTTTTCCATTTTAACACTTTGAAGAGTGTTGCTCCATTTCCTTCTGGCCTATGTAATTTCTGTTGAGAAATTAGCAGTAATTCAAATTAGCCCACTTTTTCATAAGTAATGAATTTTTACAACTTGCAAGATTTTCCCTTTGTAATTTTCAGCATTTTGAATGTGATGTGTCCAGGCATTTTGACTCTCCAAGTATGGGAAATTTCTGTTTATTGTTCTCTTTCTCCCTCCCATGCTTCCTCCCTCCTAGTTTTTCTCTACTCCTTGGGTTCTTCACATGAAAGTTAGAATTTTGGTATTGTCCCACAAGTTCCTGAGGGACCAGTTTTTTTTTTTCTTCAATTAGTATTCCTCTGTTCAATTTGGGTCATTTCTAATTGCAAGTTCTCTGATTTACATTTTGCTGTTGAGTCTGTCCAGTGTATTTTCTGTTTTACTTAGTTTTTTTTTCAACCAAGTTTCTGCTTGGTGTTTCTTTGTATCTTTGCTATGATTTTCTAGCTTTCCATTTGTTTCAGAGTATTTACTCTCACTTATTGGAGTATTTTTATACCTGCTTTAAAGTTTTTGGCAAATTATTTATCCAATTATTCACTCTAATATATTTTGCCTTTTGGTATCAGTTGATGTCTTTGCCCACATGAATTTGATATTTCCTGGTCTCTCCATGCCAAGTAATTTTGGATTATGTTCTAGGCATTTTAGGACATTTTGTTATAAAACTTCAAGTGACTTGTTTAAATGCTATGAAGAATGTTATTTTTGTGTTGACTAAATGCTATGAAGAATGTTATTTTTGTGTTGACAGGCAGTTGATCCATTTGGGTTTAGGCTAGAAGTTCCAGTTATCTTTCTGTAGATTGGAATTTTAATCTCACTTCTGTTTTCAAAGCCTTTGTGGTATTATTTTGATTTTTCTATGTGTGCACTATCAAGTTGTTATTCTGTGAGGAAGTAGGAAGTTTAATTTCTCATTTAGAACACAGTTTTCATGAACTCTTGCTTTTCATAATTACATTTGTAAAACTATTTTCCTGTTTTCATTTGGCTTGCTACTTGATCTCTGGCTTACCTTTTGCTTTGGAAATGTTTCATTCTTTATTCATTTTAACCATTTAAAAATGATTTGTTTCAATAACATGGTTAATGATCTTCATAGAGTATAGCTAATAGAGCATAGCGTGCTTTATCTTAGTAGACTCCTTGTACTTGGTTCTACAGACTCTGTGCGCAAGACTTTTAGAGACATTCTAAACATATCTTTATTTCCTAGATTGATATATGAAGCTGATTTTGTTATAAGACTTACAATGTGAATGACTTTAGCTTCTTTGTTTTCACTTTATTCACTAGACAACAAGATAAAGGATTATTTAAGTGAATGGTACTTGGAAAACAAGCCTTTTTCTGGATATAGGTCCAGAATGAAGAAATTTAATGTGAAAGATTCCTGGAAATTACTTCAGTTGATCAACTGCTGACGAGCAACCAGATTATTGGTAGTCTTTCCTGATAGTCTTTTCAAAAATTGAACTGGAAAGTATTTCCAAGGATGGATGTGGAATAGTAACTAAAAGAAGAACGTGTGTCTTAGTCTGTTCAGACTGCTGTAACAAAATACCACAAACTGGGTGCCTTATAAACAACAGAAATTTAGTCTCACAGTTCTGGAGACTGGGTCTAAGATCAGGATGCCAGCATTGCTGATGAGGGCACTTTTCTGGATGGCAGGCTTTCTCTTGCATTCTCACATAATGGAAGTGGCTAGGGATCTCTGTGGAGATTCTTCTAAGGAACAAATTCCATTCATGAGGGTTCCACTCTCATGATTTAAGTACTTCCCAAAGGCTCCACTTACTAATTCCATCACCCTTAGGAATTCAATTTTCAATGTGAACTTGGGGGAGGATACAAACATTCAGACTCTAGTGGCATGTGAGTCCATTAAAACAAAAGTTTATTAAAGTCTTCTGTGTTTCATATCCATTTCAGTTATACTATTGATTGGTAGTTACAAAGGTGAGATGAAATTGTAACTGTTAGAAGTAAAATTTTTGTTGTTTTTTTTAGCTATCCTAATTGCCTGGTTATCTATTGTATTTAATAATTAAGACTAAACTGAAAAAAATGTGATGTTGAAAAAAGAATGTAACTATTGTGATTGTGATCCTGAACAGAAAGTTGATGTATTGAAGAAAATATTTTGTTCTTTAAATAGCTGCTATTTTTAATTCATTATGTCTAGTTAAATAATTAGTACACTTCGAATAGTTTGTGAAATTTACTATTTTATAAAATTTGAAGAGGGAGTAAACATACTTTCTCCATTTTTATGTGTCCTACCTTTAGTCTAAACACCATATTCTGAAGATAAGCCTTTTTTATGGTGTGGTGTCAGATACAGTGTATCTTTAGTTTATGTAGTAATCATTTTTTTTTTTAAAGGACAGGTGTAGGCAGGAGATTATTGGGGTGCTGGCTGGAGCCATGCCTCTCACATAGGCAAAACTCAGTATTTACTGCGGACCAATTCTCAATTCTCACGTGTGGTGGTTGCTCTATCACCCCCTATTTACCAAGGAGGAAACTGATAAGGTTATAAGACACAAGGGAGGAGAGGGGTAAGGGTTCAAATCTGGGATCACATATACAGAACAAAGGCAATAAATAGGCAGCACAGGATAAGAGGAAAGACTGAAGCATTTTATATATTTTTAATTTTAGTTGTTTTGAAATTTTAAAACTTCACTATCATGTTATATTGATTGATAATTCCAGTTTTGAATTGATAATTGGTAATTTCAGTTTTGAGTCCTTTAATGATAGAAATGATATAACCATAAAGAATGGTTAGGGAGTTAGAAAAATATAGCTTTAAAACCTGTTTGCTCTCAACGGAAAAACTTTTTTTCGTTTTTCTTTGTTTCACAAACATGTTGCAAGGATTTGGTGCTCACTATGCTTTTTTAATATCCTGTATATATCCTCACTACAGCACCTTTTATTCTATATCATAATTACTGATTTTTGTTTCTGTCTGATGTGTCGGTGCTTGCAACCTAGTGTTACCTAGAAAATAGGCAATATTAACTCAATATTTATTGAATGAATAAATAAGGAGACTTGCTGTAAAAATGTGGGGGATTTGATTAGGGCCTATTTAAAAAGAAGAAAAAAGAAAAGTGATGACTGGTTAAGGATATTTAAATATGGAGTTCAGGAAATAATTTAAATATAAGTAGTTCTTGACTTCCTTGGATGATTAAATTTTTGTTGTATATATTTTTCTAAACTGGTTTTTTTGGCAGTATAACCAGTCTGTTGGGTAAGTTTTTTTCTAATTCTCCTTTACTTTGTTTTCAGTTGGTTTTCTCCCCCTTTCATGCCAAAATGTGATTTCTTGTGCCTCTTCCTTGAAAAAAAGTGTTCTCTCATTATTCTTTGCTTCTAGTACCTTTGTGTGTTTTCATATTTGAAGGCATGTAATTAAAATATTTTACATTCTAAATTAATTGTATTCATATTCAGGCGCCTTTTGGAATGGGTCTTCCTTTTACTTTCCTTTTCTCTTTCCTTTTGAAGCCAAGTTAAATACATGAACAATTGTTTGAAAGTGAAGTGAAATAGGATGAATTTTCATAATTCCTGTTCCCAGAATAGTTTGATGGAAAACTAATTACGTAACTGCTATATCTGAAAAATCTTAAGGGTAAGAAGATTTATGAATATTTGTATGCTTATTAAAAGCTTTAAATGTTGTTTGTTAGATACCATTTGTAGTTTATAGCTTATTTAACTGAGCTCTAATTCAGTCTTCAATTTTGAGTCTTGCTGTAACATTTTAATTTCTAGATACATTGGAATCTTGATAAATATTTTCATTGTAGAATAAGTAATTTTTAAATATAAGATCTTTGAAAAACTATGACAAGTAAAACTTTATGCATATTTAACTCATCATTTTTAGTATAGATATTCTAGAGATGTGGGGTTTCGTATGTTTGTTTTTAAAATGATTTTTTTAATTTTACTTTTTTAAAGGAAAGGTACTGGCAGGAATGAATGTGAGTAGGGAGGCAGATAGGAAGAGAGAGGAGGAGGAAGCACTTTATTTAATTTAGTTGTTTATCCTGGAGTCTTGGGATATATGTGTACTATGTCTAGTGGTCTTATCTGCTAGGCCACCAGGGGCTCACCAAGAGTTGTTTTTCATAGTGAAAATTTATTGGAGACATACAGATTTATCAGTCTTGTATTTTGTGATATACCTAAAATCCTTTTGGGATGGGAATGGTGTTCGTGCATGTGTGCTAGTTGTTGAGTACTTCTTTCATGTTAGTCTCTGTTGCTAAGCACATTAACTGTCGTTATTTAATCTTTTTTGTTTTTCATTAAAAATTTTACTGAAGTATCATTGATTTATAGCATTACATAGATTTCATTAAGTCATTAGCTGTATATATTAATTCACTACTGAAAGTCATCCTTTACCTTACAGTTGACCCCTTTTAACTTCCTTTCCCTTCCTCCCATGATTTAATTTTCATAATGACTTGGATGGTTGTTAATATAGTTTCATTTTATAGATGAGGAAACAGGTTTAAAGAGGTTAAAATCACACAGTAAGTAGCAGACTAGTTGAGTTTTGAACCCAGCATCTTTTTTTCTAAAATTTGCTAAAGAAACATTTCTATCTATATTGAAGAGTTAGTTTTAAAGCTCCCGCACAAAAAATGCAGGTGAAGGGTATTCTACACAAAACATGTCACTTGAAGTAAAGAAGTCTACTTAGAAAGTCTTGATAACATTATTAAATGAAGAAAATCAGGTCAAAGGAAAGAAAAACTTTGAGAGGATTCTACAAGGGATTAAAAAATTAGCAGTGACATAATTAGGAAGAAGAATCAGTTGATTACGTAGCCAAGAAACTGGGAAGGAATTATCTAAAGGTACTCATTTCTTTAACCTTACTTTGAAGTGAACAAATATCTGTGATAGTTTAAGACAGATTGAGAAAAGAAAGGTAAGTCAACAAAATCACCTAGCCATTAATGGATGTTTTAAATGATCTCTATGACAATATTGCAGAACCACTGACTTAGTCTGTATCAAGTAGCTGTTTTGCCAAATTGTTAGTACAAATGTAAGTAGATGCCTGTACTTAAGAAAGCTTGAAAAGCCCACTATAATGAGAGAGTAAGACACATCTCCAAAATAATCAATTTTCTATAGTCCTCGGTAGAGTTGGCAAGCTTTATCTGGAAAGGACTTGATCATTATATTTTTGATTTTGCAGAGTATATGGTTTCTGTTGCGGTTATTCAACTTTGCATATGAATGCTTGTTATTGCTAGACAATGTTATAAGCACAAGTTTGCAGGATACCAGGACTAAAATAACACTCGAGTATCTTCCCGAATGCCTCCTCTTTTTCTGAATATTTTTAAAAAATATTTATTGAGGTAACTGATTTATAAAATAATGTAAGCCCATATGTACAGTTTCAAAAGTCCTTCATCACTATTCATTGGACTCCTATCCCATTCCCCCTGGTAACTTCAGTTCTGTTGTCCATGTCCAAGGGTTGTTTTTTGTTTAATGTTTCATTGCTTGGTTTCTTTGTATTCCACATATGTGTGAGATCACCTGGTATTTGTCTTTATCCTTCTGATTTATTTCACTTAGCATAATCCCCTCTAGTTTCATCCATGTTGCCACAGATGACAGAATTTCATTATTTGTAAGGCTGCTGTATATATGTACCACATCTTTCTCTATTCATCTGACAATGGGCATTTAGGTAATTTGCTATTCTTGACTATTGTAAATAATGCTTCAATAAACATGAGGGTGCGTATCTCTACAAATCAGTGTTTTGTGTCTTTAGGGTAAATACCCTTAGGTGGGATGACCAGATGTGATGAGTTTCCATTCTTGACTGCTTTCCATAATGGTTGCACCAATTTACACCCTTGTCAACATTTGTTGTTTCCAGACTTTTGGGTACTAGCCAGTCTCACTGGAGTAAGGTACTATCTTAGTGTTATTAATGTTTTGACATGCATTTTCCTATTAACAAGTGAGGAAGAGCATCTTTTCATATACCTGTTGGCCATCTGTCTTTGGAGAAATGTCTATCCAATTCTTCTGCCCATTTTTTGATTGCGTTTGCTTTTCTGTGACCGAGTTTTATGAGTTCTTTATAGATTTTGGATGTTAAGCACTTGTCATGTATGATGTGTAAAATGTCTTCTACTGGTCTATCCAGTAGGATGTGTCTTTTCCTTTTTTCCCCCTGTATACAAATTTTATAATTTGATGTCTCATTTATTTACTTTTGTTTTTGTTTCCCTTGCCACTGGACTTGAGTCCCCAGAGACTTAAGTGACTGATGTTATAGTTATGGAATGTCTTGCCTATCTTATCTTCCAAGTATTGTATGGTTTGCGGTCTTACATCTAAGTCCCTAATCCATTTTGAATTAATTTTTGTGTATGGTGCTAGAGAATAGTCTAGATTCATTCTTTTGTATATTGCTATCCAGTTTCCCAACACCGTTTTCTGGAAAGACTCTCCTTTCTCCATTGTATACTCATTGCTCCCCTGTCGTATATTAACTGACCATATATGCGTGAGTCTATTTAAGTTCTATTCTACAAGTCTATGTGTCTTGTTTTAATTCCAGTACCGTAGAGTTTTTATCACTATTACTTTTTAGTGTAGCCAAGATCTGGGATTGTGATTGTGATACCTCCACTTTTATTCTTTTTTTCCTCCTGGTTGCTTTGGCCATTTGGGGTCTTTTGTTTTTCTTACAAAATTTGTTCCATTTCTTTGAAAGCTGTAAATAAGATTTTGATGGAGAGTGCATTAAACCTGTATTAAATATTGCTTCAGATATGATGCCCTTTTTAGCAATGTTAATCTTTCCCAATTATGATCAATGATACCTTTCCATCTCTGAATCTTCCTCTTTCTTTTAGCAAAGTTCTGTAGTTTCTATTGTACAGGTTGTTTACCTCCTTTGTGAAGTATATTCCAAGGTTTCTAATTCTTTTTGTTTCTTATTATAAATGGAATAGTTTATTTTATTCTCTTCTATTATATTGTTTTTTTCTTTTTTGAAGTTTTGATAAAATTTAATAGTAAAGTCATCTGGTCTTTAACTTTTGCTTTTGAAGAGACTTTTGATAGTTCTTCAATTTCCTATTCAAAATTATTTATGTATTTATGTATTTGTGTATTTGTTTATTTATTTATTTATTTGTATTTATGTGTGTATGTGTGTATGTATGTATGTAAGTAGGCAGGAATGAAGTAAGCAGGCAGACAGACAGGCAGGGAGAGGAGGAAGAAGTCTGTTGATTTAAGGAAGAAGTCTGTTCATTTAGTTGTCTATGTTGGTCCCTCTCTTCCCTCCCACAATGAACTTGGGTCCTTGGGCTTTACATGGACTGCACCATCCACAGCTTCAGACCTAACTACTGAGCCACCAGGGTGTACCATGCCTCCATTATTAAGTTGAATTTTTTTGGACAGAAGCTTGAGTTGGGACTGAGTTATTTTGGATAGGAGATTGGAAATGAAGCTTAAAAAAGAATAAAACATCTGAGAAAGATCCTGGAAATCTGTGTTCTTACAACTTAACCATGCATGTCAATATTGTACTTAATATCATCATGAAGTGTGCTTTGTTTTTGGCCCAATTATGTCCAACATAAGGACATTTTAGCTTTCCTCAGCATTCCTTTCATTCAGTTCTGGCTCCCATCAGTACCCTTCTATAGGAGAGTCAATAATGATTGGGTTTGGAAATAGGGCGAGAAATAGAGTGAAGCTTCCCTGTGGTCATTTATGTCTGTTTTCTGTATTATAACCCAAAGATCTGATAATACCCTTTGGACAAAAATATTAGTATATGAATCAGTCTAGGTGTTCCTTAGAAATGTTTTGTATTTTTTCAGTCCTATATTTGCCTTTGTTTTTTACTTTGTTAGGGAAAACAAAGAATTTGGGCAAGCAACACTTTTATTACTTGCTTCTAGATCTCCATTCTTAATAACTGTAATAATAAAATGATCATACCAGCCATTCATTGCATGACAATGTAGTTGGGATTTGAGTCTGTCTTTCTTACTCTTAACATTTGTATTCTATCTGGGGTGGTGTTATCCATGGACTTACTTGAAAGACAGTATGATAAGGCAAGGAGAGGGAATTTTAAACTGGAAAAGAATGGAATTCTGTTTTGTAGTCAAGAGAAATAAACTGGATTTGGAAGATAAAAAGATGGGGAAAATAGGATGGGAATTTTAAACAGAACCAGCGTACACTACACAGTTTACTTTATATTACTTAGGAACCTCGGGTCTCACTTCTGATTCCTTGAATCTTGAGGTGCTCCAGCAACTACTGTAGGAGAAAATACATTGTTAGTATCCCAGGTGTAACTTGGAACAGTAGCCACCTTGGGCTACTTAATTTTAAATTAATTAAAACAAGTGAAAATTAAAAATTTAGTTCCTCATGCTAGTCACATCTCAAGTCTTTAATAGAATAATTCCCTGTTGGGCAGCACAGCTTTAGAGAACTGAGTTGTCTTATTTACTGTTGTTATTGTAAATGACTCACCGGAGACTGTCACATCTGTGTATCTAGCATCTTTGTGGGAAAATGAGTTTTGAGTCCGTGAAAACTGTTTGTCCCAGTGTTCTTTTTTCATCCAGATTCTAAAAGTTGATGACTTTTATGCTAAATAAAATTTTGAAGTTAGGTATTCTTTACAAAGTCATTTGGAATGGTATTTCTTACACATGAAGAATATACCACATAGTAAAATTGAAACGATCAACTTGAAAGATAGAAATAATTAATTTAAGGGTATTTTATTAGGGATATCAGATTCAAAAGTTATATTAACTTGGAAAGGTGAAGTCTGGGAAAGACATTTAGAGATTGAAATTTGAACATTAAAATAATTAGAAAAGTAAGTTTACCTAAAATCTAGAATGAACATTCTTTGACATTATTTGAGGTAAACCAAAATGTAAATTGTTTAGTATATAGATAATTAACTTAACAGAACTTTCTACTAAAATTAACCATTAGTCTAGGTAGACTGTGGCTCAGAATTATTGAGTTATTAATAGTTAATATCAATTGGATTATATCTGGCTTTTTGTGTAACCACAGTAAGTATATAGCTCTGTCCTTTACCCCCAACTTATCTCTTAGGTCTTTTGTTCACCAGAAATTACTGCCTAGAACCATGAGTCTGTACTATATTCCTGTGTTTCTGTTACCGGATATTCAAAACAAGACTAGTATTTAAAACCCTGGATTCTTAGATTAAAATCAGTATTAAAAAGTACAGTTCAGGCCGATAAAACAGATAAACATTAAAAAGTAAGTTTATAAGTTCAAGTGAAACTTGTGATTTTTATGTAGTGAAATGCTGCATGCTGAACCCGTGGCATTTTTAACTGTACTGTTCTTTAACCCCACCTCTAGGGAAAAACATATAACCTACTGCATGTGTTAGGCAAACTGCTGCTGGAGTGTTAGCCTCCACTTGAGACTTTTGATAAAGCTCCGATAACAGATCTTTCCTTGGAGTGATACTGGATACAGATTTTTCTTGCAGCTTAACCAGCCTTAGCTTCTAGGGATCCTCAAGCTGCTGGCGCTTCACAACAGCTTCATTAATTTTCATTACTCTCTTGACCACCTTTTAGACTAGGATCTCGGCTATCATTTTTGTACAGACTCTAGTGTCTAATCAACCTGACTGTAGTAGACTTAAATGTACATAGTAATAAAAAGACCAGTATCTTGTGCCTAGAACCATAAAAATAAAAAAAGAAAGAGAAACATCATAAATGATGGATCACAGCAAACCCCCTGAGAAAAATGCTAATCTATGAGAAATTGTAAATCTTCCTGGAGAAAAGATTTATGTCCTGAGATCAGCATGCCCTGGTGGGGTAGTTGTTAGGTCAGTCACCTCTGGAGGAGTATAGTTCATGTAAATCCCAAGGACTTAGGTTTGTGTCCTGAATCTAAAGAGAACAATCAGTGTGAACAACTAAATAAAAATAATGTGCATCTTCCTTCTCTCTTTTCCTGCCTTTATTCCTGCCTACACCTTTCCTTTTAAAAAATAAAAAATAATAAAAGACTTATTGTGATTAAGAGAATCATAGATGCGCAAATTGAGAATTACAGCAAAGAAAGAAATGAGAAAGTTACAATCAGAAATCAGAAATTATGTTTGTAGACCACAGTAAGTAGATAAGGTATGCCCTGGTGGAACAGGGGTTAGGTCAGGCATCTGTGAAGGAGTAAGTCACATGCTCCTGGGTTTGAGTTCTGGGTCCAGGGGGAAGGCAACCAGTGTAAACTGCTAAAATAAAAAATATTGTGCTGCTTCCTCTTCTTTCTGCCTGCCTACTCACCTTCATTCCTACGTGCACCTTTCCTTTTAAAAAAAAAATTCCCGAAAGACAGGTAGAGAAAAAAAACACAGAACAAAATAGAGGGTCTCAACAGTAGACTAAAAGAAGCAACTGGGTGTGTTTATGAGATTGAATATAGGGCAGTGGATAATACCCAAGCTAGAAATGGAAAAAATAATTTAAAGAATAACAGATAACATAAGAGGCTTGTGGAATAACACTATGGGAAACAACATCTGTATCATAGGAGTTCCAGAAAGAGAAGAGAGAAAGGTATAGAAATCTTAATTCAGGAAACAATACCTGAGGACTTTTCTGTTCTGGGGAAGAAAGCAGACCCAGATACAGGAAGCTTAGAGAATTCCAAATAAATTAACCCATATAGACACACAAAGACATAGTTATAATAAAAATGACAAAAACTTAAGAGACAAAGAATCCTAAAAGCAACAAGAGGGAAAGTGTTAATGTAAAGGAACCTCCATAAGACTATCTTCAGATTTTTCAGTAGAAATCTTAAACAGGCCAAAAGTGAATGGCACGATATATTTAAAGTGTTAAAAGAATGGAACTAAGAATAGTTCTCTGAGCTATCACTCAGAATTGAAGAAATGCTAATTAATTTTATTGAGAAACAAAAAACTAAAAGAATTTATCATCATTAAACCAGTCTTGGAAGAAACACTAAAGGGACTTTTGTAAAATAAAAGTAAATCCCACTCACAAGGAGCAAAGTACCAAAATTATAAAATGAGGTTAAGAAAGTTGAACTCCGAGAACGAGCTTGAGTTTAATTTGGTTTTAGTCTAAAACAGGTAAGAAGCATAAAATCATGTGCATAAACCTAATTATAATTTCAGAACCAAAATCTGTATTAGAATCAAGAAAGAAAATGAATAGGAATCTCCCATGCAAACATTCCTCAAAAAGAAGCCATCAAAATACAAAAGAACACAGAAAAATAGCAAAAGCACCTAGAAGACAAGTAATAAAATAATATTTGCATGTCAGTAATCAAAATGTCACTTACTGAACATACTAATCAAAAAAAGTACAGACTAGTTGAATAGATTAAAAAAAAACAACCCTACCTTCTGCTGCCTACAGGATACTCATATAATCTCCAAAGATAAATACAGATTTAAAGTAAAAGGTTGGAAGTCAGTATTATAAGCAAATGGTAATCTGGCGAAGGCAGGAATTGCCATACTTATATCAGATAAAATTGATTTCTATCTTAAAAAAAATAGTAAAGAACATAGGTGGACATTATATGATTAAGGCATCATTTCAACAAAAGAACTTTAACACAAATACACAAAATATAGAACACTAGAATACATAAAGCAATTATTAATAGAACTAGAGAAAACTAATGACAGCAATACAATACAGGCACTTAATACCCCACTTATGACAATGGACAGATCAAACAGAATTAATAAGGAAAGAACAGCCCTTAAGAATTAATTAGGCAAGATGGGTTTAATAGGTATTTACAGAAAACTCCCTGTAAAAACAACAGTTTACTTTTTTTCCCTAGTGCACCTGGAACCTTCCCAAGGATAATATTCTGAGATAAAAACAGGTATCAGGAAATTTGTGAAGATGAAATATCAAGTATCTTCTTCAGTCATAGCACTATAAAGTTAGACCTCAAAAGAAAACTAGAAAAATCTCAAATATCTGGAGACAAAACAGTATGTTCCTTATTAACCACTGAGTCAATGAGGAAATCAAAGGAGAAATGAAAAAATACATGAAGATAAACATGACATTGATCAGAATCTATGGAATGCTACCAAAGGAATACTATGCTGAAAGATAGCACTACAGGCCAATATCAAGAAACAAGAAATAATCTCAAGTAAGTAGTCTATATACCTAGAAAAAGAAAAGATAAAACCCAAATTTAGTAGAAGGAAGGAAATAATAAAAATAAGAGCAGAAATAAATAGAAATCAAAAAGACAATGCAAAGATCAGTGAAATCAAGAGCTGGTTCTTTGAAGATAAAATGGGCAAACCTTTAGCTAGGCTTAAGAAACAGAATCAGAGATTAAAGTATATAAATTTTAACAGATACTGTAGAAATACAAGGAATTATAAGAGACCGTTGTGAACATCTGCCAATAAATTATACAGCTTATAAAAAATGAACAAAATTTAGGTTTATATAGTTTTCTAAGATTGAAACAGGAAGAAATAGTAAACCTAAATAGGCTGATTTAAGGAATGAGATTGAAACAGCAATAAAAAGTTTTAGAAAAAACAAAAGCTAAAGGTCAGGTAATTTTACTAGTTTACCAAAACTTCAGAGACAATATATAATACCTGTCCTTCTCAAACTCTAAAATAAACTTTATATCAAACTCTAAGCACTTTATATTCAAAAGTGGATAAGGACATTACAAAAAGAGAGAAAACTTAAAACCAATTATCTCTGGTGAACATAGGTACAAACATTCTCTACCAAATACTAGCAAACCAAATTCAAAAGTACATTAATCTATGTGCCCTGGTGGCCTAGTGGGTTAACCTGGGCGCAGTTCATATACATACAGAGATACCTGGTTCAAGACCTGGGGCCAGCGAAACAACCAAGGTGTATAACTATATAAAAATAAAATACTACTGCTTCTCTCTTCCTGCCTGCCTGCCTGCTTGCCTGTACCTATCCTTTAAAAAAATGCACAATGTATTAATCATAGCTAGGTAAGATTTATTCCAGGGATATAAGGATAATTCAGTATATATAAATCTTTTAATGTAATACCTTAAATCAGCAAAATGAAGTACAAAATTTGTGATGATTTCGGTAGACACAGAGAAAGCATTTAACAAGTTCAACACCCATTTATGATATAAAAAACTCAATAAAATGAGAATAGAAGGAACTTAACATAGTAAAGGTCATATGTCATAAATCCAAAACATAACTGTGAAAAACAAAGAATTTACTCTAAAACTGGCAAGACTCGGCTACCCACTCTTAGCACTGTTATTTAATATAGTATTGGAAATAGCCAGAGCAATTAAACAGGAAAAAGAAAATAAAAGGAATTCAATTTGAAAAGGTGAAACTCACTATTTGCACATGACAAGATAATATGCATAGAAAACCCAAGAGATCCCACTGAAACTCTTAGAAATCAATGAATATAGCAAGGTGGCTGACTATAAAATTAATCAACAAAAATCTGCCATGTTTTTATATACAAGTCAATTAGAAGGAAAATAAACATTTTAATTTACAGTTACTTCAAATGGAATCAAATATCTAGGACAAATTTAAGAGAGGAGGTGAAAGAACTGTACAATGAGAATTAGAAGCCATTGTTAAATAGAAGCCACAAAATGATGAAAGAATATTCCATGCTTATGGTAGGGAGAATTTATTAAAATGGCCATCTTACCTAAAGATTTTAATGCAATCCTTATCCAAATTCCAAAATAACACTAATTTTTATATGGAAACACTGAAGGCTCCAAATAACTAAAAGCAATCCTAAGAAAAAAGCAGAAACAATAAAAGGTATTATGCTCCCTAACTTGAAAATAAACTACAAAACTATGGTTATCAAAATGATACAGTGCTAGAATAAAAACAGATACACAAATCAAGATATGGATGTAAGAGTGGAAACTATAAAATATATAGAAGTAAACAGTGCACACTTCATGATATAGCCCTTAGAGATGTGTTTGTGGACTCAACTCCAATGGCAACGGAAACAGAAGGAAAAATAAACGGAATCATTTAAGCTAAAAAGATTTAGTGTAGTGAAAGAACCTCAGCAGGATGAAAAAATACCTTCCTGAATAGGAGATATTTGCAAATCATACATCTGACAAGGGATTAATATCCAAGCTCTGTAAAGAACTTAAGCAACTCAACAATACAACATTTCAAACCAATAAAAACGGGCAGAGGATCTCAACAGCTATTTCTCCATAGAGGATATATTGATGACTAATAAGCATATGAAAAAATGTTCATTTGTTATGAGAGATATAAATCTAAGCCACAATAAGATAGCATCTTACACTGTATAAAAAAGACAAGACACAACAAATGTTGACAAAGGTATGGAGAGAAGGGAACGTTTCTACACTGTTGTTGGAAGTATAGATTGTTATAGTCTCTTCAGAAAACAGTTTGGAAATTTCTCAGAAAGTTAAAAATAGAACTACAGCATGATCCAGTAATCCCACTTCTAGATATCTATCTAAAGAACATGAAAATATTAATTCAAAAAGATGGTATGCATCCTGTGTTTATAGCAATACTCTTTACAATAGCCATATCTTGTCAGCAAATCTTGATTATATTTTCAAAACAGCTGGAATCTGAGCACTTTTCATTACCTTTTAACTTCAACACAAGTCACTGTTATCTTCCACCCTATCTCCTTGCTGGTCTCTACTTCCTTTGTTGCTGCTGCTTCTGCTTTTAAAAGCCCCTACTGGCTCATTGAGAAAAGAATATTTACCTTGACCTCTAAGATGTTGCATGATCTTTCCTCTATATCTCTTTGATCTTATTATCATTTACATTTGCTATTCTTCTTTCTTCTCTGCCTTTGGAATTTAATAGTTGCTGTTCTTCCTGCCTAGAATGCAGTTCCTCTAAATATATCCACATCATCCTGTCTTTATTTCATATAACCTGTTCAAATGTCACTTTAAAGGACTTTCCTTAAACACTCCTATTGAAATAACTTCTTCTGATTTGCCCTAGTGGCTCAGGTGCTAAGTTGTTGGCCAGAGTATAGAGCATATAAAGCCCAAAGACCCAGAGTTAAGCATTCTTACTACTTTACCTTTCTGCACATGATAATGGTTTCCAGGGCTGAATCCATTTTAGTCATCTTTGCTGGACATTTATTTTCTTGTTTGCTCCTAAAGAAAGAACCAGAACTAAAACAAATGTTGCAAATATGAGTAGAGTGTGTTTTTCCCTTTTTAAGAATTTCAGTGTTTTTATTAAGACAGACTGATTGAATGAACTTTTCTTTTTAAAGATAACCAGTCCTGACTTATTTCAAAATGTCTACCCATTAAAACCTTAAGTCATTCTTACGTATTTCTTATCTTGCTTTAGAGTTGGTTTTGAACCAAAGTGCAAGCCTTCGTATTTCTCTTAATTTAACCCAATAGAAAATCTTCCTGGAAAATATATACCTTTAATGTAGAAATGAACACATGTAAATTTTTTAAGAAGCAAATAGAAAAATTACTTTATATCAAGGGAGAATCATAACTGATGAAATTGAGAATTTCTTTGTATTCCAAAATTAACATTTGAACAGTTTATTGGAATAATTTTACTGTATACATTTGTTACCCTTTACCTACAAATTAATTTCCTTTTCAGCCTTTTCGCATTTGCCTCTTGTATTTTCTTGTTTTTTTAATTCACTTTATAGCCAATTACTCTACCGCTGCAAATCTCTGTTTCTAATATTGCCTCTCATCCATTCTGTGCTTTGCTGGCAGATAAATCTTTTTTTTAATCACCTGTTTTCTTCAGAAGAATCTATAAAATTAAATCTAAGATTTCAGTACTTAGAGATCCATTTATAATCTAGCTTTACTTGAATTTGCATTGCTCTTCTTACTGCTTTTGTTACTTAGTAATTTTTAAGATGAACATTTTTACCCACTCCACTCAGTTTGTGTGCATACACTCTTTCACTCACTTAATGCTTGTTCACATTAGTTTGTTCTGGTTAAATGCTGTTTTATTCCTTATACTACGTTGCTCCTTAAATGCCTTAAGCTCCTCATATATAACCTATAACTGTCAAGTAGAAACTTATGTTAGACTAATCTTTTTCTTAAGCTCCGCTTGTATTTTCATTAAAAAAAAACCAGCATTTGGTTTTTGTTGCTTAATACTTAAGTCTGGTCCTTCAGTAAGAGAGTGTGCTTATTGATGACAAGACTCCTGATAAGAATGCTGGATTCTTCAGAAAATGTATTTAGTGATTTGATTTCTACCATGTTCTATTATGTGTAAAATAATTTCTTGCAGTTCTGGGTATTTTTTATTGAAAGTATTGGGAGAAGGCAAACATAAAAATTTTCTTATAATTTATCCTATAGGAAACCTCTTTTCAAAGAGAAATGAAGAAGAAAACTATTTATATGCTAAATGTGGGAGATCAGGAATTTGAAGATACGGAGGGAAACATGGAAGGTAACGTTTCATTTTTATAAAGCTTGTATGTTAAAAACAAAACTTAGTGTTTTTGAACTGTTCATTTGTGTACATTTCAAAATACATGAGTAATTTTTTTTACTTATTTTTTTTCTAAATTCTGAAGTAAGTTGCTTGAATAAAAAGTGCACACATTTTTTTTTCCTCTTTCCATGTCTAAGGTTCAGTTATTCAAGGTTTTTGATTTGTTGAGCTTTTTTATTTTTCTTTTTAAAATTTTGCTCCGTATGTATTTAGGAATTACATACTTTTTCTTTTCTTCTTTTTTTAGTGTTAGCACTGATATTTTTCTTTTGCTTCTGAAGTTATTATTTTAATCTTCCCTATTAACAGGAAAACCATAGACTTCTTTCTTCCCGCCGCTCCCTTCTTTTTTATTTTCTCCTTTTTTCCTTTCTTCCCCTCTCCTCCCCTCCGCTCCCCACCCCTCCCCTCCCCACCCTTCTTTCTAAAGTAAGGGTATGGCAGGAGTGAGGGCAAGTAGGCAGGCAGGTAGGAAGAGAGAAGAGGAGGAAATATTTTTTTAAATTTTTTATTTCGTCATTCACACTAGTTGCCCCCCACCCCCACCCCATCTCAAGCCCAGGGGTATGTAGCCTGTGCTGCTTCACAGCTTCAGAGGCGATTGACCTAACTGCTACTGCACAGGGGCACACCAACCAGAACACTTTAACTCTGATTATCCTACTCTTGATTTTTGTTATATTTATTTATTTATGTTATATTTATTCAAGTTTCTTTAAGGTCTGTGTATTTATTTTATCCTCTTCCAAATTATTCAAAGATAAATATGCAATTATGTGTTGATAGTTTTTTTCCTTTTAACATTTTAAAGCTATTATTTAGCCATTTAATCATTTCCTACCCATTATTGCTTCTTTTTTATTCTCTTACTCAGAATTTCATGAGTATATTAAACTTTGTTGTGCTCTCATTTCCTGATCTCTCTTCCACAGGTTGCAATTCTTAGTCTCTTACAATCTAAATAATTTCCCAAAATCTCTTTTATAATTTAAAGACATTCGTTTCTTCTGCATTTAATTTGCTGTTTAGTCATTCTACGTAGTATTTGAAAATTCTCATATTGAAGTCTAGGGGAATCTAATTTAAAATTATAATAAGTAAATATTTAAACTAGGTAGATAAAAAAATAAGTAAATCTAAAAAACTCTTGTTTTTGCTGAGTCTTTCTTACTCAAGTTGCTTTTCTTAGGTTTGATAATGTTTGATTATGAGTTTCTATTTGATCAGTTTAATCTGTGGAATCCTAGAGTACTAAAGTAGAAATGGTTTTCTTCAGAGTATACATATTTACTTTTTCCTCAACCAGTGCTGGTATCACTTTAGCACCATATTAGGTTGTTGATTTATTGCTGGAATCTCAGGGGCCATTCTTCTCTGTGAGTGGTTCTAAGAGTTAAGTCTCCAGATCTGAGCAACAGTTTGGACATTTGCTCCCAGGATAATAGCAAGCTTTCTATTTGCTTAGTGTATACTTTTCACTTTTCAGCTGATCATTTCTTTATTTTTGGTTTATTTTATGTTGAATCTTGGAGATTCTTCACTTATTTATGAGCCAGTAATGCATACTTTTGTATGCTGGTTGGTGGGTCTTTAAATGAATACAGATCCTAATGGGCATATTTTAACTATTTACTTTATAAATGTACATACATGTTGATCTAGCAATTTCATTTTTAGGAATTTATATCATAGATATAGTATTGAAAATGTGAAACGACAAAGGTTTTCATTGAGATGTTGTAATAGTCAAAAGTTGAAAACAAGTGAATGTCTATCAGTAGGTTAAAACAAAAAAATCACAGTGTGTATCGTATTCTCGCATTTGTATAAATAAGAAAGTTTGAAAGAATTTATATTAGAATTTGCTTGTCTTCTTTATTGTTATTTATTGCTCGCTTAAAAATTTGCATCAGTTTTAACAAGTGCATCATTCTATTGGGGGATGTTGATGGGAAGCTCTTAATGTGTAGGGGCAGGAATATATGGAAACATCTCTGTACCTTTTCTCCACTGTAAATCTAAAATTGCTCTCAAAATACTTTTTCTTAAGTAAAAAACTGGAAGACGCAGAAAAAACTTGTTTTGTTGAGTAGAGTGCTACTAGTAGATTAGATTTGAGCAAGAAATTTGTCACTAAACTTTCAGTACTTAAAATTTTTTGAGCCATGTAACTTATTTATTTTAAACTTACGTGAAGAATTTTTTCATTTCATTAAAGCATAAGTAAATATTGAGAGTATTTGACTTAAGTGGTGTGTTTTTATAATGTATCTAATTACTTTGTAATAATTACAGGACCCTTTAGATTATCTCGTCTACCACACTGCCACAAAAAATAAATCATGGTCTTGAGATCTTGAAAGCACATATGACTTCTTTACTTCATAGGCAAAGAAAACAAAGATAATACTCCAACTACTGGTTTGTTGTACAGTGAAGCTGACAGATGTCCAATATGTCTTAACTGTCTATTAGAGAAGGAAGTTGGTTTTCCAGAAAACTGTAATCACGTCTTCTGCATGACCTGTATCCTTAAATGGGCAGAGGTAAGACTTAAGTATTAAATATTATTATATTTTAATTCCCTAGCATGATTTCATTCTACTTGAAGAGTTAATACTGCCTTTCATAAAGTATTTCATAGTAATGTATTTTCCCCTTGGTATACATTTCCCTGTATTCAAATTTTATTGATACATGTTTTCTAATTTACTTTTACTCAACATTTTATATTTTTATAACTAAAAAAACTAATGCACATTTTCCCCCCCAAAAGAATTAATAGCCTTATAGGAAAATATTAAGTGTTGTTTTTGGTAGAATTGCAGTCATTCATCCTCAGTGTATTTTACTCTTGGGTTAAAATCTATTTACTAATAATATCTTGTCTATTTGGGCGTTTTATATTTTTCAGAAAATTTTTGCATAATTTAATTCTTAATATCAGCTTTGGGGAATAACCAAAGCAGATGTAATAGTGTCCTTCTATTTTAATTTTATGTTCTATAGCTTAGCCAAGATTTCACAGTTTAAGAGGCAAAAGTGAATTTAGAACTACATTTCATGACCAGTTTTTACTTTGGTGTGAACTAATTTTAGAGTGAGCTAGAGATATTACAGAGTTATTCATAGACAGTGAATGATTGAGAACACACATTTTGTGCTTTTATTCCATTATGTTGACTCAGTTCCTTCCAACTACATCATAATACTGGTACTTTGAATATTCCTTATTATCTTCCTTGTTATGGAGTATGACATAAAAATTCACTGTCATATTAATCATGTTGTATTTTCCAAGCCAGTAGTTTATCAGCATGTAAATGTTAGTAAAGGCAAAAGTGTGAAAAAAGTTAAAAAAAATAAGTGAAAGTTTAAAAATCTCAAAATTATTTTTAATGTTACCTGCTGCTCAAATTGTTCATTATTTGTAAGCATGTTGGAATTAAATGCTTATTATATAGAGATTTTCAGAGTTCTGTTTTTTACTTATATTTTTATTAGTTTGGATAGGAGAATGTAACTATATTGATTCTATGGCTGAATTCTGGGAAAAGAGAAAACCAAGATTTGTTATACCTATTGAATTGATAATAGTATACTTAGAAACATTTTAAAATAGATTAAATCCTAAATTGGTCTTTAACAAGAAGGGACTAAAGATAAGTAAAACTGTGTTCTGAGGAAAAGAAGTATTTTGAGCTTTGCTGAGTTAATACGATTCTAAATCTGTGTTTGCAGGAACATTTATTAATGAAATAAAACATTTTTTTTCTGCCATGCAACTAAAGACTTTATCTGCTGAATTTAGTGCACCTTGGTTTGCTGTGTGATTGAATATTTTAGAAATAGAGGAGATTTTGCTTCCAGTAAAGAAGCAATATTACTATATGGGCAGAAACTTTAAATTTGGTGCTTATCATAAGATTGTGTTCAGTGATCACATAATTGTAAATTTCAGCATAATCTGAGCATGTATTTTTCTCTTTGAAAATTAGAATGTAATTAAATAGACGTGATTTCCTTTCTTACTCTCTGCATGCATTTTTCATTCAACTGTAAGTTTTATCTTGAAGTACATGTTCCAGATGTCTTTAGGGTATATATTTAAAAGTGGAACTATTAGGTTATATATGCATGTATTCAATTATTTTATTTTATTTTATTTTTTAAAGGGAAGGTGCAGGAAGGAATGAAGGCGAGTAGGCAGGCAGAGAGGAGGAAGAAGCATTTATTTGGCATGCCCCATTGGAGTAGGTTCGGCGCAGTCTGCTTAAATCCTAAGGTCCTGGGTTCATGTCCCAGAACTGGTGGGAATAAACAAGATAAATAACTAAATAAAATTTAAGTTAAGTGCTTCTTCCTTCTCTCTTACTGCCTGCTTGTCTCTGTTCACCTTTATTCCTGCCTATACCTTTATTTTTTAAATAGAAGCATTTATTTATTTTATTTAGTTGTTCATCTTGGTTGTCTCTATTCCTCTGGCCTGGGTTTCGAATCTGGGTACTTGGGATGTATGTGTCCAGCCAACATCTTTAGACTTTACTGCTAAAGCTACCAGGACATGCTGGCCCATTAAATTCTACCGAACAGTGCTAAACTTTGTTTTTAACTCTTGCTGGATATTTTTAAGTTGAAAATGCTTGATAACAGATTGTGTTGTAATCAACACCTTTCTTGCGTATAATATTTTGTGTTACTCCTTTGGATTAAACATTTTATTGAAGCTAAATTATTCTTAAAAGAAAATACTTAGCTGCTGCTCTGTGGCCATAAATTGTGATGAGGGTGAGGGATAGGAGCTGTGGGTTTTTTTTAAGCAGAAGTAATTAGCCTTGAAAGAGAATATTCTGAATTATTTTATTGTCTCTATTGGGAATGACAGGCATCTTAAATAAATCATTAAGTTGAGCAATAGTAAGACTACAGTCTACTAATAAATTGTTCATTTCAAATAGTAAATGAATACTGGTTAACACAATCACTTTGGCCTTGAATTAAATTTTTTGGTTTGAATCTTTCATTGGTATGAAAAATACTGGATGTTTTGAAGTATGTAAGTGCTTTGACAAATAGAATGAAATTTCAGATTCACTAGTGATTTTTCTCCATGACCATTAGTTAAGATCTCTTGTTTTCTTCAACCTCCCTTCTGTTTTTAAAGGGAAGCATGCTATTTACTTTCACTTTCAGGATTATGAATGTGTCTATATTTAGAATCATCTAATCATCCAGTCCCTATGTTAAGGCTCTCATCTATATTCCTTCATAGATTTTAATGTTTATTTGATATTCAGGGCAAGGATCTAGAACTTTAGTGTTTCTAAATATTTCAAGGGGTAGCCTGAAATTAAAATAATTTTTTAAAGTTGATCCAGAGTTTAAAGCTTTACTAAAATTTATTTCTACGAGGAAGGTAGAAATCAAAGTGAGATTTACATAGTTGCTGGAAATATGCATATTAAGAAAACCATACGAATTTGTATTCAGGATTATCTTCCTAGTTTTATGTGTCTTTCATAAATTCAGTTCTGCTTTCTGAGATTTAATGAAGTATTTACAACAGATATCAAGATTCAAAAAGAAGGACTCATTTATTTATTTTCACCTCAATAGGTATCAAAGAAATTCTGCTCTATAAGAAGAAAGTAAAGGTTACGGTATCTAGGAGTCTAGTATATTTATTTTGGGCACAATCCTGAAAGTTTTTATCCTCTTGAAATAACTATATCCAAAGTCAAGTTAGTTTTAATCTCTTCAAGAACTAACATTTTGATTCTCTTTAGTTATTTTAAACAGAGGTCATGTAAGAACTTTTAAGTGATGAAGTAGCTGAATGCAGTTTCTAGCCTTTGTATAACGTCTACCTACCACAAAAGATTGAGGGTACCTACCTGTTCACCTTCCTGTCCTTAGCCTAATTGCCAACTCTTGGGGCTACTATAATAAATTGAAATTGTTTGTCTACTATGACTATATTTAGTTTAAAGGAACTTGTAGAAAGAAGGTAAGCCTCTCGGTTTATATAAAATAATGATGATATAGAAACTGAATATTGAACTAAGCAAAGACAGTAATTTACAAATAAAGTTGAAATTTTTGTTCATTTAAAAACTATCAGTATTAGAGCTGAGAATCTGAAACTCAGCCAAAAAACTGATGAAATATTTATAAAGTCAATAAAGTGTACAAATGCTTAGTCTACGTATAGCGTGTTTAATTTACACTACATTTATCCTCACTTATCTGTGTCTGCACAGTAATTTTAAAAACAAAGATCGAGAGAGGTCTGACAGCTTTAATAGTAAGAGCTGATCATTATAGCTTAATTTTGACAACAGGAAACCTCCTTCCCACATAGACTGGTTAAGAAAAAATAAATTTTATGATTCAGTATGATTGTCAAGAAGTCATTAAAAATTTGATTCTTAAAAAGTTTAAAGTCTGAGGACTTAGAAACATTTCATTTTTGAAGCATTTGAGCACTTTTACTCTATTTAAAGGAAGTCAATATATGTGATTAGGAGATTCTTGTATATACAGTGGCTTTCTTTTTTCCCTTTTAAATAATATAAAATATTTTTCTTTTAAGTAATTTTCATTGTGTTTAACATTATCTTCCCTCAGCTTATTTATCCAATTTTTCCATTTTATATCAAAAGTTAACTTCAATTTTAGAAAGTAAGGTTAATGAAATGGAAAATGGGCAACTGGCAAAGGTATGTTTTCTCTCATGATACTAGAAATGAGTCTTCCTATGGTAACATACAATTCTTGAAGAAGCCAAACAAATGGTCAAGCAGACAGGTGAGGAATATATTTTTGAATTAATACATAACCAAAAAATCAAAATGTGACTAGTATCTTGACTACTGTTATGTTTTATGTACAAATTTTTTATGCAATGAATGAAAATTTATACATTCTGGGAATCGGGTTGCTTTCAGTAACATTTCAGCAAAGCTTGTTTTGTTTTTTTTTATCAGTTTTTCCTAAATTTTAGTTTTTCTATTCCCAAAATAAGCCAAGCATCTCTAATTTAAACCTATCTGTGGAATACTCCTAATGTTAGTGCTATCTTTATAAAGAATTATCAAATGTATTTCATTTATTTAGTACAACCTGTGCAGTAGGTGACTCAGGACTACCTACCTTTATCTTTACAGGTAGTTTCAGAAATTTTTATTCTGACTACTCCAGAATTTAAATTTGTAGCTAAAGATTTCAAATCCCATTTTGATATTACCCCCATGTATTAATCCTTTGGTAATCTTTGATAGGGTAAAGAATATTTTACATTTCTGAATACTTATTACCTAAAGCATATATATAATAAATTTTCATTTAATATTCTATTCTTAAAATGATTCTAAATGTATATTTCTGTATGACCTTGTATTAAATGACAGAATTTATAAAATGATTTATACAGGTAGTTTACAGAATTTTCTGGTTTTTACTAGAAAATATATTTCTATTACATGTCAGAAAGCTAAAAATAATTCTATCCAATTATTCTATCTTGGAAAACATGACAGGATTTCTTTTGAATAGTTAGATAAAATACTTTATTTGGTGTTATCACTAACAGCCTTTGTCTTTAGGAATACATTTCTGAAAGCTGTTAAAAAAAACCAAAATATCAGTAATGTGGATTGACAGGGCTATCTTGAAAAAAATGGTTAAGTGTGACTATATACGCTAACTGCAGCTTAGCATTTTCTTTGAGATTCAGGTTGAGTATCTTAGAACCATCTATGAGAAAGGATATGTCCTGGTGAATAGCTTTAAAATTATGTCAACCTCTAATAGTATGCATTCCTAAATAATCTTTATTTGATTTTGAACTGAGTTTTGTATAATATGCTCTATTTGTTAATAGGGAAAATAGAGGTCCTAGAGTTTCCCATGAACAAACTAACCTACCTATAAACATAGGTACTGAGATTTAGTCTTTAAGCACACTTACATTTAACACTTGCTTCTCTCTCTCTAGGAGGGGCTATCTGTAGGCAGCCTATGTGATTGAGGATAGAGCAGCAACAGGAAGCAAGAAATATTAGAAATCAAGAATCCTGAATTCCCAAATAAGGAAGGTTTCCTGTTCTTACCTTTAAATATGGGTTGTCTGAGCTGGGAATTTACAACGCTTCAGAATACTAGGGTATGTTTTATTGAAATCATTAGGAAGATATTTTTTTATCAGATTATTCCTTAACTGATAAAATAGTACAGAGCATTCTCAGTAAAATGTATGCTCTTTTTAAATAGCCATTGCATTGCAAAACAGCAAATTCCATTAATGTAGCTATACCACAAAAATGAATGATGTTATTGGACTTCTTTAATTATGAAACTAATTAAATTACTTTGAAAGTTATTGATTTTAAATAGATGAATAATTGAAGCGTATTTTTGTTTTTCATAACGAATCAAGATGAATAATTGAGGAGTATTTATTTTTTTGTTGTATATAAGGAAAATAGAAACTTCAAGGTAATTTTCTTTGAAAATAATATCACATTTTTAAGGAGAATAATACATTGGTTAAAATTTTTCCTTACTTTAAATGCAAATTTTTTTAAACCACAGAACTTAAAAACTGAGATAGTAATTTTAGTGACACGAACTTTGAAAACTTATGATATCTTAGAGATATTTTTCAGTGAATATCTGCTGGATAGAAGGGTGAATACCCTTGTGAATGGCTTCAAGTTAGGCCAATACAAACTATTTTTAAAACCTATGTGTAAAATATTTCCGTTCAAGCCGTTTGATCATTATATGTATAATTTTATTTTAGTACCTGTTAATGATAGTTCTTTGAACTTGGATATGTTGAAGTATAAGCCTTATACTTACAACAAAATTAAAATTCACTTAATTGTTAAAACTGTTTTGATTACTTTCATATTAAATTATTTAAAGACTCTACTGAAGTATGTTGTGAGGCCTTAACATAGGATAGCCGAATTTTTTTTCTGTGTGTGTGTTTTTTTTAATGCTTTACTTAATCTGTTCTAAGGTCAAAAATGGATATCATTTCTTAGTAGCCATAGTTACTAAATATTTTGTCTACACTAGGTAGCTTGTTTTCTGATAAATGCTCTCCTTAATTAGGGAAGATAACTTAATTTTAAGGAATTTTTCTAATAGCTGAACAATAACTAAATGTATTAATTTATTTTTTATTGTTAAATAGATTTTATCTTTAGGAAATGTAAGCATGCATAAATTGTGATCATATAATGACAGTATTTTTCCTTCTACTACTTCTTGTTTTTGTTTTTGTAATAGCAGTGAAACCTTTTCTTCAAATGAAACCTTAACGGATCTGTGACAATTATCCTTAAGGAAAAATGAGCAAAAAATTCTTACTCAGATTCCCATTACTTGAAACAGATCAAATTGGAGTGGCTCAGGTTAAAACTCCATTCAGTTGAATGTTGTAAAGCAAAGAGTACCATTTAGCTCATGTCAACAGAGGAAATTTAATAAAGAAGAAAATAGAATCTGTAATACAGAGTTTTTGAAAAACTTGATACATCTGATACAGAGTAAATTGCTTGAAGACAGTGGTTTTCTTTGGATCTTAGTGTACAAATCGAAATAGATAGAATAAAACAATATTTTAATTTCCATAGATGTAGTAACTTTGCCAAAACAATAAATCATCAAGAACTTGTCTCTCACAAACACACATTATCATACTTTGGATTATGTTTTTGTTAATGAACCATGCTTGTATTGTTAGTACATTGATGCTGGTTGATGTTTAGAAGACTACGCAATGCTTAGTACATGTCACACAATCTTCTTAGGTTATTAATTTTGTCATTCCTTAAAAATATTAGAAGTAATTCTATTACCTCATTTTCAAAAATGAGGTAACAGTCACAGAGAGGCTATGTAACACACTCAAGTTTGCACACAAGGACGGGATATGAAAGACAGTAAACCCAGAACCGCTGTATATCTGGCTTAATGGTTTTTTTAAAAAACATGGAAGGAAACAAGATTTTGTTTATCATTTTACTTTTTATGAATGTTTTATCTAAATTTACCTTTAAAATAGAAATGATATATTTTGAAATTTTGGTTAAAAAGTACTTGAAAGTTTTTACATTAGAGTCTTGAATTATAAAGTTATAATCTCGGAAGTTTGTAGTTTAAGAAATTTCATTCGGTAAATATGAATGTGATAATTGCATAATTATGTTAAATTTTTTAAACTATTAATTGCTATTTGCAACGCATTATTAAAAAGATACGAACTGCTTTGTTGCTACTTATAACAAATGTTTTTTAAGGTCAAGTTTTCTGTAGGGGAAAATAATACCCTCCTAAATCCATAATACTTGGAATAAGTTGAGCTTACTTCTACCAGTCTGAATGACTTACTATAGTATGGTCATGCTTCCTAATTCAAATGCGGTAAAGCTTTTATATATACATATATATATATGTATATATACATATATATTATAAGAGAATAGGAAGGGAAAGGAGAAAAGTTTCTTTAACGAAAGAAAAGGAGGGAGGAAGCACTTTTATTTCTTATTGTTTATTTTTTGGTTGTTTCCACCCACCCCACCCCTACCCTCAGGTCCCAGCTCCTGAGCCGTCATGGCATATTCAAAGTGATGAAGCACTTTATCAAAGCCTACTTAACATAACAGAAAAAGAAACAAATGCCTTTTTAGCAGAGTAGTAATAAAGTAACTCAGTTTATAATTTGACTACTCCCAAAGTGAATCAGACTTTCAGAAAATGTTATATGATCAAAGACTACACAGTGTGATCTACTTGTATAAATAAATCTATCTTGATATGTGCAAAAACTCAGAAAGGTAAAAATCAACATTTTTTTCCCACTAAGGAATATATGATAAGGTATCAAAATTCCATGTCTATATTGTGATCTTTTACACCATTACTATTAAGTTTATATTCCTGTTTTACTCTTCTAATCATAGTTATTAATAATCTCAACTTTTGGCATTTTTAAAATAGACTATAGAATCTTCCCTTCTAGCCTAGTAGAAAGCATACTCCATTTTAAGATTTCTATGGAATATAGACCCATTCCCATACAACTATTTAATATCATAAAAATTCTTAATTATAGTTGATGCAAATTAATTTTGAAAGGACAGGAAATGCATTTTTAACAATAAGTAGATTCAGAATCAGAATGGCCAAAGGACAATTTTCTCTTCTTGATAAAGAATGTATACAGTGCAATTTGAAAAGATCAACAGTCTCATTAAAAAGTTAGGCAAAGAGCATGAGTAGTCATTTTTAAAAAATGAAACAGATTAGTCCTTAAAAATATGAAAATATGGTCAGCCTTACTCATTTAGAAGAAATGTAAGTTAAAACTATTACAGCACACCAGGCTGTTAAGGATAGGGTGGTCCTGATACAATGCTACAAACCAATCTACAGTTACAATGAAATAGGAAGTAAAGATTCATTTCAGCATACGAATTATTTTATATTAAAATACATAAATGTATGTATATGCAAAAGTATATATAAGAAACTACTTCTGGAGAAGGCATCTAATAGCTAAAGGAAGGTATACAGAAATCTTCATTTACTTCATTAAAAAAGAAAATATTATTGCTAGTACAGATGGCTATTCAAAATAATTAATTTGGGGGGAATATTAAATCCAGATATCAAAATCTCTAAGAAAACTTTTATAGCTGATCTTATTACTTATATTCTTTAGATCACAGTTACAGAATTCAGCCTAGCTCTCTTTACATTGTCAGTGGTTCTCAAGTGACTGCAGATCTAAATAGGTGTTATCTTGTTACAGAGATATTATCTGTTGTTCATCTTTGAATTCCACTTATCTAGCATACAGTTTGAATGAACGAAACAACTGTAAAGTATATATTACTCTGCATGATATAGGTGGAAACCATTTTATCTTTATTTTTGAAAGAAGAAAAAATTATTTTTCGATTCTTTTCTGTTATAGTGGAAAATCTGCCCTAAATGTGTTTGTTGCAGTTTAATTTTTACATATTCTAAAAAACATTTGTAGTTATAATTTGTTAATTATTTTTCAGACTCTGGCTTCTTGTCCTATTGACCGAAAACCTTTTCAAGCAGTGTTTAAATTCAGTGCATTGGAAGGTTGTGCAAAGGTAAGGAGTGGCTTTTATTTTACAACATGAACTGTGTAAACTTAATTGGGATTTTGCTTTTATAAGTTTTTAGTTTCAATATATGTGTGAATTGTTCAATTTAAGGCTTAATTATGTGATTATCTTTCTTTCATATGGCAAACCCAGACTTTCCTACAAGGTTACAGAAATTCTGAACCATTTTTTTCTTGGCCTCTAAAAGAGAATATATCCATGATAGTTCTCATGATTTTCCACAAACTGTTTTACATTCTGATGTTTTAAAAGGAGTTACACATTGTCTTACTTACAGAATATTAAAATTTTTAGAATATGTTTGATGTGAGAATTTAGGTAGTTTAAAAACAATTATTAATTGGATAGTGCTTTAAATACATTTTTCCACTAGAAAAATGTTTTAAAATGGAGTATTAGATTCAAAGGTCAACCCCCACTAGAATAAACAAAAATTAGATTTTCTGTGAAACATAATGTTGAAAAGAATAAGCTAATGAAATTAAAAATAAAATGCTTTGTTCATTAATGCCTCTGATGTAAAGTAGTCAGTTTAATTGGAGAAAGATAAGAATTGTGGAGATCTTGAAAGGGACCTCTCACATTCTGAAGGTTGGAATGGGCATATTACTTTGTCCATTGAGTAAGTATAATTTTATTGCAATTCTTAATCCTAATCACATTCATGAGGTGTATACAAATATGATTGCTATTATTTATGAATCTTGATTATGATTTGTAGTCACATTTTTTTTACTAACGAATAAAAGGAAAGTGGTAACTCCTGAGTTCATGAGTAAAAGGCAAAAAAGATAAAAGGGGAGTAAGTAGTTAGGTAAGATGTATGAGAAAGATTTGTTGAGGTACTACTAGAAAGCCATGAGTAATATATAGCTAAAAATGTGAGACATGCCCTGGTAGAGCAGCATTTAGGTCAGTTACCTCCAAGGGATGCAGGCCACATACCCCTGGGTTCGATTTCCTGGTTGGAGGAAAGCAACCAGTGTGAACAATTAAACTGCCTGTCTGCCTACTCAAATTCATTCCTGCCTATACCTTTTCTTTAAAAAAAAAGCAAAAACATTTATATAAAAGAAAAAATGAATGCTCAGTGTATACGCCTATGATACCTTTGATCGGAAAAACAGACTGTTCCTAGGTAGCACCGTAAGTTCATGATAGTTTGGTTGCTGTCTTTGTAATTAAGAAGGAGTATGGGAACAGTATGTAGCTATTTAAATATTAGATGTTTTCATTATATGTATTTATAATTTAATATATTTTAACCAGGTGAGTCTCGATGTAGATACAAATGACACTGTGATTCAGATAAAATGGCATGTATAAAAAGTGATTTTTCTTGTAATTGTATGATTCTGGGCATATAAACAAAGTAGTTAGTATTTGGAAAAAGGATCATACAAATAAGTGGTATTATAATAAGTTGAAGCATAGCTTCTCTGAAAGACATGTTCTCCTTTTCCAAACTAAAAAGTGTCTTTAGCTGAAACTACTTTCCAAGTGTTTTTTCCTATAAAGTTTTGTTCTGTTACTCGATGTGAAATTTTCTTCTGTTGCTTGAAATAAAAATTTGTATTTTCTTAAATAAGGTTTTTACTCTTTTTACATTAAAAGTTTGGTGCAGTGTTAATTTTATCAAACATGAGAGGTATTTATTACATAATTCCCTTAATATCTTCATTTGACCTTTACTTCTTTTGCATCTTTATTATTATATTCCCTTTATAGTTAAACATGAATGATACATTATACTTGCCTACTACTTTTTCTCCATTAATTTACAGCTTTCATTGAATATTGGCCTCTGTCATTTTATTTTACTAAAACTGTCCTTACTGAGGTTCAGAATAACCTCTGACTGGCAAATTCCATGGTTTCTTTTCTGTTGTGATGATATTGACTTTTTTTATTTCCTTTGCCTTCTAGGAAATCCTTCTCTTAAGAATTTATATACATATATGTATGTATGTATGTTTGTTTTTCTTATCAGACATTTCACAATCTTTGTTATCTCTTTGGCTTTCTTAGCTTTCCTTAAATCATTGGGGCTTCTCAGAGGATCTTCCTTTCAATTCATAGATTATACTTTCTCCCAAATCTTCTCAAATATTTCAGTAGTTTTAAGTACTAATTTCAGTAGGGTTTCCATAAATCTGTCATTAGCCCAGATCTCTTTCCCTAGAACCAGACTTGTATTTTTGAACACCTGGTGGACATATCCATCTAGAATACTAAAGGAATCGAAACATCAACATATTCAGTTCATTTCTCCTCATTCTCTGTCCCTCAGCCCCAGCCCCAGCCCCGCTTGTTAATGGTACTAGAATTCAGTCATCCAAATCAGAAACATCTGAGAGTTTTCTGTTTTTCTTTCCCTCATCTTTACCTATTTCTTCTGTATAATGTTTTAGATTTCCTTTTTCATTGACTCTGCTAATACATGTTTGTAGGCCCTATGCTGTCATCTAGACCAGTGCTACCAATAGAAATATACTATGAATCACACTAATTTAAAATTTTTGTAGTCAGATTAAAAGAAATAGTTGAAATATATTTTTATTTTTTATCTAATCCAGCTAATACATTGTTTCAACATGTTAATACTGTTAAAGAATTATTGAGAGATTTTACCTTTTCTTCTTGTCCTAAGTTTTTGAAATCTGGTGGATCTCTTACACTTAAAATCAGTTTGAACCATAGTTCAAGTACTCAGTAGTCACTTATGACTAGTGATTATTTCCTCAGAATAGATCTATACTATTGTAAGGGCTTTTTAGTCACTCCTGAACTCATTCTCCATATTGCTAACCAAGTTATAATTATAAAATTTGATCATTTCATACACTTGCTTTAAAAATTCTATTCTCTGATTCCTATAGAATGATATTTCTTGTTTGTGACTCCTTGTAATCTGGTCATTACATCAAATTCATATCCTGCTAATCTTCCCCATCCGTATTGACTTCTCACTGTTCCTTCTAACTTCCTATATATAAGAAGAAAAATGCAGGAAAATTTTCTTTAGATATATTCCTATTCATTCTTTAAGAGTAACTCAAGTCATTTAATTTTAAGATCTCTTTTGACATTCTCAAGAGTAATTTTCAGTACATGTTTATACAGATCTGTGCTCATATTTCTCTTACAAACAACTGAAGCTTTTAATGTCTTTTCTCACTATTTTATTTCTCCAGAGCTTAGCACACTTAATAAGCTTCTGGTGTGGCATTCTTGAATGAAGCATATGTATTTGGACTATACTTTCTTTCAAACCGTTTTACTTCCTTAAAATTTTTTTTTTTATCACTTCAAGGAGAATTGATATAATTTGTAATGTTAGATTATCACCCTAAAATAAGATGATATTTCTTTTTTCATAGGTTCAAGTAAAGAGAGAGTTGAGAGAAAAAAAAGAGAAGAAAAATGAAAGTTCTTTTAAGAAACAACTCTCCTGTCATGAAAATTCTAAAAGTTGTCCTAGGTTGGTATTGAATTTCAGATGAGGAATTCGAATACAAAGAACCAGAAGGAAGATGACAAGTCATGTGGGGTTTAAATGCATGTACTTACTTCTTTTAAAGCTCACACTTGATAATTTCAGGAAAGACCAGCTGAAATATGACTAAATAATTTTGAGTTCTATCTTTGATAAAGATTTAATTTGTAGACTTTTTTCCCCCTAATTTCTTTTAGGTTAATATTTTCATAAGATAAAAATGTTACACAAAATTTCTTAAAAATCTATTAATATTTACTTATTTTTGTACAGATCATAAACCAGTAAAGGAGGAACTTTGGCACACAAACCACATTTTTAATAACTTTGCTTTATTATTTATGGACAAAAAGTAGAACATAACTAATGATACAGTATAACGTTCTTCATGCAACAGTTATACTTGAAATTACTGTCTTTTATTTTGCTTTTTATATTGTAGTGGGTGTTTGCTACTTACTATAACATATTTATGATTAAAAATCTAAATTAAGCTAGTGTACTGGAAATTTACTAATTATTCTAGTACATTTAAGTTTTAGCACATTTTGATCTGAAATATATCGAGCTATCTATAAAATGTTATATTTTTAAGGTAAGATGATGTCAAATTCCTAACTAAACCTTATTCATTAGTATATATTATCAGAGTACTAACTTCTTAAGAGTGAATTTAGTTGCCAAAACAGTTGAAAATTATTGAATTATGCCACTAATTTATAACTATAGCTCTTTAAATCTTAACTTTTGGAAAATTATGAACTTCTTCGAAAATCTGAAGAAAGCTATAGACACTTTCTGCCAGAAAAACATGTTTCTAAAACATACTTACAGACAAAACTTTGTATATGATTTTAAGGAATTTATGGAACACTACAAGAGCTGACTTATAAATTTGAGTTTGAAATTGCATTCGAGTACTTTTTATTTGCATTTTCTTTTAACTATATCTGAATCAGGTTTGATTTTTGCCTTTATGTTTACGTAGTTGATAGCATACTTTCCCCAAGAATAATAAATAAATTAGCTTTGCTTGCTTCATTCTTCATATAGCATTGGCTATGACAGTATCATGAATTTGCATTTTTTTGCTTTCTTAGAATTATCCTAGTTCTTTTGGCTGTGGCTCACAATACAGTGGTCATTCATTGTATATGACATATATACAACAAAGTTGTATAGTGGGTCTAACAAAGCTGATGTAATGCACATGCTTAATGCTTTTCTGAGAGATTTGTGTTAGAGGAATAGTGTGGAGAAATAATGGATCCAAATAATAATTTGCTTTTGTTGAATACGTCAGATCCCTAATTTCTCTTTAGATGGAATTTCTGTCAACTATTGGATAGTTATAGTACCTTGGATGTTATTTTGCCCTCCTGTCAGCTATTCTTTGCCTACTGCATATGTCTAGTCTCTTCAGCTCTCATTATTCATTCATTTAATCTGTCCCTTCTAAAAACCTTGCCACTACTGTTTTTTGGAACACTTTCTACCAGTTCCAGATTGTGATGATATTTTGTGTCTCTTGGTAGTGAACCTCCAATATAAGTTGTAGGAGTGAGGTGTGCAATGGGTCATGCTTTTTGCACTAGAATGTAAAACTCAGTGGATAATAGATTTAATTTTAATGGGCATGAATTGAAAATAAATGAAAAAAATGACACTTTTCACATAATTATTTACCTTTTTATTGATGTTTACAGACAAAGAGTCATAATTGAAGATCAGTTAAGTGCAACGTTTTGTGACTTGAAGTTGATACACAGTAAGTGACTTTTGTGTTTTCTGGGTTTTTCATTTCTGAATTAAATCTTGTGCCAAAGTTCTTAATCGTAACATTTTGCTTTGGAAAACAGTCCTGCACAGAACTCTGATGAGCTCTGTACATTGTGTTAAGTGCTGTAAACTTTGTTATGTACTACATAAACTTTCATGGCATTTACATAAACTTTCTTGGAATCATATATGTTGTTCCCTACACTTTCTGCTTTTATAGTAGCTTGGAGGGAGGAAAGAAGAGAAAGAGAGGGGAAACAAAAGGAATAAAGAATGTTTCCCAACTACTTGGTGATTAGCAGCATATTATGTGGCATTATTCATTAGTGCAGAAGTCCTTAGGGAAGATGAGATAAAATAACTGTCAGTATCTATAACCAGTAGGAAGGCAAATCCATGACAGTAAGAAGTTAATTCACAAGTCCAAGAAGAAGGCATAGTTTGGACTTTAGCCAGACTTATAATTTGAAACTTTGTTTGGGAATGAATCACGTTTTACGTGTTTTTCTACATGAGTGCTTAAATATTCCTCTCTTTTGTTCTTGATAGTGCATAGTTCTGTAAGGCAGAAAAGCTTTGTAGCAGAACCTAAGAAAATTAACACTGTAGTGTCTTGTGACTCTTTTTTGGAGCTTAGTCTTTTTATATTCTGTTTGAAAAAACAGCTTACTCTGAACTAGGTTACAATCAATTTCTATTTATGGACAAAGTAATTAATAATTATTAAAAGTAAATGATTATCAGCATTTAATTCCTGCTCCTAGCCCTGGATCTCAAATCCTAATCCATGTCCTTCATAGCTTGCTCCTTAGTCACCTAAGCCACAGAGGGAGGCCAGCAGTTTCATTTTTCATGCATTATGAATAATACCAGGTCTGGTGGTGATTTTTTTTTTCAATTAGCATGATCTGATAGGTTCATAGATCCCAGGTTTACTAATTTACTATTGAAATGAAATTGTACTAAAAGAAATTCAATGATTAGATAAACATTTTTCTTTTGTTAAAGAACTTTAAATATTAAGTGTTCTTTTGTGACTCAGGTGGCAGAGAGATAGCTTGGGGGTGGACCATGTAAAGCCTAAGGACTCTGGTTTGAGACCTAGGGCCAAAGGGTAGGAGGTGGGACATAATGAAACAAATAAAAATACTTCTTCCTCTTCATTTTTTTTAAACTTTATCAAATTTTCTTTGTTTTTCTATGTCATTGCTATATGAACATACTTTTTTACATAACTTTTACTTGGTAGCTAGGATAGTATATGATTTACTGCTGAAGAAGAATAGGTGATGTTATAGTTTTTTTGTAGTTCATTTGGCCCATTTTCACAATGTTAATCTTAGTTTTGAAACTACTGTGATTTTATTTAAATATTTTCTATCTGGCTTATTTTTAGAGAAGCATATATAAATCTTAAACCTATAGTGCTTCAGGACAGTGAAGCTCATTTATAATAATCTACGAATGGCATGCCCTAGTAGAGTAACAGTTAGGTTCGCTGCCTAAGAAGGAGGGCAGTCCATATGCATATCAAGGACCTATGTTTGCATCCCAGGTATGGGATAGCAGAACAACCAAGGTGAATAGCTAAATAAAAATAAAGGTCTGCTTCTGTCTCTTCCTGCCTGCCTGCCTTCTCACCTCCATTCCTGTCTGCACCTTCCTTTATAAGGAAAAAAATCTGTGATTTATTCAGATTTGAGAATTTGATTATATTGTTCAGCATTACTATTTAGTATTTTAAATGCTAAAGTTTTTAATGGGCATCATAACCAATTAACAATCAAATATCTAATTTTAAATTATAGTTCCTATTAAAACAAAGAAAGAAACAAAACCGTTCATGCCAGAAAGTTGACATTGTTTAAGGCCTGCTGCCAAAGACCATGTCTACCTAAAATTAAGGTGCTAGAAGTTACTAAGTTGGTTTAGGATAGGCAGAAATACTTACTATATCTTATGAGTAGGTACTAATACCATATAGATAATTATGAGCAAATAGCTTAACAAGTCTGGATCTACTTAAGTGGTACCGGTACTTAGTGATTATGTATTTAATTAGTTTTATGGTGTTGCTTAGTTTAATATGTCTAATATAAATAGTTTTGCCTTCTGCATTGCAATAGATTGTGTATTTGATGAAATAACTTGTATTTAGGTATCATATTTAATTAACATTACTTGGATTTAAGTTCTAATTCTATAATCAGTACATACTCAGTATGAGATGCTCATACTAGAAGAGGAAAAGGAATTGAGATCAACTCATTCATTTAAAAAATTGTGCCAAGCACAGTTCTACTCTTAGGTGTGCAGTAGTCAACAAAAGAAATAAACTTGTTACTAGAATATCTCCTCTAGACAATAAAAAGATAAATGCAGAGCTGTTGATAGGTGCTTTAAGGAAGAATAAAGCAGGGTAAAGGGATAAAAAAATTATGTTATAGAGGTAATATCTTGTATAAGAGATCATGGAAAGCCTCTTGAATAAAGTTATATTTCAACAACAATCTAAAATAAGTAGAGGTTAAGCCATAAATATATCTTAGGTTGGCTGTATTATAGGCGAGGTAATAGCAAGTACAAAAGTCATGTGACGGTAGCATTTTTGGTATGTTCAAGGAATAGCACAAAGATCAGTAAGACTATATAATGATTCAATTAGGTAGGTAGAGCAGAAAGAGTAAGGTATTGGTGGGGAGGTCATTTAGGGCCTGTATGAGATTAGAATCATTTCAGGGGTAATGTGATCTGAGATATTTTTAAAGAATCACTCTGACTGCAAAGGGGAGAATGGATTATAGGAAAACAAGAATCTCATGCAAGAACCAAGAGACTTAGGTGGCTGTTTTCGAAGAACATATTATATAGTGTGTTGGACAGAGAAGGTATAGTGGAGGTTGTAGACAGTGCTTCATTTCTGTGTCTGTTGTATTTCAAAGGTACTAATCTCAGCAAACTGTTAAAATGGAGTTTCAGGTGCACCCTGGTGGAGCAGCGGCTAGGTCAATTGCCTCTGAAGAAGGCTTGCCATGTACCTCTGGGTTGGAGACCCAGGTCCAGGGGTAAACCAGTGTGAACAACTAAATGAAAAATAAAGTGCTTCCTCCTCCTCTTTCTCTCTTCCTGCCTGCTCCCCTATTACTGCCATCATCCCTGTTTGAAACTTTCCTTTAAAAAAAAAATCCAGTTGCTTAGATAGGGAAGTCTGGTAGAATGTTTGAGATGTTATAATCAATAATTTTCTTTTAGACATGTAAGATATCTGCCCTATAATCAAGTGGTGATGTGCCGAAAAAATATGGATGTTTGTATGTAATATGCAAATAAGATCTAGCTATCTTCAGATTATTTTAGCAGTGATCAGTTCATGTTTATATGTGTGTTTATGCTTGACTCTTACCTAAGCTAAGTTGATGATTTCCAGTTGTCCTTTCTTTTCCCACTCTTGCATTCAGGTAAAAAAGTTTAAGACTCATTATCAGAAGTAAACTAGGTGAATGGTTGAGATTATCATGAAGAATTTTTATTTAAGTTTTCTGTATTTATAAGGAATAATGGTATGCAAGCAGATACCATTAAAGGTTATTCGCTTCCCTGCAGTGGGATACAATGTAGTAAAAACATTTTAAGAAAATTAACTCATAAAGGTATTTCACAAACATGGGAAATGAAGTACCTATTAGAAAATTTCTAATGCTGACTATCTCCTGAGGTTGTGTTTTTCTTTGTCTTATTGATTCATTAAGCATATGTTTTGAGAACCTTTTTTTTCTTCATATTTTAACATCACTGAAATTGGATTCTATCATTTGTTTAACATGATCACTGCCAGTCAAATAACAACATAACAGCCACTGCTTGCGAATGTTTGGAATATGTAGAATGTTGCCATTAAATTTGCAACAGAAATTTACAGCAGAAGCTTGTAAAAAAAATCCATGGATGATTGCGGAATTCACTTAACTCTATAACCCCTGAAAGTAGGGGATTCGGGAGAAGTTAATCAGACACATTTACCAACATTTTCAGGACAGTCAAAGTTGATTAATTCTTCATGCTTAATTGCAAAGCCAGTATGCGAGTCCAACACCAATGATTTAATTCTTTGAATCATTTCCTGAAGAAATCACCACTGTTCTTGATGCATATTGATGATAATGATGGGAAAAATGGCCCTTGACAAACTCAGGAGTTGAAAAGTAATTAGAAAAAATGGAATTCTGTTCACACACATCATAAAATAAGAGCTTAATCTTTAAAATAAAGAGCTCACACACCTCAACATAAAGCAAATGATCCACTCAAAAAATGGGCAAAAGAATTGAATAGACTCCTATCTAAGGAAGACACATTAGATGGAAACCTGAAAATTTTCTACAATTCTCATCATCAGAATTGCAAATAAAAACTACATTGAGATACTACCTCAAGCCAGTGAGGATGGCCATTATCAAAAAAACCCTGGAAACAGCAAGTGTTGGAGAGGATGTGAAGAAAATGCAAACTTCCTTCCTACACTATAGATAGGAATGTAAATTGGTGCACCCTCTTTGGAAAATAGTATGGAGATTACTCAAACAAGTAAAAATGAATTTGCAATTCAATCCAGTATTCCCACTCTTGGGCATATACCCAAAAGATACAAAATATCTAATCAGAAGAAAAAAAAAAATCTGTACCCTGATGAAGCAGCACAGTTCACAACAGCCAGGACATGGAAACAACCTAATGCCCATCAACTGATGGCTGGATAAAGAAGCCGTGGTCTGTATACTCAGTGGAATTCGATGCAGCTACTAAAATAAATGAAATTGTGTTCTTTGCAAAAATCTGGATGGAATTGGAAGGAATCATGTTAAGTGAAATAAGTCAGAAAGAAAAAGAAATGTAGTATGATTTCATGCATGTGTGGACTGTAATGAAATGAAACAAATAGATAAACCCAGCAAAAACTCTCAAGGTACAGGATGATTATTGCCAGGTGGTGGGAAGGAGAAGAGAAGGAAAAAATGGGAAAAGGTGATGGTAAAGGACACTGTAACTCTGGTGGAGGATGTGATGGGAAATACGGATTGAGATACAATGTCGGTAGTTAAAAATGAATGTAGCATTGTGAACAAAAGATTTAATAAATATCCACAATGAGACAACAACAAGCAAACAGGAACCAGATAATTAGAAGAATATATTTAACTGTAAATCTGAGAACCCTGAGAGATGAGACTGTGCGTAGTCAAAAGAAAGGAGACTTCTCTTGGGTGGTTCCCCCAAATATACAACATTGATTGATAGAATTAAAGATATAAAATGAGTTGTCCAATTAGTGGCCTGTAGTAGCTGTCCAAAACAATAACCAAGATGATGAAAATATCAGAATGTTAGAAGAATATGGGGATAGTATAAGCTGGGACAAAGACTTAAGTTTCAGTAATAAAATAATATTTTTATTGTATTGTTACTGAATAAGACCATCGTGTCCACTGTGTTCAAAGCAATGTCAACATAATAGAAAGCTTATCAAAATCGTGAAAATGATAGATTTTTCTCTAGAGATTAAAAACCTTGGGTTTTATCACAAAAAATTTAGAATAAAAATGATTGGATTCTACATGTAAAGAAGTCTTGCAAGTAACTTTACCAATTTATTATTCCTGTATATTTTATTAATTAAAACCAAAAAACTATGCCTAGACCTATATTCATTTCTTAGGGCTGCTGTAACAAATTAAGTTATTTAAAACAGCATAAATATTCTCTCACCTTCCTGGAGATAGAAGTTTGAAGTCAAGGTGTTGGCAGACCATTCTTCCCTCTTAAGACTCTTGAGGTTCTCTCCTTGTCTCTTTATAACTTCTGGTGGTATCTGGCAATCCTTGGCATTCTTTGGCTTACAGTTGCATCACTGGAATCTTTGTCTCTGGAACCTGTCTTCACGTGGCCAACTTCTCTGTTACCCTCTGTATCCCTTTCTGTCTCTGATGAGGGTGCTCATTGGATTTAGGTCCACTGTATCCCGGTGTTTCATATTACCCTTACTTGAATTGCATTTACCAAGATACTGTTTATAAATGTCATTCTGAAGTTCCAGGTGGACAGATTTGAACAAATGGAGAAAAGGATCAGTGATCTGGAGGTTAAAATGTACAAAGAAATCAAGCAGAGGAGACAGATATTAGATACTAAAAACAAACAAACAAAACGCAGACAAACCCTCCAAGAACTATCCGACTCAATTAGGAAAGGCAACATAAAAAAAAATGGCAGAGACTTCTGGCCAAGATGGTGACCTGGTAGGAGCCAGACTCATGGCCTCTCCACAGAGCAACTAGAAATTCACCTATTTTCCAGATGAAAACACAGGAAAAACAGGCACAGATGCTGTACAACAATTGCAGCAACAAAGGGTAGGGGAAAACGTTCAGGTTCAGAGCTACATGCAAGACTCAGACTCCGGATTCCAGCCAAGGCGGAGGGGGTGAACTGTGGGAAGAACCAGCCCTCCTCGGTATTGCCTGCCCATCGGGACCTGGACACAGAGCTGGGGGAGAGGTTCTGGACACAGGGTGGAGGAGGCACTAGTGCTCCGGTTGTTCGAACAAGTGGCCCAGTGAGAAAATTATTCTGGGCGCTGCCATAACTGGAAGGCAGCAAGGGAAATTGATATACTGCCCTGGAGCCGCAGGACCCACCCACCAGAAAACCTGCCAACTAAAAATTCTGTCCTTAGGTTTAAGGAAAAGAGAATCTCCCAGAGGAGGAAAACATCCAGGCTACCCACTAGTGCCACCTTGTGGGTGTAGGTGAAACCACCTGATTGCCAGTTGTGTGTAAACAGCAAGATGATCATTGCCCTTGGGAGCTAGGACTCTAAGGGAAGCCTCTGCATCCCCCACACAAATTCCAACCCTATAGACCGAACCGTTGGGCAGCAAAAGAGGGTCCATGTAAGAACTTAAAACAAATCCAACCAGTGGTGATACCATAAAACTCAAGAAATCCCGGTGTCCAAACCAAGATCCAGGCTTACTTGGAAATCACTTCCCTACATAAGGCCATCACTTCAGGAAAACCTAATCCACAGAAACATAAGCAAAATGCCATACAGAGCTAAGACACAGAGAACTGTATTTGAAATGATGGATCCAATAAAAAACCCAGGGGAAAATCTGAATGCAACAGACTACCTGAGAATGAATTTAGGGCAACAGTGATAAACATCCTCATGGAAAGCAAGAAAACAATAGAGGAAGAAACAGAGAACAACAAAGAGGAGAATAAACGAAGCGGCTCAAAACAGATGTCAAAGAAATAAAGAATTCAATAGAAGGACTCAAAAGTAAGATGGATGAACCCTCCAATAGAATTGGTGAGCTAGAAAATGAGGCAGAGGAATACACTCAGGCAGACCAGCAAAGACATAAAAGTGATACCCAGAAATAAGCCCACATATACGTGGACAATTAATCTTTGACAAAGGCGCCAAAGACTTATAATGGAGCAAGTACAGTCTTTTCAGTAAATGATGTTAGGGAAACTGGACAACCACATGTAAAGGTGGATCACTACCTAACAGCATACACAAAGATTAACTCAAAAGGGTCAGAAACTTATATGTAAGGCCAGAAACCATAAAATAGAAGAAAACAGATAAAATACAAGAAGACACTGATCTAGAGATTCTTTGAGAATTCCACTCTTAATAGCAAGGGGGAAAAAAAAAAACAAGTGAGATAACATCAGACTCAAAAAGTTTTGCACATGGAAAGGGATTCATCAAAACAGAAAGACATCCTGCTGAATGGTAGATTCACAACATACATCTAACAAAGAATTTAATATCCAAATTATATGAAATACTTCTTAAAGTCATTAACCCCCCCCCCTAACAATCCAATTAAAAATGGATTAAATTGAACACTTCCCTAAGGAAAACAGTGATGACTAACAGGTACATGAAAAGGGATTCTAACTCCTATCATGAGGGAAATGCAAATCAAAACAGCAATGAGATACCACTTTACACCAGTGAGAGTGGCTATCCAGTCCAAAAGAATGGAAACAAGTGCTGCAGAGGGCACAGAATAAAGGGAACTCTTCAGTGTTATTGTTGGGAATGTAAGTTAGCAAAACCATTGTGGAAACAGTCTGGAGATTCCTCAAATAAACTGAGAATGGAAGTCTCACATGATCGAGTTATGTCTCCACTAGGTATTTGCCCTAAAAATACAATACCACTTATTTGCAGATATGTCCCCATGTTTATTGCAGTGTTATTTGCAATAGCCAAGAGTTAGAACCCACGTAAATACTCATTGGCAGTTGAGTGGATGAAGAGAATGTGAGATATATATGCACATTGGAATACAGTGCAGCTATGAAAAGGTGAAATACTGCCATTTATGGCAACATGGATAGAGTTGGAGGGAATTCTGCTTAGCGAGGTAAACCAAAAGGAGAATGACAGATATCTTACGATACCACTCGTGGTATTTAGAGAGAGCAAGTAAATGAATGACGTAAATTAAAGAAAAATATACTTTAAAAAGTTGTGGAAAGGTTACGGAGGGTGGGGAGGACAAATAGGGTGAATGTGATTAATCGTAAGGTGAAGGAAAAGCTAATATTGGTGAACTTACTATATTGTATACATATGTATCATTTCAATAAAATAAATTATTTAAAAATACCTTGATCTTTAATAGGCTATTAATATGACAAAAAAGAAAACTGTGCCAAACTGTTGTGTCCAGATTGTGTTCCCCAATACCATTTATCAATAAAAGAGCCAGGACTTCTTGAAATAAATGAGAGTCTGGTGTGGAGGTAATAAATATAGGATGTGCTTGTGATATTTCTTTTTAATAGAAAGCTAGGAAACTCTTCAGAGACTACTAGCATCGTATCAAGACGTCTCAGGAATCAAGTTGACTGGCTGTTACCTACCCAAAAATGGATAAATTGAGCCTCTAGAAGGATAATAATAATTACAGTTATTGAAATGTGTCAGATATGTTTAGATTCATGAACTCATATGGTACTTTGTAAATAAAATTGGTCTATTTTGGAAGGTTCTAGAAAGTTGACTCATTTTGAAAACTGGTATATGAAAGGAAAGATCCAAGATTTATCTAACCTTTTTCTAAATAAAATTTGCATCAGGATAATTAAATAGATAATAAAGGAAAGTTGATTTTTTAGATATTTCAGCAGATAATTCAAGATAGAATTAAAGAATCTCAATATCAACATTTTGTAAAGACTAATAATGAATTAATAGATCTAGGCAGTGATCAACACCCCAGAAGGAGAGACAACCAACCATCAAATATCTCATATGAAAGTAAACACAAAGTATGCGGTTAGTATAGTTAAAAAAAAAAAAAAATCCAACCTGCATCTGATTAAAAATCTGACTAGTTTACAATATATAAAGACTGAATGCATGTTAAATGACAAGGTGATGCAATCTGCAAAATTTAGACCACAGACAAATGAACTGGCTGTTTTTCTTTTTACCAAAAAAAATTCCAGGAGTTTAGAGCAGAACCTATGTATTAAAATAGAAAAACATTCAATCACCCAAAATTCTGATCTTATTTGGATCCTTATTGTAAGCTGCCATAAAAGAAAGTTAGGTTGCATGCCGTTGGTTTGGTCCGTTACCTTCAGTGAAAAGTGCAGTCTGCACACATCCCAAGGACCTGGGTTCGTGTTCCGGGACCAGGGTGAATAACCAGGATGAACAGAATTGTTCCTCCTTTCTCTTCCTGCCTGTCTGCCTCTGCTCATCTTCATTCTTGTCTGCATCTTTCCTTGTTAAAAAAAAAAAAAAAAGATAAAAGGACAGTTGGAGAAAATTGAACATTGGATGTTAGATGTTAAAGAGTTATTGAGGTTTTTTTGTAATTTTTCTTGTAATAATGGTATTAAGACTATTTTCCCCCACAGAGCATTTATCTTTTAGAGTTTGTTGTATATGGAAATATTTATTTAAAATATTTTTAAATGATATGGCCTGAGAAGGTACTGGGTAAATTAACATTAGACATAAATTAATAATTGGGGATTATTTTATCTCCAATAAAAATGAAGATTGAAATATGGTCCTATAGTATTTTATTTTGTTAGTCTCTGTACTTTTACATATGTTTCAAGTTTTCTGTAATAAAAATGTACTGTGAGAACTTAATTGACCATAAGAGGTACATAAAATAATTCTGTTACAGGTAACTTCAGTGAAATACAGTATGTTGCCTTGTTTTATGTTCTTTTAGTAAGAGTTTAAGTTTCTTGAGGGTAGTAATTGTGTTTTGTAGATGGAATTCCAGGATATCATACAAAGTGGTGATTAACAGTTATTAAGTACTTAAATTGTCTGTGACTACAGTTATATATAAAAAGGTACCTCATCTATGGATGTAACAAATAGGGAATTGAAACTCAGAAAACTTTACTAATAAAAGCGTGAGAATGATACTGCTAATTTCAGGAAAGCAATTTTTATAGTGAAGGAAGGAAACTGACACAGATTAATGTAAAGTAAAAATGGCTAAATGTTAACTTTAGGTAAATCTCTTCTGTATGTCAGTTTTTATAATTCATGGAATATTCAAGATCATTCATAACTATAAGCTTTAAAACAGTTTTTAAAGGCTAAATATTTTAGTAAAAAATCTTGTAGCTAACAATTGGAACAGCCAGAATTTCTATTTTACTTTTACTTTTTCTTTTTTTTTTAAACATAGGAAGATGAACAGAGGCTGGTAAGAAAGAGAGCTTAAAAAGAAACTTTGTTTGTTTTATTTAGTTGTTTGTTTTGGTTGTTCCCCCACCCCAAGGTCGTGAACCGAGGACCTTAGGATATATGTGGACTACACCTGATGTACTAAACAGCTAGGCCTAGGCTATGTTTCTGCACAGTCAGAATTTGGTTCTGTCTTCTTACTCCATATCCAGCGCCTCTTCCCACTACAGAATACTAATAAAATAGAATGCTACCGGCTTTACACCTCTCACTTTATTGTTATCTGTGATGTTTTTAACTAAAAAAACGTTCTGATGATTCTGTTTGGATGTACTTTTTAGCTAAAAAGTAAATCTTAATATAAAATTAACTATTGGTGCTCCCTGGTAGAACAGCAGTTTAGTCATTCATCTCTGAAGGAGTCCAAGCCATATACACTTGGGTTCGACTCCTGGACCCAGTGGGAAGCAACCAGTGTGAGCAACTAAAATAAAAACTTAAATAAAGATACTGTTTCTTCCTCTCTCTTCCTGCTTTATTCCTGCTTGTACCTTTCCTTTAAAAAAAAAATTAACTATCATTTTTGATGGCATAGTATCTGCTGTCTAAATATTACACCAATTAACCATTATTTTACCTTACCTTTTAGAAATGTGATAAGTTTACTTTTGTTCCCAGTTAAAGTTCATAAAATATAGGAATAGGAATCATAGTAATAGAACCATGAAAAGTTTTAACCTTTATTTCTTTGAGATTTTTTAATGAGATTTCTGAGATACTGTATTAACAAACTGCCTCTTAGAACTAAGAACCTGTTAATGTTACTTGTAATTGTTTCAAATTTAGGGTTAGTAATGAACATGGCGTGCAAGAGAGAAGCAAAGCAACCTTGAACCTTTGAATGTAGGTATTTGATGACTGAGCAGGGATCTAAGAGATGACGTTAAGATGAAGGTAGAGTTAGTAGGAAGTTATCCGCCTTTTTATTTTTTTAATTTACTCAGTAACATTGAATGAGAAACATGGTGTCCTAAGTAATTTGAATTTCTTGAGAAAATGTTTATCTCTTTACCTAGATTGCTTGTTTTCTTTTGAACTGATTTGGTGCTGTTCTTTCAACATTAATGTATGCATTTCTACCTGAAGTAACTTATCTTTATAATGAATATAGTATTTAAACTAATGGATAGTCTATGAAATAGTGAAATACTTTTATCTGGATTAGAAATTATTAGTATAGCATATAAATATTAGCATAACAATTAAAAACTCCACCAGGCCTAACAGACAATTTTATTGGAAGTTGGACCTCTTGATTTTATATAATTTTTTCATTAAATCATCTATGACTCTAGAAAAATTACATAAATGGTTTAATTTGTTTCTTCATTTAATGAACATGGGTAACTTTGCCTCACTTGAAGTATTCTGAAAGAATACATTGCATACCTTTTGGCAAATTTGTTAAGGAAATGTCACTTTTATTCTTCAGTTACACTGATTACGGCATTATCATACTTTTTTTAAAAAAGGACAGATGCAGGCAGGAATGACAGTTAAGCAGGCAGGTAGCAGGAAGAGAGAGAAGGAAGAGCATTTTTTAAATTTATCTTGATTGTTCCCCCCCCAGCCCCCCAGGTCTTTGGGGTGTATGTGGATCTGTGCGTGCCAGTGGCTGTGGTCTTACCCACTAGGCCACCAGAGTGCACCTGTATTTTCTTTTAAAAAAATTTTCATTAAACTCCTTTTGTACTTTGTTCCTGGAATGAACGTTAATCTTTGAATTAAACTAATAGGTTATAAAAAATATTCCATTTTCAGGTGTTTCTTAATATGGAATACTTCTTTAAGTACATACTAAATCCATTTAATTATGTCTGTTAACTTTGGAATCAATCAGACTTGAATTGGGTGCCTGCCAATTACTGATGTTTAAGCTCAGAGCCTTTATTATATTAGTTCATATCACAAAAGCTGTTTTCATGAAATATCTTTTGGGACTAGTGTTTCATGAAACATGTTTTGGGGTATCCTGAATTAAAACAAGTAAGACAGGCTTCCAGTTAAGCATAGCAAATTGAACACCTGTTTATTCTCAAATCCCTCCCAGAGCCCTACTAAAATGACAATAAAGAAATTAAAAGAAAAGAAAAAATGTAAAACCACAAAGACGAGAACTGGAGAAAGAGTGGGTTAGCAGATAAGAGATATCTAAAAGTTAGAAGCTTGAAGGTGATTACATGGGGTGAATGCTGAACAGTATTAGCAGAAAGCCTAAACCTTTAATCTTCCATGGGGAGAGTGGAATTAAAAATCAGTTCGTAGATTCTTAGTCTTGGATCTCAAGACTCTATTAGAATTATCTAAGGCAGGGATATAGAATGGTGCAGAAAAACAGAATTGGCTCATAATCATTAAAGGAATTGAATCCTGTTCAGAACAAGATAAGGGAACTAGCCTACCCAGACAAAGACTGGGTGTTTACTTTCAGGAGTTAATGCTTGAACCATTTAAATATTAGTACAAAATGAGGATAGAGTAAAGAAAAGAGTGAAGAGAACGAAATTAAGTCAAATGTTGAGGTCTCTAGTTTTCTATTCATGATCATTTATTAAAGTGTTGGCAGTCTTGCTTATACCCAAAGTGTGGAATAGTAGGCATTTACTGAGATACTATCTTGCCTTAGAGAAAATACTTGGAGATACTGCCGAGTGGGAGACTCCCAGCAAAATAGCCGGATCACTGCTTGATCACCCTACAGAGAAAAAACCCTTAGTTAAAAGACTCTGATCACTTTAATGTCCTAAAAAAAAAGTAAGAATCTGTTTGAAAAAAAAAAAAAAATTAAAAAAAGGAATCACCGGATATTTTAGAGTAATCTCTGAAATAATAGAGATCAAAACAGAGACTAAAAGAGCTTGATGGAACAAACCTAATGCTAGAAAACAGGAAACAACTTACAAATTAATACCCCTAGAGATAAGATGAAGGTTATTTAATCAATACAAACTTTTTGAAACTTAAAAATATAGCAGAATATTTTTTAAAGAAAATCAACAGGAATGAAAGATAAGCTGAAGAATCTCAAAGTGGGACTAAAATCAAATAGATAATGGGATACTAGTCTTAGTATAGGGATACTAATTCAGTATCTCTATGAATAATTTCTGAAAGGAAAAATAAAAAATAGGTTTAGAGAAAAGTACCACAAAGAGCAAATATCTTGGAATAGTAAAGTGTTAATTTCCAGATAAACAACTTAATAGTAAATGAAGAAAGAGCTACACTAGATTCCTAATAATCTAGAGGATGATAAGATCTTAAGAGTATCTAGAAAAGATAACGCAGCCCATGTTATAAAAGAATGTACTAACAGCAAAATATGGTGTAGAGGAATAATGCCTTACAAATTCTAGGGAAAATAATTTCCAACCTAGAAAATGTATACCCTACCAAGCTGTCAGTGAAGTGCTCAGGCAGGATAAAGATATTTTCAAACACATAAGAGATCAAAAATTCGTTCTTCTACACCCTTCTCAGAATTCTGCTATGGGTGTATATGCTTTACTAAAAGAGAAAGGAAGGAACAATGTGAGATACAGAAAATGAGTTCCATCCCAGGGGGGAAACAATAAAAGGGATTATCAAGATAATGACAAGACCATCTCTGAACGACAGTTGAGCAGCAACTTTTAGAAAATTATCAGTTCCGGTAGGTGCAGGACAAAGGGAAAGTATTTCTGAGAGAATGGGCAGTAAACTTGTAGGATAAACTGATATATTTGAGTGTCTTAAGAAGAAAGTCATACTTTTGTTGTAGAGTTAACTAAATTAATGATGGATAATATAGGAAAAGGGAAAATAGCATTTCTTAACCTTAGGAAGAGCAAGATGTGTACAAAAAACGTAACCATAATTCAGTACATGATTCAACTGTGGGTAATATTTATGTGGTTATAGTGTAATATGGCTATATCAGGTGTGATATATCAAAGAGAACCAATGAGAGTTGAGATAGCAAAGAGGTAGGTAGGGCTGTGGTATAAGTCTTTATCTTGTCATAGAAATCATTGGAAAACATCTGAAATCAAAAATAAAAATACTTGTAAGCATGGTATTCAGAAAGAAAGAGAAATATTGGAAGAAACTTTAAGAATTGATAAATGCTTTTGAGGAGCCAAGGTGGGTATTCTGTAGTTTTCCTATGTAAGCCTATAAATGCTGTTGGACTTCTTAAAGTGTGCGTGTGTTTATATGTATACATAAATTAAATACATATTGATAGAAATTGAATGAAAAGGTAATGTCACTGTTATCCAGGTAGTAGGGTCGGAGTTTCAGGTGGTCTCTAGGAAACTACGCCTTAGACGAATCCATCAGTTTTGACTACTTTGAAGATTATCGGAGCTACTCGGTAATTATCTGAGAATTACCCAGCTTTATGTGAAATAGCTTTTGGACTAGATTTTCAGTTCCAAGCGTTGGCTAGAAACCTTAACAGTACTATCCATCTTATCTAATGGTGATTCCTGAGACCACTTCAAGTGAAAGAATGCTGTGCTCACACAGTGTGCAGTCATTAGGCACTGAATAAACGAAACCTGACTGAATAGTCAAGGCATAAACGACTACGTAGCTGCAACACAGCAATTCTGTGTCCAGCTGAAGGATATAGCTATTTCTAAGAATACAACTGAGTACCTATCATATGTTTCATTCCTGGTTTCTTTAAGCAATTAAAAAAATCAGTATCTTTTAAATATGCATGGAAGGATAAGAAAGTGGAACTAGAACTCAGTCAGCACCCCTTTCACCAACATTGAAATTTTATTTGTTCCCACATTTCTAGGTTGGGCATGTGGGAAGGATGGATAATAGCAGCTGTTGTATAGTAACTTCAGAGGAAATTAGTATGCTGTTAAGTAGAAAGCGGGCTATTACCAACTGGACTGACAGAAGAAACCTCGAAACATACGGTCTTGCAATAGCAGGAAACAGGCCTCCTAGATATCAGGGTGATTTATTTTAAAAGAGTCAGTAGGCCTTTTGTAAGGCAACCAAGGCTGAAGATTAAAAGAACAGTTGTCATTTGCATTGTAGACTTTTTCCAGAGTTCTGAGAGAGCAGTGGCAGTAGTACCAGCAGCAGTTTATTGTAGACAATGAATGTATTAATGGTAGAGATAACTAATACCACAAGCTTGATGTTAAAGAAAACTAAAAGCTGTAATCCACAAAGATGTTAGCACAGTTTTTGTCCAATCCATAGACATGAATTTCCAGATAAGACGATAAGATAAGTATAAGCAATATAACCACAATTATTTCCGTAACAAAAAACTGTTTTAATTAACATTTCTACTTTCCAAAATTCTAGTTGTAAATTTGAGGAGAAAGGAAAGTACTTGAAGTTGCTGCCAGTATCTAAATGGTAATTTAATGTCCAATAAGGACTGATGGTCCCAGTATCTCTAGTCAGTTCTTATTTGAGGTAAACTATCAGTACCTTTTCTAAGGCCATAACCGGAAAGGAAATATTAAGTGCATTCTTGACTTTAAATGGCTTAACTTTTTACTTTGGATATTAGACGCTTTGCATAGGGTACCAGAAAATATTGACTAGAATATTTTAATACTCACATACTCTTGATCACAGCAATTTTATATGCTTCTCTTATTTTTTTCTTTTCTGCCTTTTTATATTTTCCTCGTGTCTGCAACTTAATTAGTAAGATAAAATTAACATTTGGGAAAATTATATAAATGCAAGTGTTATTATTTTCAGTGCAACATTTTCATGTATTTTACTCTCTCTTGTTGATATGCCAGTATCACTACTAGCTTGCAACCTTTTAAAATATTAATACAGAGTCACCAAGTCTTTGTATCTTTGTACAGGAAATGCTAAATGCAGCAAAATGGGAGAAAAGAAAAATGCAGCAGTAAAGATATATAAGGTTTGTGAAATAAAGAAAAATATTTTTCTTAGATGATACTACTTCATAATTGTTTAGTACATTACTGAGTACCTCAGGGATTTAAAAATAGTGATTTAACTGTTAGCTACCTAGAGGTTTTTGTTTGCTGTTTCCCTTACCTCTTTTTACTTTTCCAGCCTCGAAGATCAAATCAGTGTTCAAATCAGTGCTTCAGAAATTTTTTCTCCAGTACGTTTTCTTCTAGTAGTCACACTGGCGAATCTTTTACCTGTAGCACTTACTGGTTGGTATTTTTATTTTTAATTTATCATTTTTATACTTGATGTCTTAATCATTAAATTAACTTTTGGTAGAAATTTAAACTAGCTCAACAAACATTATGAAAGCCTACATTGTTTTTTTGTTTCGTTTGGAAAGTAAACTAATCTTAACAAAGTGAAATAATGTTATTTGTAAGCACTTATGATATACTATGATTGCCTCTGTTTTGTTTTCATTAATAATAAGCCAGGTCTATTCTACACTAACTTATTTTATGATTAAAAACGTAGACTTCTTGTTAAATTGTGGGAATACTTAATAAAAGAAAACTCTTGGAGTAATCCAGTTATTGTTGAGTTCCTAGTGAATGGCAGGCATGTAGAAACTAAGTAGATATTTATGGAATTTGAAGATTAAGTTGGGGTTCTAAAATCACAGAGTTGTTTGAACAAAACAGATTAAGCTTGCGTAATTTAATTTTGCACTTGACAAAGTACCTAAGAAATCAATAACATCTGAGCAGTCATTTGAAAGACTGAACTATGCCTATTTTTTATTTTAGTAACCGTATCTTCCTTTACTTTCTTTTGTCTTGTGTGGCTCATATAAGAAACTATTGCAGCTAGAATTTTTTTGGAGTTTTGGTTATGGGATAAAAATAGTATTTTTCTCTCAGTAATATAGATACTAATGTGAACTGACTTTTAAAAGATTCTGTTACTTAAGATAGAAATTCAGACATCATTTTTATGAATCAGATAAACATAATATTGATTTGTCCTTTTTGTTGATGTGTGATATATCATTTATTGATTTTTGTAATGTTGAGCCATCCTTGCATCCCTGGAATAAATCCCACTTGATCATGGTGTATGAGTCATTTAATTTATTGTTGGATTCCGTTTGCCAGTATTTTGGTGGGGATTTTTGCAACAACATTCATCAGTGATAGAGGTCTATATCATATAATTTTCTTTCTTGGTGATATCTTTGCTTTGGGAAACAAAGCAGTGTTGACATTTTAAAACGTGTTTGGAAGTTTTTGCCAAACGTGTGCCATCCTCTTCAGATTTTTAGAACAATTTGAGAAGGATTGGTATTCTTTGAATGTTTTGTAGAATTCTCCAGTGAATGCATCTAAGCACTGTTGTTTTTTGGGAGATTTTTCATTATTGTTTCAGTTTCCTTGTTTGTGATGGATTTGTTCAGGATTTCTATTTTTTCCTGGTTTAGTTTTGGAATGTTAGGTTTCTAAGAATGTGTCCAGTTCTTATAGATTATCCAGTTTGTTGCTATTCAGTTGTATATAGTTTATTCTCTTATGATCCTTTGTGTTTTGTTTTTTCTTCTTTTTCTAACTCCTTCAGGTAAAAGTTCAGGTTTTTTGTGATTCTTCTTGCTTCCTGAGGTAGGATTGCATTGCTATAAATTTTTCTCTTATTACTGCTTTTATTGCATCCCACAGATTCTGATATGTCGTGTCTTCATTTTCATTTGACTCCAAGTGGTTTTTTAAATTTAATGCTGATTTTCTCCTTTACCTAGTAGTTGATCAATAGCATTTGTTTATTCTTTTGCAGTTTTCATCTCCTTTTTGTTGATCTCTAGCTTGATGCCTTTGTGATCTAAAAAGTTGCTAGATTTGATTCTAGTCTGAAAATTTTTAGTTTTTTATGAAAGGCATAGGCAGGAATAAAGGTGAGTAGTCAGGCAGGAAGAGAGAGGAGGAAGCTTTTTATTTTTTGTTTATTTATTTATTAAGTTGTTTATATTGGTTGTTACCATGGATCCAGGATGTGAACTTGGGTCCTTGGGATGTATGTGGATTGTTTCTTTGGAGGCAGATGACCTAACCGTTAGCTAGTGCACACCAATATTTGAAAATGTATTGAGACTCTCCTGGTCTGTGTCGTTCTATGCTTGAAAGTGTTCCATGGATACTAGATTAGTGTGTCTCCTCTAATTTGCTGTTTAAAGATCTTGTTTCTTTATTGGTTTTTTTTGTTGTTGTTGTTGTTTTTTGGTCTGGATGACCTGTCTTTTACTGAGAGTGGAGTGTTAAAGTACCTTATTATTTTGTTGCTCTCAGTGTCTCTGTTTAGATCTGTTAATATTTGCTTGATATATTTTGGTGTTCCTTTATTTGGTAATGTGTGTTAATAACTGTTACGTCTTTCTGTTGTGTTCATCTCTTTATCATTATATAATGGACATTTCCATCTTTTGTTACCATTTTTAGTTGGAAATTTCTTTATCTGAGATTAGTATAGCAGTTTCTGCTTTTTTAGATTCACCATTGACTTGGAGTACCTTTCTGTGTCACTTCACTTTGGGTCTGTGTGTCTCTGTATCTTAGGTGAGTGTCTTATAAGCAGTATATAGTTGAGTTTTATTGTTGAATTCATTAAGCCACTCTGCCGTTTAATGGTGAGTTCAGTACATTTACAGTTAGAGTGATTATTGATATTTGAGGACTTGTTACTGCTATTTTGATTTTTGTTTTTTGATTTTGCATATTTGTTACCTTGTTCAGTTTTTTGTAAAATTTCATCTCTTTGATTTAGATAGGAGCTCCTCTTAACATTTCTTTCAAAGGATGTCTTGTGGAAGCAAAATCTTTCAGCTTTTCTTTGTTGGGAAAAGCTTTATTTCTCCCTTGAATCTGAGAGAGTTTTGTAGGATATAATATTCTTGGCTGGCAATTTTATCTTGTAGTATTTTGAAAATATCATTCCATTCTCTCCTGCTGTGTAGTTTCTGTTGAGAAGTCTGATGTTAGCCAGATGGGAGTACATTTATATGTTAACTTGTTTTTTGTCCCTTAGCACCTTTAGAATTCTTTCTTTGTCTTGAACTTTTTGTAGTTTCACAGTTATATGCCTGGTGTAGGTCTTTTTTCATTTAGATGACTGGGTGTTCTATTGACTTCAGTGACTTCAACATTTATTTCTTTCCCTAGATTTGGGAAGTTTTCTGCAATTATCTCTGAATATGTTCTCTGTTCCCTTTTTCTTTTTACTCTGGCATACTCATTATTCTTACATTGCCTTTCCTGAGTCAGATAGTTCTCTTGAATTCTTCTTTTTCCTTTTTATTTTATTTTTTTAACATTTGATATCCCTCTCTTGTTCCAAATGACTCCTTTCTACATTAGTGTTTTCCATATCACTGATCCTTTACTCCATTTGGTCAATTCTGTTTCCATAGCTCTCTTTGGTACTCTTGGCAGTCTTTGCTTCCTGAATCTCTGTTTCTTCTGTAAGCCTTCAATTTCTGCCTTCTGCACATTAATTGTATTTTTGAGCTCATTGACTTTTTTTGTTTGTCTTCTTTTATGTCTGAATTTTTTTGTTATTATAACTTCAAATTCTTTGTTAAAAAGAACCAATCCTCCACGTTTTCTTTAGTTTCTGATGAGCTGTCGTTTTCTTGTCTTTCCATAATGTCTTGAGTTTTTGAAGTGTTTTAT